>CAJHNH020001440.1:7500-169192 GCA_905116865.2 Candidula unifasciata | reverse complement strand
TCATAACTGTTGGGCTGGCAGGCACGCATGCTAACCACTTTACTGCAGTAACAGCTCCCAAACAAAACAATGATAAATTACATTTTGGTTGAATGCTGCAAATGAACAGTCAGTCTGCATCTTGTGACTTCTTCTTCTGTTTTTTTTTCCTTCTCAGTGTACAGGAGCTGTAAACTCAAATGGAAAGTTCTGGACTTTGAGCTTGTGTACACACATGTTTTTACAAATCTGGCTTATCTGTATGCAGACTGTTAGCTTCTTGCCTCTCAGGCATGCATTCTGACTTTCAAAGGACACCTCTAAGACCGAATTAGTCACATAATCTATATTCTTTTGTCATGTGATGAAAAGAAGAAAACTGGAGTACAACATGACGGTAAGAAAGTTGGAGGGGAAGAGAGGCAGATGGAGACTGAGAGAACAGATGCTGGACAGTTTAACATCATGGCATGAAAGATCATCTGTGTCAGAGTCGATTGAAAGTGCACAAGACAGAAGGTTGTGGAGAGACACGAATTCCACCAGCATGGACTTTAAGAAGAGAAAGAAGTAATCTCTTACGACATGCTTGTTATAGCAGGGTGGGTCTATTCTTTTTTCCCCCAAAATGGGGACCTGGAACCCATACAGGGTCGTTTTGTGACTGAATAGTCCAGATTTCATACCGTATATACAAACAGAAAAGTTGTAGAATTCTCACAATGAACAGATATTTACAGTTTTGACTGCTACTTCTTTTTCTGTCACTTTATCTTTCACTACAATGACTTCTCCCGAGCAGTTGCCTTTGCCAAGGACTCGTCCAACATTGATGAAGTCATCAGCGTTCTCTACACTGTCAATGCCTAATGAAATCTGAAATCAAACCGAAAGAAAAAATGTCCATGACTTTCCATGCAATATATGACATACAGTGGCGAGGCATGATCAGTTCTCATATGTAAGCATTAACAGGTAATGATTACACTGAGTATGGTGTCTATGACATTTTCCTCCTCGTCACTTCGGTGCTGAGAGTATGACCATGCAGCTGATATTGTAGTACTAGTAATTGTTAGCTTTAACATGTTACAGTTTCTGCATGAGTAGTATAAGCATGCAGCGAGCATATATTTTGCTATGTTAATACTCTAACCAAACTTTACGTGTTCGGCGAGAAGTCAACCAAGTAGAATATTTGTAATAAATAGCAAACAGTCATTAATAAACAGTAAAATAATGCGTTTTTTTGGGGGGGAGCAATGGAAAGTGCAGATAGGGATTACATCCGTCACATGCACGTCTCAACATTGATGACATTGTTTGTTATGGCGATCAACAAATAAACTCTTCCGTTGAAGAGATAAGGAAATACACACATTCTTTTTAAGCTGGATAAAGAAGGAAAAAAAAAAACATTTTTCTATTACACAGAGATTAACAAGTTTCCTTTTGAGATTTGTGGATAAATAGTATTTATTATACAGAATGATGATGAACTATGAACAAAATATGATGATGATGAACAAAATATTTCTACATGACATAGCAAATCTTACTGTCTCAGGATTTAGCACTAATCCACAAGATGCTGTCAAATCCGAAGCTAGCTGCTGTTCTCTGTTTGATCTGGATAGTAGTCTTTGTTCATTAGCTTTCTTCACATTCATTATTATCTCTATTGCAGCTTCAATTTGAGAATTTCGTTTGTCTTTTTCTGTTGATGCTATTGTAAGAGTCCTGGAAATTGATAGAAGAAAACCACATACATATATATAGATTTATATAACGAATATAAAAAAAATTTACAGACAAACTTGAAAGCAAAGAAAAGTATTTAAAAACTTACCCTTTTCCACAGAATTAGGTAAACTATGGTCCTCAGGATGGAGTTATTTTATAACTAATTACTATAAAAGAAACAAATACATCATACTTTGTCGCTGCTGTCAAAATGGGACTCAGTTAAAAAACACACCTTGTATTTAAATTAAATGTGAAATACGGTACTTACTTTCCATTGTGTTTGATACTCCTCGTTTTTCTATCAACTGAAAAGGAATCAGAGACAAGATCATTATTGGATAAAATTACAAAACATAGATTAAATAGTTTTTACAAATACTTTGTAAAGGAATCAAGACCTATTGTTTTGTGTCAGTTGATGTCAGCATTCATATCTTTTCACAAATCTCTTTCCTTGGTTTTGGGAATAATTATATTGATATTTCTCCATGCCACTGTCTTCAGCCATCCAGCATGATCTCTTTCCTCTGCCTCATCTACCACGGAGCCTTCCAGTTGTCACAATGTTCTCCAATGCCTTTCATCACTTGACCAAATAACACTGTCTCTGTCTTCTACCGCAGTTTAGTATTATGAGCTTTTTTCAGGCAATTCACAACTGACAACAAATATATTTGCTGCTTTAAAGCTCTTCATCAGTTGTTCATTGATATTTCAAGATTTGCTGTCATACAGCAGAATAAGTTCAGTACAAATTGTCAGTAGTCCTTTTTTATATCTTTTTCTTTGATATAATCAGAACATTTTATTTTTGGGGTGATTTGCAATGGTACACAGTACTAGCACCTCTGTTTTAGACACAATTTTTTCCAGTGCTCTTGGGGACTACTGGCACTTTTTCTTAAAAATAAAATTGATATAACTATTGTTTCTGTTTTCTTTATACTCAAATGGATGATAAGATACAGTTTTAATACAGCAATTATAGTGAGTGTATCATAAATGTATTTTTGCATTCTTAAAATTTGCTGATTTATTTGTATATCTATTTCTTTCTTTCTTAATTCAGAAACATACTGCACAGCTGCTCACCTGTTACCACATCCAAAAGTGGGGAACATCTGTTAGTCTGTTCAACTCGCAATGCTAGACAAAAAAAAAATGTGACAGATTGCATCAAACATGATAGGATTTAGTCATTGTAGCTTTTCACTCGTAATAAATGTAAGAGTCAACTTTGATTCAGAGTTCTGTTCTCTGTTCCTTAATGGGCTTCTCTGCATTAGTCATTAAGAAAACTGCATGTCTGGGCATGAGCGAGAGAGAAACAGAGAGACAGATGAAGGGAGAATGCTTGAGCAAATATGATACAAATGTTGGAAACTGTTTCTTGATCAATGTTTAGTGCTCATCAGTGTCAAAGAGAAACATCACTGGATTATGTTGTGGTTTTTTTAAAAATCAGCGTTGAGTGCCTTCAAGTGTTGGAGATAAACATGATGTTTATAATCTTTGGATTATACTTATTGAAAAACCTGGCTCATGACAAGGCTCATGACCCTTCAACACCCCCCCCCCCCCCCCACATAGTTTATGTTATTTGATCACCACTGACTGTTGGAGATAAAGATGATGTGTGAACATGTTTTTTTTTTTTTAATTCATGAATATTGAGTTATCAGGTTTATATGTGGTGGGATATTTTTTAATTCATGAATGTTATCATGTTTAAACATGGTGGGATTATTTTTATTCATAAATGTTGAGTTACATTTATACATGGTTGAATTATTTTTGTTTGTGAATGTTGAGTTTTCATGTTTATACATGGTTGAATTATTTTTATTCATGAATGTTGAGTTATCATGTTTATACATGGTGGGATTATTTTTATTCATGAATGTTGAGTTATCATGTTTATACATGGTGGGATTATTTTTATTCATGAATGTTGAGTTATGTTTATACATGGTTAAATTATTTTTATTCATGAATGTTGAGTTATCATGTTTATACATGGTGGTATTATTTTTATTCATGAATATTGAGTTACGTTTATACATGGTTGAATTATTTTTATTCATGAATGTTGAGTTATCATGTTTATACATGGTGGGATTATTTTTATTCATGAATGTTGAGTTGTCATGTTTATACATGGTGGAATCATATTTATTCGTGAATGTTGAGTTATCATGTTTATACATGGTGGAATCATATTTATTCGTGAATGTTGAGTTATCATGTTTATTCATGGTGGAATCATATTTATTCGTGAATGTTGAGTTATCATGTTTATACATGGTGGGATCATATTTATTCGTGAATGTTGAGTAGTCATGTTTATCATGGTGGAATCATATTTATTCATGAATGTTGAGTTATCATGTTTATACATGGTGGAATCATTTTTATTTTGTGAATGTTGAGTTAGCATGTTTATACATGGTGGAATCATATTTATTCCTGAATGTTGAGTGCTGTGGAATCTGAGATGAACAGACTATGCCAAGGTAATGTAACAGTGGGAGGAGAGGGGCAGGTTTAATGCAACAATAGGCCAATTCATTGTAACAACTGAGTAGATAAAAGTAATAATCAATAATTGTGTGAAACACAAGTTTCAATCATGTAGATAGTAACTGATCATAATGCTTTTTAGTTGGCCACAGAGTTGATTTATTCATGGTTAACAGCTAAACAAACCAGGCAAGTTGTGATTCTGTTCTAAATTTTGTACAGTTCCTCTGTAAGCAGCTGCTGAAGTTCACAACATGCCCAGTTTTGGTGAGCTGTCCTCCAATGCTCATAGTGTTTTTTAATGTTAACTCATACCTGTCATCGCATCCAAAGCCTTGTCACCATTTTCTTTTTCTGCCATTGTCTACTGTGGATGTATTTCAGCTGAGGCTTAATCTCAAATGTGGATACGCCTCAGATGTGGATATATCTGCAGTGTGGATATATGTCAGACGTGGATAAATCTCAGATGTGGATAAATGTCAGGTGTGGAAAAATGTCAAGTGCAGATATATCTGAAATGTGGATATATCTCAGATGTGGAGATATGTCAGATGTAGATATATAATAGTCCGCTCTGTGGCTAAGTCGATGCGAACGCTTCGTAATGCCGGGTTCGATCCCAGCTGGGGGCCATGCACCTTGCGTTGGTTTTAACAATGGTATCAAGAAAGCTGACCGTCCAGAAAGCAATGGCAAACTACTGGATGTAAATTTGCCTAGAAAAACCACACAACAGCCAGGGGCTGCTGGGGCTGGTTCTGCAATGTCCTTTAAAAGATACGCAACTAACAGATATATCACAGGCTAGGCTATACTTTTAAGGTGGATATCAGCAACTGTGCAATGAATCGAATGAATTAAATCAAACAGTAATTTGGTTAATGATCTAGCCTTTAAAAATATCCATCGTTGTTTTGAGCAGACATTGAGATTTAAGTGAATTATCATTTGATTACATTTTCAAGACCTAAACCTCCATATATAAAGCCCTAAGGCCTTACCATTTTAAAGCTGAAGCTTATATACCTAATTCCATCACTGGGTGTCATTTCAACAATTAATATTGGTTGTAACTGATCCATCTCCAACAGTCATCATCATATCTGTTGCTTCAAACAGAGATGTGGTTTCTGAGACGAATGTTACAAATACCTTGGACGGCCAGAGTGACTAACAACAATTGCTTATGAGAAGCTAATGAAAGTAGATCTCTATATACAACAATAAGAAAGAGACGCTGTTCTTTGGCCACTTAAGGAGAAGAGAGACATTGGAGAACATCGTGACAAATGGAAAGATGAGAGGAAAAAAGGAGCAGACGCAGACCAAGAGAGATGATGCTGGATGGGCTGAAACGATGGCATGGAGGGATATCACCAAGAGAGCTGTTCCAGGCAACCAGGGATCCTGATCTGTGGAGATGCATGAGCGCCTACGCCAGTTGGCAGAGCACATCACTGTGTGCCATATTAACAATTAATTTTGGTTGCAACTGACCCATCTCCAGCTCTCTTGGTGTCTCGCCCTAGTTGTACACCCTCACTAGCAAGGTTGGCAAAACAGTGTTGTTTGTCTATCTCTTCATATTATCATCCCACTTGTATCATTTATCTACCTCTTGTCTGCCTGCAATAAACGTTTCTTTTCAATATGGTTTTTATGTTATGAGTTCAGGCACTCCTGACACATCCATATTTTTTTATTTATCATCATCAACATCATCACTTTTGCGGTTAAGCAGCATGGGGAGGAACGGTTTGTCACCCATTGCTTGACTGAAGCAATGCTATTGATATGTTTTGTTTGTTACGTATTTTAATGTGACCAAAATATTTCACTGGTCTGTGTTCTACTTCTTTCAACAAACATGTTTTCATCTCTTTCATTCAGTCAGTTACACTTATTTCAATAAAAATAAGCAGTGGTGCTCAACGTATAATCCATGCAATATTAAATAGCCACAATTTTCAGACCAGTTTTTAATACCCAGTGAGAAAAAAATAAATCTGGATATCCCAGATAATAAACAAAAAGGGTGGAACTGGATACTGATGATTAACTAATACTACTGCTACTACTACCACCACCACCACCACCACTATTATTAATACAACAATTAATACTAACTACTACTGCTAATACTACTACTACTACTACTGCTGTTACTAGTACTAATACTACTGCTGCTGCTGATACTACTATACTACTACTACTTTTACTATTACTACTACTACTAATACTGCTACTAATACTACTACTACGATGGTACAATGTGTTATTACAATACCTAACATCAATGTGATCTTCCTGGAATATTACAGAGAACTACACCATGAGCAGATTAAGAGGACAATCTTTCCTGAAATAGAACAGAGAGCTGCGCCCTTGGACAGACTAAAATAATTTGCCATCAACGAGAGAGAAAAAAAGCAAGTTCTCTTAATCACACAGCATTAATTAGTACACACACTTGTCTCTTGCTAAAGAAGTCTTCAACTGTGCGGTACTGTACACACTCATCCTGCTATATTTATAAAGTTTACACTCCTATGTTGACAGTTGTGGAAAGTGGGGGTGAGGTTGAAGCTTTGAAAATCCTGACGCTCTCTCTTATCTCTCTCCTGATTCTATATGCAATTTTTAATCAGGATACGCAGAGTTGAAAACCGAAATAATTGATCTTTTCCTTGTGGTTTCCTTATTTTCCCAGAAAAAAAAAGACAGAACGGATCTGATCTGACCCCGTTCCGGGTACCTAATAAATAGGTCGGGACTGTCGTTTTTTGATAAGGAGTGCCTGGGTTCATGCTCACCGTAAACGCAGACGTGTATTCAGTGGCGTAGTCCTGGTGGGGCTCCGGCCCTAGACGCTCGTTTATCATAGTTTATGTAACCAGGGCACGGCTGGCTAATGCACACAGTGACAATACAAATGTACTATTCCAATTTACATGGTGTCTGTTGGTGGTAGGCGTTGTTTATGTTGGACATATTATGTTTGAATGTGTATTTCTGTGTGTATGTCTGTCTGTTATACCTTTTCTGAGTGTTGATCTATGCGAGTATTGTAAAAGTTATACCTATATACCCACCTGTTTAAAAATTCGGCAATTAACAATAGACAAACTCTTTACGCACCTTAACGATTAAGGTTTCTACGGGTAGTATTTATTTTAATGTGCCTGTGCAATTATCCCCAAAAGCGTTCCAGTCTCCTCGTATAGACAACAGAAGAAGGGCCTTAGCAAAGTGTTTAAACCCCTTATCACCGGCAAGGATCTGACAGATCTATGGCGAGGATATTCCATAATCCTACGTGCTAGCAATATGTTAAAAATACCCTTACTGTTGGTGAGTTTTCTTGGAAATTTAGGCAGTGCTGCAGAATAGGCCAGTAGTCATTTTTTCCACTTCAGGTTATGAACTATATATAGCTTGTACACAAGCCCTAAGAAGTCTGTATTGGTCTTTTTCAGAATAGCTCAAATGCTGCATTCATTATCGAGTGAACGGGGAAGCGAAAAAAGATGGACACAATCCTTTGTTTATTTGTGATAATCCATCTAGTCCAACCGGACCACGAAACAAACCCGACCTGCACGAGTGCACGGGCGAGGAATTGCATCTTGCCTGAGTCCCAGCGTAGCAAGATCACTGACTGGACAATGATGTGCGGGCCACTTGCTAGATCTTATTGGGCCTCCAGTTTAATACCCCTAGCGTATGTCTTTGTGTTGTTTTATAGGCGAATGATAAGAATACCCTGGACAGATAAAAAGAGTAATGAGGATGTCTTGAAAGAAACTGACTCACGAAGATAACTGATTGCCCACATCAGAAAGAGACAATCTACATTCTTTGGCCATGTAATGAGGAGAAAACTGGAGTACATCGTGACAGTAGGAAAGTTGTGTAACAGGCTCATGGCAGTCCTTGTAAATTTGGTTTGATTACACTTGCGGAAACACCTGGCATCTCAGGGAGTCACAGTGTCTATAAAAAGACCGAGGCGCCCGTGAAACGGCTATATTTCCTTTTGTCCTTTTTAGGACGAAATTTTTTGTTATTTGAAGCCCCACCCTGGCTTTTGCCCGGGGCCGCAATATAGGCAGGCCAAAAATATGGCCAATTGTCTGAACGCGGTTTCTGGGACCTCTCCACGGTGATCCTCATCCACATGGTGGCACTTTGTGTCATCGGGTGTTTGTCGCTTGTGTGATGTCCTGGTGGGGTAGAAACTCAGTCAGTCAGTCAAACGGCTATTTGGCTTTTTCGCCCTCCGACCTCGCCAGCCGCGCCGCGGACACCGCTGATGAGTAGAGGGGGTGGAGTGGCTACTTCATGGTTTCGGTACTTTTCACTGGTTAGTTTCGGGGCTAGACCTAGGTTTCCATCAGTAGTTAAACTGTGTAGACCTAGATTATCAGTGTGTATCCTCGCTCGGAGATAGTTTGATTGTAGGTTGCTATAGGCTATTTATTGATCTGGTGTTATGTTGAAGCCTAAAGTACATGTTAAAATGTTTCGATTTTTTTCCATCACTGATGTAATATTTCTGAACGTATGCGTTCATTATTCTATCTCTTTGTAGTGGAGTGAGTAGCACATGGTCTGGTCGAGCACGTGAATGGTTGTTACTGTATTGTTATTTGTGAACCATGTGAGTTTTGTGTTCAGATAAAATCAACAGACGTTTAATGTGATAATTATAGTGATATAGTGCCAGCTGTTTGATTCAGATAAGGACTTGTAGTTAATGTACCTAGTTTTACTGTTACTTTTTTTTGGTTGTTTATTTTTCATTTGTTTATTACGGATGCAGCGTGAGTGTGAGTTTACTTGGTGGAGCTCTTGTAGACTGGGAGTAGAGTTAGGTTCATTGAGTGGATTTTAAAATTATTCTTCATATTATCTTCTCCCTCTTCCTCTTCTACGAGATCCCCCTTGGGCTTTGCTTCTAGTACACTTAGAAGGGAGGAAAGGCAAAGGGAGACCGAGAGAAAAGATGCTGGGCAGTTTGACGTTATGGCATGGAGGGTCATCTGTATAAGAGTTTTTTTAAATTATAGGAGGAGTAAGTTTGTGGATAGACAACACTACCAGCGTCACACGGCATGGTCTTTAAGAAGAAGAAGGCTTCGTTCATGCATCAACACACCTGGTCATTTGTGTTATAGATCTGTGTTCTTCGGCCACTTGGCCACGAGAAAGCCTAGGCGGGCCGCACAAAAATATCTGCCTAATCATATACCAGGATAGAGTAAGCAGTTTTGGTACTACTCACAAAAGCCACACATATTTCATCGGCAGCGAGATTTCATAGCGGTTCCCACAGGCTGTCATATGTTATAGTGGTGTTATGATATGTCTTTCTTCGTTTTCTATAAACAGCGTGCTGAAGTTCGTTGGACGAGGTTGACACATTGCCTCCCAGATAAAAGCGCGCAGCTTTCTTTTCGCAACTCTAACCTGTGAACGACTGTTGTTTCTAGAATTTTTATTGTTTTGAGTAGGTCTCAGGCGCCACAGGCACCTGTGTGCAAGGAATAAGTATTGCAGGAGCAAGCGCCGAAGACGCAACGGTTCGTGGGTATCGAATCATTGATTTGGGGGGGGGGGGGTTTTTTTTACGCTGGTTGGTGGTTATTGATGTAGGTGATGATGTTCTTAAAACGTTCAAAATGAGCAACACCAATCCCCGAAACCACAACAACCGTATAAACAGTTATAATCCCCCCACCTCCCCTTGTTTTGATGGGCCTTGCGTATAAACGTGTTGAGGAACGCTGATGTAGATCACACCGGCTCCATCTACGAGGACACTCATGGCGATGTCTACAACCTCAAGTTGATTCTGCTTTCTTTAAATGTGTTCACACTGATACTCGGAGGTGGGCGAAAATTAAGGAGAAACAGGAGGTGTTAAAGATGCCGAAGAAGGTCAATTCTATTCACCAGCGCCACTGTTATCTTGCATTTTTTTTTTTTTTTTTGCGCTTGTTGCCTCTGTCACTTCTATCGATGATTTTTGAAAGCGTTGTAGTGTTTTAAAATACAACCCCCCCCCCCCCCCCAACCACCACCTCCCTCCCCCATCCCCAACACGCGATCAAACAATGCTTCCATCTTATTATGGTTGTATATAATGTTCTACTCTGCTCGACGTTCCTAAAGAATTGTGGCTGCCAAAATCCGGGGAAATCCCTGACTATCGATGTGAAACTGGTATTTCTGTCACAGTCAAGAAATCTTGCGCAGATGATGAAACCATACGTCCATCCTTGTCCAATGGCCTCATTTATAATGCAGGCGCTATCAGCACAACAGGGGTCAGTGTTCAGCATTTCTTCATATGACATAGTCATTTAAAAACATTCATATTATTTATGTGGGAGTCACCGTGGCTCGCCTGTGGATCGCAAGGTCGTGGGTTCACTCACCAGCGGAGCCGGAATTTTTTCAAAAGGACCTTGTCTCCCAGGTCGACCCAGCCTTGAGTGGGTACCGGGTGCAGTCATGGGAAGTAAAAGCGACCGGCGTGATGCTGACCACATCACCCATCTTGTGCCGTTGGTCTATAAAATATAGGTCTAGCCCTATATACCTAATACATCTGAAGGGCGTGGAAAAAGGTCCTTTACTTTTACTTACATATTTACTTACATTTATGTGCCCACTCCACCCCCCGGAGTTCTATTTTTTACCATATTGATTAACTGTTCGTAAGATTTTTTTTTTTTTTTGCCCATTGCTTGCTTTTATATTAGTTAATTAGTCTTTCCTCTTGTGTCGAGTGCGGCACATAGTGCAGAGGTCATGACTCTCCATGCATGACGGTTCGTTGCAATCTGTTGTAGGTCTTGGATGTTTGAGTGGCCCATGAGCGAGCCTTCCCTGATGATAGTTCTACGTAGGGTTTCCCTTGGTCTTCCACGAGATCTTTTCCCCTGTGGTGTCCAAATGAGGGCTTGTAGTGTTTTAGTTATTTGTCTACAGTTATTGTTCCTTCTGTTCTCTACACTTTTCCTTGTGCTAGATGTTATACGATAGTCGCAATTCCAATTTCACGACATTCGGATCACCGTATAGATGCCCAGTTATGTGCCAGAAAAATCCACATAAAATACCTATCACGTTCACTTGTAAAATTACAAAATGTAAACGAACTGCATTCATGCAAATCTAACAGCATATACATGTATTATGCAACTACCAGACGTGAAAACGCCAACAGTCTGTCGCTATATTTGCAGTTCATCGTCGATAGAGACAGCAGTTGCACAAGGAACCATTATTTCTTTGGCAACATGCCATCAACATTTTCTTCTTGGGTGTTTCATAGGAGCAGATGTGACAGTTTTAGGAGTCTATATGTATAGCGATAAAAGCAATCCATGACCCACCCTTTATTTAAAAAAAAAATGTATTTGAGTAGACAGAAGGAAAAAAAAAAGACTAATGCGAGAAAGTTAAAATGCGTCACGAGGAGTTAACACTACACTAAAATATGTATGTGTGGGTGCGTGTGGGTGGGTGTGGGTGTGTATTCGAGCAGATAGACTGTCACTACTGTTCTTAATTTATACTTTTTTTTAGGGCAGACTAGACGGGTTTGGCAGGGGCGGGAGGGGAGAGAGAGAGAGGGAAGGGGGGGGGGTCGTAAGCCTGAGGATTTAGGGCAGCATGGCTAGCGCTGTCGCCATGGACTGTGCATGTTAAGATGTGCGATAGACTGAGCCTCATGTTCCAGGCTGTGTGGAGTTGGTCATCATGTGTTTCCCTAGTCTTCTGCGTGTGTAATGACAGTCACTTCTGAAATCGAAATCCCTAGAAAGGTTTAAAAAAATGCTTACTAGTTTTTTTTTCTCGGTTAAGGGGGGGGGGGGGGGGGGGGGGGTAGAAAGTAACTGAACTGGAAGCACAAGCTATTTAAACAAAATCCAGGACTGGCTAAGTCATTCAGTCTAGCACAATTATATAACAAAGATAAGGTTTATCTATGTCGGCAGGTCCTGTTTGCTCAACTAAAATCAAAGTACAAACACCAGATTACCAACTGACTGTGCACATAAAATGAACGGATTTACCGCGGGGGAGTTGATATTCTAATGCACACACTTTCGGGTCAATGACTTTCATTGAACAAATAGGAAACTCGGCGTGTCATGTTCTCCTATGATGTTTTACAAAGGCGCAACTCAGTTGCACACTTTTTAGACAAACACAGTCTCAGGACACAGTAATTCAATCTACTGGCAAATCAGAGGTTAACGTTTAACACTGCGTGTCAATCGTTCAGGTAAAGGTAAAGTTGGGAAATGTGAACCAGCGTCATTGCACACAGTTATAAACCATAAGTGCTCTGCCACCAGTAGGAACAGCTGCTAAGAAACTGTCCGCCTGTGTCGCCGTCCGCACGCAACTCCGTATCTACATCGACGTTCCTCCATTTACCCCGGGTAGCCTTGGGCTGCAGCGAGTCGCAGCTGGATTTGAAAGCGAGTCTCCTTTCGACTGCGCTAACGCGGCACCTAAAGTTGT
The DNA here is from genome assembly GCA_905116865.2 of Candidula unifasciata. Classification (NCBI taxonomy): domain Eukaryota; kingdom Metazoa; phylum Mollusca; class Gastropoda; order Stylommatophora; family Geomitridae; genus Candidula; species Candidula unifasciata. The sequence goes on along the minus strand of CAJHNH020001440.1, from coordinate 156,403 downwards.
CAGTAGAGGGATTTGAACCCACACCCACATTTATGGACCAGAACGCTCGACCCTGTGAAGCAGGGAAGGTTACAATCCTTGAGTCTGGCGCCTTAGACCACTCGGCCATCCTGACATAATTGGCACAAGCGATACAGTAGACTGCAATTTAGCCAGAATATAAGATATAAAACTGCAAATATTTAATCCTATGCAATGAATGAATTAATCAAGAATTAACATAACTACACTCAGGACATTCTCAAACGTGCTCCGTTTAGGACTGCAGTCCTATTCCAGAACCGGAGTGATGCGTGTGCATCCGTTTGACAGATCTGACATTAGAGTGTAGACTGTTGGTTCCTTGCCTCTCAGGCAGATGCACTCCGACTTCGAAGGAAGCTTCCAATTAGTCGACTCTTTCGACATGCTTTTGGGCAGGCAGTGGGTCTATTCTTGTTGTCCCTTTAATAGGGCACCGGAACCCACACGGCGGTATATGTATATATATATATATATTCACAGGTGGTATGTGCATTTCCCGACTCCTTTTATAAATGGATTATCGCTCTAGTTTGAAAAGTTTTGATCTTTTCCCTCAAATATCTGGAGCTATCTGCTCATACTACTTTTTTACAATGGAAAATACAGGTGAAAAAATAAGTATAGCAAACACTGTGTCTATGTACGCTACAGACATTGTGGCGAAAGCCCTGAAAATGTTATATGACGATCCTCTCATTTGAGGACAATTGTCAGCTATCAACATCTCTGGTCTTGAAGAGACGGGAAAAACTCTTTTAATTGCTGTGAAATAAGCTCGCATCCCAGTTACCAGATGAAACAATATAGCCCAATAACTGCAGCTGAAGATAAGACCAGTGCGGTTATGAGAATCCCCTAGTGCTGTAATGTAGGCTATTAACTCCACTCAACGCACATATTGACGAACTTCACAGCTCAACAATTTAAGGAATAGCTCACACTGGTAAGCGAGCCGAAGTAACTGACAGCCACACAAAACTGTACACTGTTAAAAGATGCCCAACTTTTAAAAAAGAGGTGATTCGCAAACACAACAATATCCTCACACAAGGCAAGAGGGAGAGTGTATTCAGACGGCAACTGGTACCATTATAATTAAAACCTGGCTGACTGCTGAAGATGTGAATAAAGTGCTTCTGTTTATAACTTAACTCAACAGTTGAAATCACTGCTTGACAGGATAAACTAAATACTAACTAATGAAACAGAAGATAGAGAAAAATTAGCGCTGTCTGTTTATGAGCCAAACGTGTCAAGTGATTTGTAACCACACAACCCGCAACACTTAACAGATGCTAAAATTCGTGAGTGGTTGTTAGATGCTTTAAGTCAGGACACACCAACAGGTCATAATTTCACACGCTAAAAATGTTTTTTTACAAGACTTACTTGGGGAAAAGCTGGGGGCGGGGGGTGCGTCCAAGTCGTTGATAAAAAAGAGAGAGATCTGGGAGAAATGAATCTGTACAGTATGGAATGAGAGGCACACCCGGCTATGAGAAGTCTTGTCAACCAGCGTATCCTTAGTACTGCCAGGATATCCAAAATATTAACTGATGATACAAAAGATAGAAATATCCGCGTTTGTAATAGGAGCAACTTTATCAACGATGTTCTACTCACCATTTTTTTCTAAAATCTATGCCAGAAATAGGAGAGCGCTATTTGCTGGAGTGTAGGAAATAAGAGAACCAAAGAAAACTGTACACTGACTATATGAATGTATGTAAATTACATATGACGATGTTGCACATAAACAGCCACAGAGAACTGCTTGGCAGGGTCAAGCAATTTATTACTAGAACTAAAATTCATACACAGAAGGGTAAAGAATACACATGTCATCTATGAAGAAGTTGTCCTAAAGATAAATCGAGAAGAATAATTAGCTATTACACTAAGGAAATAATAAATCCAATATGTTAATGACACAATGTTAGTCATCATCATCACCATCAAAATTCACTTCTGCAGTTAAGCGTTGTGGTATGTTAGTTAAATTGTCTCATTATTCTGAGTACAGCTTCTGTGTCATAGCTACAGCCCAAATCAAAGCAATATTGGTAACAGTACAAATTACATATCGGTCATATAAATAATTACGCAACATATACATATAAAACAACAAGTATGTACCCTGAGAACTCAATTAACACTATATATCCCAATTATAACCCTGAGGGTTGAACGGGGTATTTTTGAAATATGGCTACTACTACTACATGAGAACAACAGGCTACAAGGCAAGAGAGGTCGACCAGAAAGAAATGGCTGGAGGGAGTTAAAGAGACTATAGCAAAACACACTATGACATTGACACAAGTTACGCATAGCAAAAGACAGGAAACTACACCTAACTACACTCTGCAACGCTTTGCGACAAAAGCAATAGGACAAAAGAAGAAGCAGATTGTTAGTTGCAACGTTTGTATTTAATGGGGAGCTGAATGGTCGTAAACAACAAGGCAGACCAAGAAGACGATGGACAGATAATATCCAGACACATATTCAAACACTTGGTGTCACTAACTGGAAAAAGAAGACCAAACAGAGAGATGAATAGAGGAAGGCCATGAACCTCGAGGGCTCGGAATTCTGAAGAAGACGAAGAAGAGGAAGAAGAAGAGGAATTGTATTTATAATCCGATCCAACTTTACAGAGGGCGATCAAGATGGCGGCGTCCTGGTCACGGATGCAGGTTGTGTATCGCAAGTATGGTCTAAAGTTATACCGGCTAAATTCAACCCGCTTCTGGCGTCACTTATGTTTATCTACGGCTAGTTTGAACGACACTGTAAGTGCATAAGTTTCTGAGAGTTAGCATTGTGAAAAACTTTGCTAATTATTGTGTTTCATTAAAAAAGTAGGCTCTCCCGAGTGTAAACTACGGCCGGTAGACAACAGTAGACGACCGGTTAGTTGGAGTTCTGGCCCTTGGCTACAGTGCAATTACGGAGTGGAAAAGGCACGAATCACAACAAAGTGACGTCGACATGGCTTGCAGACCCCGCGCTGCAACTCAAATTAGAGATTGCGTTCAATTACCCCTTCTTGCGACGCATTACGGAGTGGAATAGAGGGAACGAAACAAGTGACATAATTACTGTGTGTTGGCGATAGACAGCGTGCAATGCCCTACTGTCATCATATGGTTAGGGTTTGGGTTAGGGGTAGGGTTAGTTTTTGGGTTGCTACTATGAGTTTGTGGGAAGACGAGATGCGGCGACACTAACCGTAACCCTAACCCACATCCTAACCCTAACCCAAACTCTAACCCTAACCCAAACCCTAACCCTAACCCAAACCCTACCCCCTAACCCTAGCCCAAACTCTAACCCAAACCCTAACTCTAACCCAAACCCTAACCCTAACCCAAACCGTATGATTATAGCAAGGCAGTGCATGCTGTCTATCGCCAAGACACAGTAATTGTGTCAATTGTTTCGTTCCCTCCTTTTCCACTCTGTAATTGCACTGTAGCCAAGAACTCTGACTAACCGGCCATCTACTGTTGTCTACCGGCCATAGTTAAAAAGTAATCTAAAGAGAAATCAGCGAAGACGTTTCAGTTTCAGAGCAGAGAGGTCAGAGGTGACCGAGTTCTGTTTATGTCCTCTTTTCTTCTTCCTCTCCTTCACCCCCTCTCTCTCTCCACAACATTATTTGTTCTACATTCCTCTCCCTTTTTTTCATTCAGCAGACAAGGATGGCTTTAAGCGGAAATCATTTAACTGATATGTTGATTTGAGTAACCAGTAATCAAGGTGATCGGCGTTGCAGCTACGGAGGAGTTCGTACTTTGTGCAACACTCCCTCGGCAGTTGTCTTTATGATACAGTTAGCCAGTTACATTTGTCAATGTGTTATTCATCCTTTTACTATGGTTATAGAGCAGACATCAGAAGTGCCTGCGCAAACAGTCCAACACTAGAAAGGCAGTTTGTCATCAATAGAAGCAGCAGTTACAACAGATCACAGTAGCTGTATATGTGATTAATTTAGTCATCAATAAACCTATTGTGGGTTTCCGGTACTGAAAGAGTTTTTAAAAAAAAACATGGACTCCTAGACTGATCCAACCTCAGATGGATTCTTGGAAAAGTTGTGGGCAGTAAAAGCAGCTAGCTACCATCATCAAGTGCCATTTGGATTTTAATTATAAAAGCTATCACCATATCCCTGGAAAGAGTAGGCCAACCAGAGAGATGAATGGAGGTGAGTGATATATGCAGCAATAAACCTCAAGTGCTCGGAATGCTGAAGAAGAAGAAGATCACCATATCTCTTGCAAACCTAAAGGAGTAGAAAAAACTAATCACCTATTTTTATTATTGCTAAAAGCTGTACAAGTTGGGAAACTTTGTTTTATTTACTCCTCAATTTATAACATTGATTTTTTCCCCCTACTTTAGAAATTACACTTGTTTTTTTTTTTTTTTAAATCTTTATTTTATGTTAGAACTCTTTTTTCCCCCTTCTTTTACACTGTACAAATTACAATTCATTTTTGTTTTGTGTTTACTATACAATTTAGAGGGAGCCGCCACGGTGTAACGGCTAGATGCTAGCCTGCAGATTGGAAAGTCATGGGTTTAGTTCTTGACACAGCAGGACTTAAAAAAAAACATTCTTGGCTTCCATGTCGACCCAGCCTTAAACGGGTACCAGGTGCAGTCCTTGAAAGTAAAGGTGGCCAGCATGATGCTGACCACAGCACCCACCGAATGGTCACTGGTCTATAAAATATAAGTCTAGCCCTATCTGCCCAGTACACCTGAAGGCCTGAAAAAGGTCGATAATACTAGTTCGAACTCTTGGGTTTTTCACTTGTGCAAATTACAAACTGAACTATACCTCTCAACCGCTCTGACAAATATTTTCTTCTGCAATATGGTATTTATTTTTGTGTGTTTGACTGAACTTTCAGGTTAGTCACGAACACAGACACAAGAGACAACAGGCTGCTGCGGATAGTGTTACAAAGAAAGGTAATTCCAGATCCAGCATGTTGTTATCATAGTGTTGTTACACAGACAGCTAAAATCAGATCCAGCATGTTGTTATCATAGTGTTGTTACACAGACAGCTAAAATCAGATCCAGCATGTTGTTATCATAGTGTTGTTACAAAGACAGCTAAAATAAAATGAGACCTAGCTATTTGTTGTCATAGTGTTGTTACACAGACCGCTAAAATCAGATCCAGCGTGTTGTTATCAAAGTGTTGTTACACATACAGGTACTGTTAGATACTAAATATTGTTATCAGAAAGATGTAACAAAGATACATGGGGAGGGGGGGGCGAATAGATGCACCCCCCTTTCCCCCCACCCTTTCCAACAAGCATGTTGTAAAAGATGACTTATTAGGTTTGTTTCCTTTATCATTTGAAGTTAGAATGCATTTACCAGACAGCCGAGGAACCAGTAGTCTGCACACAAATAAGCCAGATCTGTAAAACAGATGTGCACACACAACTCAAGTTCTAGATCAAGATGAAAGTGCATCAGGGGATGAATAACCACAACCTTTCTGCCAAAGTATACAGTTGTTGAATGCTACGGAGAAGAAGTAATATGTTCATCCATCCATCCATCCATCCATCCATCCAATAATTTACCCTTCAATCCACCCATTTATTTATTCATCCATCAATCTATCCATTTATATGAAGTGTATAGAAGTTGTGTATGTGAATGCTTTCTTCTGCTCATTTCTTTTGTTAGCCATTTGTTTAACTTTTCATTACTTCTTCAGATTGTAGCCAGCCCCTAGGTAACACATACAGCTCCACGCAGGTAGAAGCCGGATGGTATGACTGGTGGCTGCAGCGGGGATTCTTCACACCATCTGGAAATGTAAGTGTCATCTGGAAATGTAAATGTCATCTGGAAATGTAAATGTCATCTGGAAATGTGTCATCGGGAAACAAAAAAGTGTCATCTGGAAATGTAAGTATCATCTGGGTCTTTTTTCTGTACAAGAATATTCTTAGAATGTACAAAGAAATACATTGGACATACAAAAGTACTTTAGGTTATTCTTTGGCATTGCTGCAAGAATCTCTCTGTGATTCTCTTGGCTGGGCTTCTTTTAATATCATCACAGGAGTCAGGGACGTCAAGGCTGCTTGGAAGACTAGAAATCTTTTCATCCTGGGATGGAACCATGTTGAATGACCATTTCTTGTGAATGAAGTCTGAACTTTCATGTAGTGAGTTGAAAAACACAGGAGCGGCCATTGTGTCCGCCATAGAGTAGCACTCAGATCTCCTGTTTGAGAAGGAAAGAAAATCACTTACTGACGGGACATTGCAGCCTAACAGCCCTCTGCCAAAGTCTTGGTGCTGAACAGACTCCAGAACACTCTTGCAAGACTGTCCTCTCCTGAAAGAGCTGCAAAACAACATGTAGCCACATCCAGTAGATGTAAAAACTGAGCTTTGGGGAAACTAGAGAGAGACTGTACTGACATCCCAGTTTATGGCCACAAGAGATGAAACAAATGACCAAAGAGTGTTGAAGAAGAAGAAAAGTAGTCACTTCTGTGAGACTCCCACAAAACGAGCGGCTGATGAACACTTCGACAGGAAAGTAAAGTAGGTCTAGGCTTTTCACAGTCCAACAGGTGATCGATACTTTGGTTGATTCAGACTCTGCAGAGTCATTATTTCATGAAGAATACGTTCACAGTTGAAGTGACACATTCAGCTCGAATAACGAGGAGAATCTTGAAAATTATCAATCTAGAAATAGATAGTAGTAAGAGAAGGGGGCGTGTCCCTCAAACATCAACATCTAGTGCTCACTTTGTGAAACAATCTTGATCCTCCTGAGTGGATTGGCACACAAAGGTGGAATATTGGCACTAGATAAAAGATAATCCTTTTTTCTACAATGTCTCCAAGTTTCATCTTATTTTAGCTACTTGTTTGCATGTAACTAATATTTTTGTATATCATGTTGGTTTTTTCGCGTTAATGCCCAGGAGCTCAGGTATAGGGGACAGTTAGGTTCAGGGCTTTAGGTCTGGTAGGGATAAGCATGCTGGTGTTAATTATTTAGTCAGCCTTTGATGATCTCTAGGTGGTCCGCAAGGCTGCAGGAATTCCCTAGTTCTAGCACCATTCTGAGATTATATTTTGTACTCTGGCAGGCAAATGTTTGCAACACCTGGCAAGTTTTTAAATCAGAGTTAGCTTGAGTCTGTAGCATTGTAACTAATCCATCACCTTACAAGGAGCCAAGTGACAGCACGACCTTGCCAAGCCTATTGAAGAAAAAAAGAAAGAAATTTTTTAGTATAGAAAAAACACAGGCGTATTTCCCTACAAGAGAGATTTTCATTTTCTGCCTTTTGTCCTTCGTTGAGCATAGACTCTTAACCCACACAGAATCTCCTATCTATACACTCTAAGGTGTTGTGATTATCTATACAGATGGCTCTGTATTGAGGGGCAGGCAAAGTGCATGGAGGTTTATAGCAAAGGCAAATGGATGTCGCTTAGTGCAACAATGTCTAGTATATAATATCACAACATCTAGTTTGAGAATGGAGGTGGAGGTGGAGGCAGTCACTGCTGCCTTCCGCTGGCTTGAGAATCAGCTGCACATGCATGCCATGATTGTAACTGACTCACAGATCATGTTGAGACAGGCATTAGGTGCAGAGTGGCAAGCATCACTTTAGAGATCCTGGGTAGTTAGTGTCCTTTGGATATTTTCTCCATGTCATGCTGGTGTGTTTGGAAATGAGCAGACAGATAAACTGACCCTTCTACACCACATGGTAGTGAATTGATGTATGGCAAGCTAGATGTTGTGACTGCCTTTTAGAAGTGGGTGAACAGTTCAGAGGCACAAATAGGTCATTACGGTCTGAGGAGAATGGAGCTGCAGTGATCTGGCCGATGCTTACCACTCAAGGGAAGGACGAAACGGATTTACAATGAGACAGTTACTGGTACAATTGGAATTGGAACTCTTCGACTGCTGCTGAGGATGGGGACGGAGTGCTTATGGACCGTTCTGAGTGCTGTGATGTCGATTCTTTTTTCAACATTCTCAATTCAACATTCAACAATGTCCTATGCACTTCATGGCTAGATCTAGCAGCCAAATATTTCGAGTGCCTTGCCAAGTCTCTTTAGCTTTACCTTTTACAGCTTGCATGTTATGTCAGTGGTACTATTCTTTGCTTCCCATGATGGCTGCTGTAATACACTGCCATTATAAAAAAGTTTGGTGCTTTAAAAACAGCAAAGAAGAGTGAGAGAAGAACAAACAAATGAAGAAACTTTTTTTTCAAAGGGTTACAAGGCGACATAGAAGAAGTAAATTATTTAAAATTTTAACTTTCATATATGGGTTTAAAATTTGGTTTCTTGAAAAGACAACTTTAGAAAATGTATTTTCCTTTAGATTGATAACAGAGCTGAGGACTGGCAGGTGTTTTCAATGTTGCTACCCCCACCAAATGTCACGGGGAACCTTCATCTGGGACATGCTTTGACTGGAGCTATACAAGATGTCATTGTTAGGTGGCGTAGGATGACAGGTTGGCTTCGTGTGTGACACTGATTCCTTTTTGTAAACAACATCACTGAAATTTTGTTTTGTGCTTGTCTGTGTTTGTTGTTTTGTTTCTCATCTTCAGGCCTCTTTTTTTGGGATAAAAAAAAAAAGGCGTGTGGGAGGGCAGAAATTATAAGCAGAATGGGTCAAGCAAAACCTCATTTCAGAAGTTGAAAATTGACTTATCTAATCATTCAGTTTCATATAGTAACAAAAACTGAGTACTGAAGTGTCATGTCTAACCTGTTCTACTGTGTAACAGTTAATCCTTAGAAGTCAAAAGACAAATTAAGAAATGCTTAGAGGCAATGGAGATATGATGTTTTTTAAAATGATTGTTGTGAATACCTTGCACAACTTATAAACATTGGTTGTCTGGAAAATCATTGAATCAAAAGTCTGAGTTTTTCAACTGAACTGCTACCGACAAATTATTTGAATACCACAGACTTTCAAGATGAAAAACACCAGCATCCTACCTGATCTGAGCATCGAGGGTAATTGGCTCATAAACAACATCCTGTCCCGAAAGCAGAGGTATTATTGGCCACGATAAATGTCATGGTGGTCTGGAGAGAACAGTGATAGAGGGTACAGTTTCCACAAGTCCAGGCAGAGGCAGACCTCTGTGGATGTGGATACAGGACATTGAAGATGCGTTGGTTACAAAAGCACATAGGGCTGGAGTATTGGCTGGAGAAATAGAGACTTTCAGGCATGAATGAGAGTGATATTCTGTGAAGAACCAGCTGTTTGGTAATGATGATAATGGAAGGGGGGGGGGGGGGGCTAATGTAATCTGTGTAGCAACAAATTATATGCAGCTTTCACAAAGTGTTTTTTTTTAAGCATGTGAGAAGAGAGGAATTGAAGAACATTATTGTAACTGAAAAAAAATAAGCTGTGGACAGGGCAGACTGAAAGAGTTGATTCTGGATGGTCCCAGATGGTGGCATGAAGGGACATCCTATACAGGGTTGATGCAGAATACCGAGGACGAATATCTTGATAAGAGATGAATGGAGCCCGTGGAGTTGATTGTTTTTGATGTGTGCCTGCTGTTTTTTTGTTTTTGTTGTTGTTGTACTGTTTCTTTTTGGGTTTTACCTCTTGTTTGTACTTTTAAATTTTGCTGTTATCTTTTGTATTTATATATTTTTTGGAGGTCTGGAAAATGAGGTTATTGAAAGCTGTATGATTTTGTACACACAAACTAACTCACATTTTTAGGTATGAATGAAAAAAACATATTCAATCCTTAGTTCCAGAGAAGCCACAAAAAACTTTCCACTTGCTACTTAACTCCACACTATAATTATTGTTTACAGGCCGCAAGATGTGTAAGCCAGTTAATGAGGATTTTTCCTGGGAATATTCTAACGGAAATGGAAAGTAGGGCAGCTTGGCTTTCTTTTCTTCCTAGGTCACCAGGGTGAAAGGGTTAAAACATCTAATTACATTTTAAAAATAGTAATTGTGTGCACATTAATGACCTTCTGTAGGCCACGAAACACTTTGGGTTCCTGGAACAGACCATGCAGGTATTGCAACTCACGTGGTGGTGGAGAAACAGCTGAGGAAGGAACATGGGAAGACAAGGCACGATCTAGGCAGAGAAGGCTTCATCAAGGAAATCTGGAAATGGAAGCAAGAGTAAGACAGTCTTCTGTTTTTTTTTTTTACTTTTACCTGAATCTTTCCAGCACTACAGGAATGTCTGTAAGTGCATAGTCTCCCTGAGCTTTTATTACCCACGGCTGAATGCACAGTGAATTTGTTTTTGGTATTAGACTCTGTTTCTCTGTCCTTGTAATGAGTGGCAAAATTTGTATTCTTATAGATAGCTAAATATCTGTAGATAAATTGTTGTTGTCATGTGTAGCTAACAGTTAGTACTCCACTGAATAGCAAGCTGTATGAATCAGTGGAATATAGACCGCATTAGAGCCCTACACAAATCTAACTGTTGCTTGGATACTATCAGTGTATTCAAATAAGGATGATCCTGCCACAGGTCCAGCCAGCCGGTAGGGAATTTATTTGTTCACGGGAAATTGCCCAAGAATTATGGAGGTCCAGCACAAGCACTACATCTCAGAAGATCAGCTACAAGAGCAAGAGGACGGCCGCGGAAAACATGGATCGACAACATTAAAGACACTCTACGCCTTCACAGCATGACAATAGATAGTGGCAGCCGACGTGCACTGGATCGCAAATTATACCTCCCCACTACGCTTAATGGCAGAAGTGGTTCATGATGATGATGATGATGATGAGCTTGGATACTTTGACCTGCTTTTCTCCTTGACCATTCCATTCAAACCTGCACACAGGTCTACTTGACCATTCCATTCAAACCTGCACACAGGTCTACTTGACCATTCCATTCAAACCTGCACACAGGTCTACTTGACCATTCCTTTCAAACCTGCACACAGGTCTACTTGACCATTCCATTCAAACCTGCACACAGGTCTACTTGACCATTATATTCAAACCTGCACACAGGTCTACTTGACCATTCCATTCAAACCTGCACACAGGTCTACTTGACCATTCCATTCAAACCTGCACACAGGTCTACATTATATTCAAACCTGCACACAGGTCTACTTGACCATTCCATTCAAACCTGCACACAGGTCTACTTGACCATTCCATTCAAACCTGCACACAGGTCTACATTATATTCAAACCTGCACACAGGTCTACTTGACCATTACATTCAAACTTGCACACAGGTCTACTTGACCATTCCATTCAAACCTGCACACAGGTCTACTTGTGTCTTCAGCTTGCCCCCATCCAAGACTTTCCTCTTTTTAATTAGAGACTCTTGGATCCTTGTCTGCGGCCACTCTAAGATATGAGTTTACTTGCAGCACTTTGAGTCTATCTGTTATAATCGGCAGTGCAAGTATTTATGGTGAATGTATTATAGAGGTGATTAGACATTTTTTTTAATGAGAAGAGGTGGAATCAGAGACAAAGCAGAATCAGATGTGATAATTTTGGGATAAAGAATCAAGTGGGTGCAGTTTCAGCGATAGATTTTATAAAGAGACAGCACGTCTGATAATTGGGGCACATGATTTAAACCACCCTAAACAGCCTGCTCCAGGCAACAGTTGACATTTAGACACAGAAGAAACAGGGCAAGAGGTAGAGTTTGAAAGAGATGGGTTAACGGAATATCAGAAGCATTGAACACCACTCGGTATGCAGTCCACACGAGGACCTTACCCAGGCCAAGCTTTCTAATCTCACTTTGAATTGTACAACTAGTATCATTAGAAAAAATGTAAATATATTCTGGCCAGCACTTGACCTCAAGCCTGCCAAATTAGCCTGTAAAGATTCCTTCAAAGTGCCATTGCCTGAGAGACGAGTAACCAATAGTTTTCATACAAGTAAACCAAATCTGTCAAATGGCTGTGTACACAAAACTCAATACCTGGAACAACACCAAAGTCCAGGAATTAACAAACAGGCATCATTTTTCACAGAGTTTACAGCCGATGAATAAAAACTTAAGTCTTAAGTTCTTAGTGGAGGTTTCAGCATCGCCGCAATCGGGTTTTCCCATACTTGCTCCGTTTCTGTGTCAGTGCAAATCGAATGAAATGTCTCCCATTGTTGCATTTGAAAAAGTGGTCAACAAACAACTAGTCCCTGAACAATCCAGAAATATGTGCACACAATAAATGCATATTTCAGTTGCTGGAGGTGCCAAAGCCAACAATCACCACCAGAAATTCAGTTTTTGTCGTTGATGGAAGAATTTGGGCACAATAAGTTGGCTCTACACACATAGAATGATTACATAAGGTATTTCACCAACTTAGACGTAAACCGGCCACTAGCCATACTGAATACCACACCACAACCGCTGCACAAATGAAAGGCATTCCACTGGAAAAACACAGCTCACAGTGCTGCACCAAGCACTAACCTCAGTAGCTCAGGCAGCAAAACCGTAGACTACCATCCTTATGTGGAAACTGCATTAGCAAAGCGCTGTCGGAAGCAAAAATAGCTTTGAAAAGTAACATTTTGCCAAGCCTTTCCTCCATTTCGGCCAGAAGTCCTGAGAATAAGAAGAGATTATGTAAAGATATAAATGTTTTTACTTTAATTTACTAATTTTACATTACCTACTTTTACAGACATGGACATAATATCACAGAACAGATGCAGACATTAGGGTTGTCACTTGACTGGACTAGAGAGTATTTCACAATGGATGAGGTAATTCTGAATGACGAGATGTAGTTTGTTCATAAGTATTCTATGTTATATCAGTTTATAGTCTTTTATAATAAGCACTTAGTCTTTTGTTGTTGTTATTATTTTGTTACTAATTGTAACTGGGGACTGAAACAATCACACTGAACAAATTGCTTTATTACTATTGCTTAGTTTTGCTTAGCATATTATTTTCATGGTAATGCCTGAAATAATTCTGTTAAAAATACTTCACTTCAACATTGGACTGATATTGCTTTGCATTTGCAGAGGTTGAATCTTGCTGTGACCGAAGCTTTTTGTAGATTGTTTGACCTGGGACTGATATACCGAGATAAACGAATGATAAACTGGTCCTGTGCACTCAGATCCTCGCTGTCTGACATAGAGGTAGTGTATAGTGATTTCTGCCTTCCTCTCCATCATATTTTCCTTTATATTACTTTCTTATTTCTGTGACTATTTTACTGTCAACCGTGGTTTGGTGTTAACTTTGTCTATTTGTCTGATTTCTGTCTGCTTTTTGTATTTGCTATTTGTATGTGCAACTTCCTTTTGAGTACACTCAACACTTTGCTTGCAGATTTTCTATGTTGTCTAGCTATAGTTGTAATTTTATTTTTAGCTCTAGCTCTGTATTTAGTTAAGTTGTGTTCTGGTCTTGTTCTTGTAATTTTATTTAGCTGAAGTTGTATCTGTGTCCAATTTACTTTGTGCTACAATTTACTTGTTGCCTCTAGCTGAGGTATATGTATTACTATCTAAAGTTTTGCCGCCATTACCAAGTTGAATTTTTAGCTATTGGTTATTGCCAGGTTGACAGTCTGACACTAGAAGGACCCACAACTTTGAAGATGCCAGGATTGGCTCAGAAAGTCAAGTTTGGCATACTCTCACATTTTGCCTATCCTGTGTTTAATTCAGGTAATCTTCAAAAATGTTAATGAGATTGGTTGTCTGTCAAAAAAAAAATGTTATGTTGTTTCATAACAGTTAGTTTGTTGTTTGCTAAAAATACTTTTAACAGTTCTTTGTGTTGCATAAATAACTATGTTGTTTGTAGACTTTGTATCTCAGCTTAATGAGGCCCATCATCCCAGCTTTCCAGACAGATCCTTAAGTACTCCGATCTCCTCACCATAAAATGACTGATCTCGCCCATTCTGTTTCGATGAATCAGACTTTGCACTCCCATATCCGCCACTCTGGATATGGATACTTCTTCTTTCCTTGGCTTGAAATAGATGATCTATATCTGCAATGTTGTGGGTACTGTTATCTATATCTGCAATGTTGTGGGTACTGTTATCTATATCTGCAATGTTGTGGGTACTGTTATCTATATCTGCAATGTTGTGGGTACTGTTATCTATATCTGCAATGTTGTGGGTACTGTTATCTATATCTGCAACGTTGTGGGTACTGTTATCTATATCTGCAACGTTGTGGGTACTGTTATCTATATCTGCAATGTTGTGGGTACTGTTATCTATATCTGCAATGTTGTGGGTACTGTTATCTATATCTGCAATGTTGTGGGTACTGTTATCTATATCTGCAATGTTGTGGGTACTGTTATCTATATCTGCAATGTTGTGGGTACTGTTATCTATATCTGCAATGTTGTGGGTACTGTCTGCAATGTTGTGGGTACTGTTATCTATATCTGCAATGTTGTGGGTACTGTTATCTATATCTGCAATGTTGTGGGTACTGTTATCTATATCTGCAATGTTGTGGGTACTGTTATCTAAATCTGCAATGTTGTGGCTACTGTTATCTATATCTGCAATGTTGTGGCTACTGTTATCTATATCTGCAGTGTTGTGGGTACTGTTATCTATATCTGCAATGTTGTGGGTACTGTTATCTATATCTGCAATGTTGTGGTTACTGTTTCTTGCTTCTTCTGGTTGTAAGCTATGGGGTATGCATCTTGCATGGCATTAGTGACATCACTTCTCTTCTGTGCCAGGTCATCTGCACACTCATTGCCTTGAACACTCACATGACCTGGTACCCTTGAACACTCACATGACCTGGTACCCTTGAACACTCACATGGCCTGGTACCCTTGAACACTCACATGGCCTGGTATGAAGTTAGGCAGGTACACTGTGCATTTAATGAGACAGTTGATTCTTGTTTCTTGAAGCTGGTCAGGGTGTTCTTAAGCATATTTATTGAATCGTGCAATATGCACGCATGTGTGAACTCTTGAGTACTCAGCCAGGTCAGTGCCCTTGTTACAGTAACAGTCTCCATTGTGAGCCGACTTGTTCTAACAGCAAAGGCATCATTCATCTCCTTTGTTTCTGTGATTTATCAACATACATATGTGCCCTAAGCAAAGACAAAAGTGAGCATGTTCTGCAGGGTTGTCCTCCGTACAGAGAGCTGAGAAAAATACACTGGCCAACTAAATCAGCCAGCCCCGAGCTGGCTGGAACTAAAGAGGACCTCAATTACAGGATCAAGGTCATCATGAGATGATGAAATCCTTCAAGCCAGCAATCACAAGAAGAAATGTTGTTTGATAAGTCATGGAGAAAAAAGGCACTAAGTGAGTGGGACCTTGAGGTCATAAGGGTGAGAGACTTGAAGGTTAGGGACAGAGGGGTGTGGACGTTAACAATGGACGGATATATGTAAAACAGCTAGAATAGGTTATGGTGACGGAATCAGTTTTTTGTAGTGTTATTTGTGACAGCGACTAGCCGGTAATTATGTTAATATAATCTCCTGTGATAGAGACCAGTGATTGTGCCCTCTCCTGGTAAATGTGAATGCTACATGTCTGTATGCAGTTGCTGTCTTCCAAAGAGTTTATTATACCCCTTACTTACAATATTTTTGTCATATTTGTATTTTAAAGATGAACGAGTTGTTGTAGCAACAACCAGACTGGAGACTATGTTAGCAGATGTGGCTGTGGCCGTGAACCCTGATGACCCTCGTTACAGCCATCTGATTGGCCAGACAGTTGTTCATCCTCTAGACAAGGGCAGACAACTCCCTATTATTGCAGACACATTCGTCGACATGAAGTTTGGGACAGGTAACAATACGCCTGATATGCTTGTTCACATTTTTGTTCCCCTTTGCCAGATATGTTGATGTTGAACTAAGCACTGACATCACAGCACTCGGGACATTCCCATAATTGCTCTTTCCCCATTTTAGCAGCCAAAAAATAATTATATTTCAGATCGTGCCAGTATCAGTTTGATTATGTGTCCATCTTGCCTCACCTCTGAGTGTAAAGTATTGTCCAGATCCTCTGTCCACTCCCAGCTGTACCAGCTGTAATGGTCTCTTCGTCCCTCTGCATCATTCACTTGCCCTCAAAGGACCTTGACCATATCTTGCTTTTGAATTCACCACCTATTATTAGTCATATACACAAGGTGTTTTGTTCATTGTAATTAACAGAGTGCTGTGGGGACAGTTTTCTGGTGGGAGTCTCCCCAGCAAAAATCAACACGTCTGTGTGTTATTTTTTGGGTCTTTTATTTAAATTAAACTCTTTTTTGTACAAAATAACACACCATGTGTTTATTGAGTATTCCTTACATTAAATGCTGTCCTCAATTTTTATGTCTCATTTGTTTGTTTCTTTAACCAACCAGATCCTAATTGTCCCTTTCACTTTTATTTTCTGTTGGGATGTTTTTTTTTCTTCTGTAAATGTGAACAGTCACCATGGAGGTGTTCTCCAACACTCACTGTTGTTGCACAGACTGCTATTCAACCATTTTCATGATGTTATTGTTACTGTGTCCCTCTTTCTCACCTGCCTTCAGTTTTTTCCTCCAGTAATGGTTTTATTAGTGTGATGTTTTTTTTAATATGACCACAATATTTAACTTATTTTTATTTAACTTTATTTTGCTTTATTCAGTGGCTCTGTTTTCTTGCTGTTGTTCCAGGACCTCTGTATTTGACTGTGTTTGTTTTTATGAAATGTGACCTATTCTTATGTATCTGCACATCAGTAGGGTCTCAGTTTGACTTTTTGATCACTAGAGTTGGAATAGTTTAAAGTAGCTTTCTGGTTCTGTCCTTTTTCGGTTCTTCTGCCTCATGTATTTTCATGTCTTCAAGTTCCAAGGTGTCAAAGTTTCAGTGTCTCTAAGTTCTAGTGTGTCAAAGTTCGATGTCTCGGATTTCTAGTGTGTCCAAGTTCCATGTCTCGGATTTCTAGTGTGTCCAAGTTCCATGTCTCGGATTTCTAGTGTGTCCAAGTTCCATGTCTCTAAGTTCCAGTGTGTCAAAGTTCCATGTCTCTAAGTTCCAGTATGTCAAAGTTCCATGTCTCTAAGTTCCATTGTGTCAAAGTTCCATGTCTCTAAGTTCTAGTGTGTCAAAGTTCCATGTCTCTAAGTTCTAGTGTGTCAAAGTTCCATGTCTCTAAGTTCCAGTATGTCAAAGTTCCATGTCTCTAAGTTCCATTGTGTCCAAGTTCCATGTCTCTAAGTTCCAGTATGTCAAAGTTCCATGTCTCTAAGTTCTAGTGTGTCCAAGTTCCATGTCTCTTAGTTCCAGTATGTCAAAGTTCCATGTCTCTAAGTTCCATTGTGTCAAAGTTCCATGTCTCTAAGTCCCAGTGTCTTGAAGTCCCAGTGTCTCGAAATCCCAGTGTCTCCAAGTTCCAGTGTCTCGAAGTCCCAGTGTCTCCAAGTCCCATCCGTTGGTGTTATGCCACACATTTGAAATGCTGCTGAAATATTTCTTTATAGGAGCTGTTAAAATCACCCCCGGCCATGACCGAGTGGATTATGAAGTTGGGTGCCGCCATGGCCTGCCTGTCCTGGAAATCCTCAGTGATGACGGAACTATATGCAAGCACGTGGAGCTTGTCGGAGGTCTGCATCGTTTGGAAGCTCGGGATAAAGTCAAGGAGGCTCTGAGTGTTCTTGGCTACTACTGTGGAGAGAAGGGTCATCCAACAGTTCTACCTTTGTGTAGGTATGTCATCCAACAGTTCTACCTTTGTGTAGGTATGTCATCCAACAGTTCTACCTTTATGTAGGTATGTCATCCAACAGTTCTACCTTTGTGTAGGTATGTCATCCAACAGTTCTACCTTTGTGTAGGTATGTCATCCAACAGTTCTACCTTTATGTAGGTATGTCATCCAACAGTTCTACCTTTGTGTAGGTATGTCATCCAACAGTTCTACCTTTATGTAGGTATGTCATCCAACAGTTCTACCTTTATGTAGGTATGTCATCCAACAGTTCTACCTTTATGTAGGTATGTCATCCAACAGTTCTACCTTTGT
Organism: Candidula unifasciata; assembly: GCA_905116865.2. Classification (NCBI taxonomy): domain Eukaryota; kingdom Metazoa; phylum Mollusca; class Gastropoda; order Stylommatophora; family Geomitridae; genus Candidula; species Candidula unifasciata. The sequence continues at coordinate 138,272 of CAJHNH020001440.1, read as the reverse complement.
CTAGGTATGTCATCCAACAGTTCTACCTTTATGTAGGTATGTCATCCAACAGTTCTTTCTACCTTTGTGTAGGTATGTCATCCAACAGTTCTACCTTTGTGTAGGTATGTCATCCAACAGTTCTACCTTTGTGTAGGTATGTCATCCAACAGTTCTACCTTTATGTAGGTATGTCATCCAACAGTTCTACCTTTGTGTAGGTATGTCATCCACCAGTTCTACCTTTATGTAGGTATGTCATCCAACAGTTCTACCTTTATGTAGGTATGTCATCCAACAGTTCTACCTTTGTGTAGGTATGTCATCCAACAGTTCTACCTTTATGTAGGTATGTCATCCAACAGTTCTACCTTTATGTAGGTATGTCATCCAACAGTTCTACCTTTGTGTAGGTATGTTCATTCATTCAGAATGTTGCTTACGGTTTGAAATAATAATGAAGACTAACAATAGATGGACACATTCTGAGAAGAGACGAGCAGACAATCACAAGACAGGCACTGTCATGATCGTGGTAGGGGCGCAAAGATTAATACAAGACATGGAAGATGCAATGGCATTGAAAGCACATGGGGCTGGAGAGCTGGCTTGGGAAATATACTTTCAGGCATACGGTGAAGAGAGCTACATTCTGTAAAGGACTTGCTGATTGATGAGATGAGTCTGACAGTGCTGTCTTTTGGTGCTTCTCCTATTTTGGACTGGCAATAGACTGCAACTGCCAACACTAGAAATAGAATATGGTGGACCCCTTCAAAACATCTTGATGATCTGAACTTTGCTGATATTTCTCATCTGTCCCACTCATGGAATTAGATGCATGATAAATTAAATATACTTGATCACAACAGATAAGTCTGAAAATCCATGAGGGAAAAAGACGCATAATAAATCTGGCAAATAGTAATGTGGTTTTTCTTAATGGTATCTCACTCCAAGACGTGGCGTTGTACACCTATTTGGGACAGTAATGTATATAAAGATGGGGGGGGGGGGGGCTATAAGAGATGTTAAAATATAAATTTAAAAGGCAAGAGGAGTTTTCGTAGCACTAGGAGATTTGTGGAGGTCAACAGACATTGAATATAATACTAAACTTACAATTTGTAATTGTAATGTGAAATCATTTCTGTTCTTTGAAGTGGGAACATGGAGAACAACTAAGGCAGTTAATAATAACCTGCAGACATCTATTAACTGGTGCCTGCGTAGAACAGAGGGAATTAAATGTATGATATGATAGAATCACTAATATTGAGCTTTGGGAGAGAACTCAACAAGTTCCGGTGGACCAAGAGGTGAGGAAAAGACGCTGGTGTTGGATAGGCCACACATTGAAAAAACCTGAGAACAATATAACAAGGATCTCTTTGTACTGGAACCCACAGGGGAATATAAATAAAGGAAGACCAAACAACACATGGAGAGGGGGGGGGGGGCTAGAGAGTGAAGTTAAATAGATAGGGGGAGTACATGAAAGAGCATGAAGAGTAGCGAAGGATAGAATGACTTGGCGGGCTATGGTTGAGGGCCTATGCTCCTTTGGGAGATAGAAAGGCCGAAGACGAAATTTTACAATCTGTCCCTTTTTATTTTGTTGTCTTCTTTGTCATTATTTACCTAAGGAATGTCAGATAATAGTTATTGGTTAAAATATGCGATATTATCGCACTTGGGACATATGCGTTGGTTCTCCCTCTCCCTAATCAGTTAGCAGAGTGTATGGAAACTAGCTACTTGTGTCACACTCTGATTAGATACTCTTCTAAAACATTTACATAATAAGCATGTAGCACTAATTCCAGTGTGTAGTTTGTGTTGCTTCAGTGTGAACATTGTTGTCTCATTGCGTGCTAAATCATCACTATCCAATCACTTTAAGGGCGGATGGTTGTCTCATTGCGTGCTAAGTCATTACCTTCCAGTCACTTTAAGGGCGGATGGTTGTCTCATTGCGTGCTAAATCATTACCCTCCAGTCACTTAAAGGGCGGATGGTTGTCTCATTGCTTGCTAAATCATTACCCTCCAGTCACTTAAAGGGCGGATGGCACATTCTGTTGTGGTGTATAGTGAGGCTGCGATATCTGCGCCTTTCAGGCTAACACATGCGATTTCTGCAAAACCTTAATAATTATTTATCCTTTATGACAAGCTTGTTAACAGGCAGCAGGTCTGTTCTTTTACCGCCTAAACTAAGGCCCCCAGAACCCAACAGGTAAGGGTTCGATAAAAGACACAAGGCCAAGGAATGGATACAGATTTGACGATTGGGTTTAAAAATGAAAGGTAGTGTGTAACGTTGATGACAGCATACAAGATTTAGGGTAAAATTTGTGATTAAATAAAAATAAAGATGATATTGTAAACAAAGGTATTCTTTGTTTAATTGAACATTTGTGGCGGAGTAAAACTGACATAATTTCTACTTTCAGTCGGACTGGAGATGTGGTTGAACCAAGACTGAAGGAGCAATGGTTCTTAAACTGCAGGGAAATGTCACAAAAAGCAATAGAGGTTTTTACAATTTTCTGTTAAATTCTTTAAGTCTTTTGTCTTCTGTATGTCTGTTAATTAGAGATATCTGTTTTCTTGTTTTTTCTTCACATCTCTTTGAATTATTTATTTACAATGATTGACTTACTTGCTTAGTCGCTCCTCTTTTACCTTGGGGTGTAGAGGTTTGCCAGAGAGATTGCCAGACGTCTCTTTCAGCAGTTTTCTTTCTGGCTTTGTAACATTTCAATCCTCTGTCGGAGGTTGTCTTCCCAGGAAGTCTGATTCCCTGTTCTTAGCCTGCCATGCCTGCCATGGTGGCTGATTTTCTACCATTCTGCATACATGTCCAAAACATCGTAACTTTGACTGATCCACACGGGTTTGAATGGCCTGGATTACAAGAACTTGATTTATTGTTTGATTGTGGACTTTGTCTCTTCTCGTCACTTGGACCAGCTTTCTCAGATATTTCATTTCTGAGGCCTAAAGCTGGCTTCTGTGAGCTGGTGTCATTGCCCATGACTCACACCCGTAGGTCAGGACTGGTACGTAGGTAGAGCGGTGAACAGCAATTTTTGTCCTCTTGCCAATTTCTCTTTTGCTAAGAACCCTCGTTTGTGGCCTGGAAAGTCTTCCATCAGTTGCTTTTCAAGTAGCTAGCTTTGTTTTAATGCCTTCGTTTCGGTCTATTACAACTCCAAGGTATTTGAACTGGTTGACCTGCTCCAATGCATACTGTCATGTCATGATCTGGTGTTTCTTCTCCTCTCTTGAGATCACTATGGTTTTAGTTTTTGAGATACTGATGGTCATCCCTCTCTTCTCAAGCTCTTCCTTCCAGTAGTGTTTTTATCGTATAGATTGATTGATTCATGAAACATGTATTTCTTAGAATATTTTTTAGTTGTATGTTTCATAGACTAATTTATGAACACGTGTTTCATAGAATGTATTTTAGTTGTTCATGTCATAGAATAGTTTTAGTTAGTTTGATAATGATATTTGTTATTTCATAATATTAATCCAAGTTGGTGTCTTTTTAGGCTGTCGAATCTGGTCAACTAAAGATAATTCCACAGTATAATGAAAAGATCTGGAGTGAGTTTTTGAAAAGTACCCAGTCACAGTAAGTTATCTTCTAGTAAAATAAACTTCACATGTGAATATAAATTGTTAATTTGGAGGTATTAGATGTTATGTTAGGCTGACACAATTGACGTCACTGCACATTAGGCATTCCCTTCCAGAATCCGCACGAAGACCCTTCTAATCTGAAGAAGTTTTCTTCATCTTTTTTTCTGCCGGTCCTCTCCCGACAGAGCATAGGCCACCAGCTAGCTCACATCAAACTCTTTGTAAACCTATTTATTCATTGTCGACTGGATTTTGCATGAACGAGTTACCTTTGAGATGAGGCAGGTGACCCATCACCAACCCTCCTTATTTGCCACTTATGTCATGCATGATAAGTTACTTTTCTATACTGCCTCATCCAATAAAAACACATATTTGGTCAAATCCACTGTATCATGTCAGTCTGCCATATATAAGTAATATCTGTCATGTCAGGTCTTGGTCTGATGTGACTGAGCTACCGTCTTAACTGTAGCCAGCACTATGCGTCTTCTGTTTTGTGGCGTATACCAAACCTGACAACTATTAGCCATCGGACGTTGGGGTTCATACTGAGGGGAGGATCTATGGACATGTCCGGAGTGCAGTGATGATAACCAAACTAACTAACTAACTAACTGACTGACTGACTGACGGTCGGACCGACCGACCGACCGACCGACCGACTGACTGACCGACCGACCAAACCAAAACCAAACCAAACCAAACCAAACCAAACCAAACCAAACTAAACTAACTAAACTAAAACTAAACTAAACTACTAAACTAAACTAAACTAAACTAAACTAAACTAAACTAAACTAAACTAAACTAAACTAACTAACTAACTAACTAACTAACTAACTAACTAACTAACTAACTAAACTAAACTAAACTAAACTAAACTAACTAACTAACTAACTAACTAACTAACTAACTAACTAACTAACTAAAACTAAACTAAACTAACTAACTAAACTAACTAACTAACTAACTAACTAACTAACTAACTAACTAACTAACTAACTAAAACTAACTAACTAACTAACTAAACTAAACTAAACTAAACTAAACTAACTAACTAACTACTAAACTAACTAAAACTAACTAACTAACTAAACTAAACTAAACTAAACTAAACTAACTAACTAACTAACTAACTAACTAACTAACTAACTAACTAACTAACTAACTAACTAACTAACTAACTAACTAACTAACTAACTAACTAACTAACTAACTAACTAACTAACTAACTAACTAACTAACTAACTAACTAACTAAACTAAACTAAACTAACTAACTAACTAACTAACTAACTAACTAACTAACTAACTAACTAAACTAAACTAAACTAAACTAACTAACTAACTAAACAAACCTGACATCCCATACATTGGGAAGGATTCTGACCTTGTCCTAGGAAGAGGAAATGCAGCCTGAAAACTTTATGTAATGTTAGGGCAGACCAGGCCCTCAGCCTTGGCTGGCAGCTGATCTAGGAGGGAAGCTCTGACAGGCGATTAGATAGATGACCTTCTAATCCGGCAGCTTCTGCAGCCTGCTTGATTCCAAACATACTTTGGAGTAAACAAGACAGGTCGAGAGAGAGAGATCATGAAGTATGGGCAACATATGGTCTCTACAATACCAGCCAGACTTTGTGCTATGGAGAGGAGGAATAAAAAGAATCATAAACTTTTCTGAACACTGTTGAGTTTTGCTAGTCACACTCGCCATCACCATGGGCTGTGAGTTCCATGTCTCCTCATAGCACGATATGACACTCTTATCTGGAAAGACACAAGGTGCCAATGAATGTAAGTTTGCATAGAGTTTGACATAAGTTGAGAACCTAATCTCCATTGAAAGACAAAAGGAAAAAAGAAGACTGCATGTGTTAAATTCTTCTTTCTTCTTCTTTCATTAACTTGAAATAGATAATGTATATCTGCAATTTTATCTCTGGTGTGAACTTCACTGTCTGTTGTATTTCAATCAGCGACACTAAAGTTCAGCTTGCACTGGTGTTCATATATTAAAGTCATGTCAGAGACAGGTTCAGCAAAATAAACAAGAAAACAGGCAAGGAGTAACCAAAAACATTGTTGTCAGCGTTTGGTGTTTAATGCTGACAAATAAAAAAAAACTGGTCTTTTCTCCAACAGTGACTGGTGTCTGTCCAGACAGTTGTGGTGGGGACACAGGATTCCAGTCTACACATGTGCTGTAAGTGTGTGTCTGTGAGAGATAGAAAGATATTTTGGGTTAAAGGTGTGGGTTTGATTCCCCTGCTATAAGTGTTTGTCTTTGAGAGATATCTTGGGTTGAAGGTCTGTGTTTGATTCCCCTGCTGTAAGTGTGTGTCTGTGAGAGAGATCTCTGGTTGAAGGTCTGGGTTTGATTCCCCTGCTGTAAGTGTGTGTCTGTGAGAGATATCTTGGGTTGAAGGTCTGGGTTTGATTCCCCATCTGTAAGTGTGTGTCTGTGAGAGAGATCTTGGGTTGAAGGTCTGGGTTTGATTCCCCTGCTGTAAGTGTGTGTCTGTGAGAGATATCTTGGGTTGAAGGTCTGGGTTTGATTCCCCTGCTATGAGTGTGTGTCTGTGAGAGATATCTTGGGTTAAAGGTGTGGGTTTGATTCCCCTGCTATGAGTGTGTGTCTGTGAGAGATATCTTGGGTTGAAGGTCTGGGTTTGATTCCCCTGCTGTAAGTGTGTGTCTGTGAGAGAGATCTCGGGTTGAAGGTCTGGGTTTGATTCCCCTGCTGTAAATGTGTGTCTGTGAGAGATATCTTGGGTTGAAGGTCTGGGTTTGATTCCCCTGCTGTAAGTGTGTGTCTGTGAGAGATCTTAGGTTGAAGGACTGGGTTTGATTTCCCTGCTGTAAGTGTGTGTCTGTGAGAGATCTTGGGTTGAAGGGCTGGGTTTGATTTCCCTGCTGTAAGTGTGTGTTTGTGAGAGAGATCTCTGGTTGAAGGGCTGGGTTTGATTCCCCTTCTGTAAGTGTGTGTCTGTGAGAGAGATCTCTGGTTGAAGGGCTGGGTTTGATTCCCCTGCTGTAAGTGTGTGTCTGAGAGAGAGATCTCGGGTTGAAGGTCTGGGTTTGATTCTCCTGCTATAAGTATGTCTGTGAAAGTGATTATGGCGTGTAAGTGCAGGTTTGTTTTCTGTTTCATGTAAAGCAGTTTTAGAACTGATCTTGCTTGCAGCAGAGCTTTACAAAAATGAAAAGTCACTCCTGAAGCCATCTGAAATAAAACAACAGGAAATAATGAGTAATGGCAACCTGCAGGATACTGACCAGTTATCCAATGAATGTCAGTCGATCTGTAAACATGTCGGGCTGTATGTCTGAATATACCTGACAACATCATTAAGGGTCAAACTCTCTCTCTCCCCTTCCCCCCCCCCCCTCTTATGCGCATGCATTTTACGACCCAGGCCTTTGTATTTTTTCTTGATATTCATAATATACATATTATTATTATATGAACATAACATGCTGTAATGACTGCCCTTCTGTCTCCTCCACACTGGATATCTCTGGTGCAGAGTTAACACTGGCTCTGATGTCTAGAGGGTCACAGCTCAATCAAAGCAGACATGATCTCTCTTCACGGTCACACGACTTCTAACAACGGTTGACACCAGCGGCACATTTCACGAGTTTATTATCACTGTAGCACAATACACGAATCACAGGAGAATCCACTTACAGCATTCGGACAATGGACGCTGACATATTCACGGCTGGCTTCAACAATCAAACAGGGTAACATAACAGCTGGCCTTCACGATCATTCATTCGACGCTGATTCAGATCCACATGCTCTCGTCATTCTCGATTCATCTTCACAGCTTCAGTTGCACTTCCTTCCAGTCTGGGGCCCAGTCACCGAATGACCGTCTGATTCTCAATCCCCCAGATCTCATCATTCACACGTAACTCACTCTTTCCTGTCGTTTCACCATATCTCCGTGAAACCCATGCTCTCAGGGACTTCCCCAATTATGCCAGTCATCCCCTGACGTTATCCCTATTTATAGCATCATTACACATGCTTTATTAATAAAACACAACTGCTATGTGAAAAATGTGTGTTTGGAAAGGCCGAATGTAATATAACCATGCGTGTCAAATCTTTGACCCTTTGAAAATGTGTTTCTTCTATCTCTATGTGTATGGGTGTGTGTGTGTCTATATATACAATTTATTATCCAGAGATCATTTCCACTTGCACAGAATTCAAGAAAACTATCAAAAAGTCTAATGTTTACTTAACTAACAACTTTTAATTGTTTATTTGGTTATACGGACTGTTTTTATTTGAAATGTAAATTCCTGTCTGTGTATGATAACACAGAACAGCAATGTGACAGTCTGTGCCCGGTCAGAAGTTGAAGCCAGAGAGAAACTGGAGCAAAAACATGGACTTAGATCTGTGGAAGTTGTACAGGGTATGTTTGTTGAACTTTTAGATTTGTTAAAATCTGTGGAAGTTGTATAGGGTATGTTTTTGAACTTTTAAATTTGTTCAGATCTGTGGAAGTTGTATAGGGTATGTTTGTTGAACTTTTAGATTTGTTCAAATCTGTGGAAGTTGTATAGGGTATGTTTTTGAACTTTTAAATTTGTTCAGATCTGTGGAAGTTGTATAGGGTATGTTTGTTGAACTTTTAGATTTGTTCAAATCAGTGGAAGTTGTACAGGGTATGTTTGTTGAACTTTTAGATTTGTTCAAATCTGTGGAAGTTGTACAGGGTATGTTTGTTGAACGTTTACATTTGTTCAAATCTGTGGAAGTTGTACAGGGTATGTTTGTTGAACTTTTAAATTTGTTCAAATCTGTGGAAGTTGTACAGGGTATGTTTGTTGAACATTTACATTTGTTCAAATCTGTGGAAGTTGTACAGGGTATGTTTGTTGAACTTTTAAATTTGTTCAAATCTGTGGAAGTTGTACAGGGTATGTTTGTTGAACTTTTACATTTGTTCAAATCTGTGGAAGTTGTACAGGGTATGTTTGTTGAACTTTTGGATTTGTTCAAATCTGTGGAAGTTGTACAGGGTATGTTTGTTGAACTTTTAAATTTGTTCAAATCTGTGGAAGTTGTACAGGGTATGTTTGTTGAACTTTTACATTTGTTCAAATCTGTGGAAGTTGTACAGGGTATGTTTGTTGAACTTTTGGATTTGTTCAAATCTGTGGAAGTTGTACAGGGTATGTTTGTTGAACTTTTAGATTTGTTCAAATGTGTGGAAGTTGTACGGGGTATGTTTGTTGAACGTTTGGATTTGCTCAAATCTGTGAAAGTTGTTCAGGGTATGTTTGTTGAATTGTGGGTTTTGATAATTGGGAAAGGTCATTCTCCTTCTTCTCTTTCACTGTTGTTCAAGAAATGTCTACACAAGGTCTGCTTTGTGTATGTGTCTATATATATTATATATTGTATCTGAGAGTTTATTGAGGCCCCTAATGTGTGAATGTTTGTCTCTATAAAGTAAAAGTAAAGGACCTTTTCCAGACCTTCAGGGTGTGTCTCTATATGATAGTTTGTATGAGTTATTGTTACACCAGTGATATTGTGTGTGTGTGTGTATGTGTGTGGGGAGGGGGGAATTGCATGTGTGCATGCATGTGTGTGTGCACAGTAAGTTTCATGGGATTCAGGTGGGTGGGTATATGTAGTTCATGTCTGATATGTTGAAATGTGTTTATTGTTTTTGATTTTTTTGAGAACTTTGTTAAAGTTATATCATATAATTAGTGTAATTCAGACCCTTTTCAAAAAGTAAAAAGAAGCAAATGTGATTTTCTAATGTCTCCAGATGCAGATGTCCTTGACACTTGGTTCTCTTCTTCACTCCTGCCATTTTCAACCTTTGGTTGGCCCACGTCTGCAAATGATTCATTGGTTGAGGAAAACAATTCTTCATCAGCTTTGTTTGAACCTGTAAGTAGCTCACAGTTTTGCAACAATCTTCTGACAGTTTTATTTTAAATACTTTTAGTTCTAAACCTTTCAGTCCGTAAGGTTTTGCAGCAGACGTCAAAGAGGGGAAACAGCCACTGTGAAAAATCATGAGTGCACTACTTTCAAAGAGGCTAAATAGAAAGTAAATACAAAGTAATTAATGAAAAAGCCCGATTTTGATTCCATTTCAGCAGCACACTGGCTGTACACACACACCTGCTGTTCATCTCATATGAACAGTTAAGGAGGCCAGCGGTGCCTTCTCTATGACCACCAGCAGCATGACGACGGAGGCGATGGCGGTGACACAGGCTTTCATGTGGCTGGGATCACAGGACTATTCCCGCATGTGCGTGCTGAGTGATTCTTTGAGCATGATCCTGCGGGTCGAGGCAGGCTTGTTAAGCAGACAGTGGTTTGAGTCGTTGCAAAATTCTCCATGTGTGTGCAGTTACTTTCATATTCGTCCCAGGGTATGCAGGTGTTGTTGGTAATGAGAGAGCTGATAGACTGGCAGATGCTGCATTAATTGAAGATGGTCGCCCCATGGATCAGGCAGACATTGTCATTGCCCTTAGAGAGATAGGACGTTCCAAGAATTTTGGAAGCAGCGTGTCCACATCACTACTAGGAATACGCGAATTAGGAGTAAAGATCGGCACAGCCAAGCATGAGAAGCGCACTGGATGCACACAAAGTCTTGTTAACAACATAGGACTGGCACTATTACCGTGCAACGCTGATGAATATGTTGAGAGGGGAATCTGAGCGCTAATGGATGTGTCCGGAGTGCTGTGAAGATAATCTAACTCGTAACTCCTCATATGTTCTTTCTTAGAGATGAGATAGTGCTTGAACAGTACTGTAAGTGTCTTAGAATTCATGTATCACACATCACACTGCAGCTTCTCCTTATATCTGCCTTATACCCCCAGATTCTCAAAGGCCAGCAGCATTTTCGACAGAGTTTATAAAAGCATCTGAAACAGAAGTGGTATCTCCCTGCTGACCAAACTAAAGGTTTACACAGCTGTAATTCTTCCACTACTGCTCTACGTTTGTGAAACATGGACTGCGTATCAGCGCCATGCTAAAAAGTTGAACCAGTTTCATATAACCTGTCTCAGAAAGCTGCTCAAAATCAAATGGCAAGATAAGATCCCAAATACTGTGGTTCTTGATAGGGCAAACCTGCCTAGCATCCACACGATACTGAAGAACTGTCAGCTGTGTTGGGCTGGTCACCTAGCCCGCATGCCAGACTATCTCCTCCCAGAGAGAGTATTTTATGGCGAGCTCCAGCATAGGGAAGAGATCACTGGGAGGACAGAAAAAGTTCTATAAGGACACTCTGAAGCCTGCTCTCAATTCTTTTGGTATTAATACAGCAACATGGGAGGCTGCTGCACAAGACCGTTCTGGATGGCGTACGTCCCTCAGGTATGGTGCATTAGCCTGCTAGGCAGCAGAGGTTGCACAGTCAGAGAAATAGGCAGACGAGAAAGAACCATATTGCTAATTCCACTCCTAGTGCAGCTTCCACCTGTTGTCCGCACTGCTCAAGAACTTTCCAGGCTCATATTGGATTAATCAGTCACCTCCGTACTCACAAACGTGGACAAACAGCAACAGCCTTATACTCTCAGTTGCCAGTGTGCATGCTTCTGTCTTTTGCCAACAAATATACACTGACCCACAACATGTGGGCCAGAACCTGCCTGCTGCATCTGCCCACACAACTTCTCTACCAGTTGTACCAGAATCGTTGTCAGCTTTTGATGACAGGATTTATTTTGTGTTTAATGAGTCAAGTTTGTACATAAATTTCTTGTTTGTATGAACCAGAATTCAGTACATTGATAGTCACAGCCCTGTTTCCTGTCTGACACACATCACAAACTGCGCATTGACTGGCACTCCGATGTTTTGTTATGTCATGTGCAAATCAGATTGTATGTTGATTGTCATCTCTCTTGTCAGACGTCAGATCTCGTCAAGTATTTTCCCACAAACCCTGCTGGAGACAGGCCAGGACATTCTCTTTTTCTGGGTTGCCAGGATGGTCATGCTAAGTCTGCAGCTGACTGGCCAGGTGCCATTTAAACAGGTGAAGTAGGACAAATTTGCTTGGTTATGTGTTTGTTTACTTAGATTGCTGCTCATGTGCATACATTTTTACATGAGCCAGTGTGGGTGCATTTTTGTATGTACAAATGAGGATACATTTCTAAACATATTTACTGGTGTGTATGCGTGGGGGGGGGGGGGGGGGGGGGGGGGAGTTGAAGAGGGGAAGATTTATTTATTTTTGCAACCAGAAAAGATCTATAAATCAGTTGTCTGTCTATTCACTACATGACACTTTGACATTACAGATTACACTTATTGAATGCTGGCCCTAGAATAAAAGTAAAAAGTAAAGGACCATTTTACACACTTTGAGGCCAATAGGGCATATATCTTTATACATCATCAGTCACCACTCGGTGGGTATGTGGTCAACATCACACCGGCCACCTTTACCTCCCAGGACTTAAGTACTCATTTGAGGTTGATTGGGGGGTGGGGTTGGGGGGTTGGGTTGGGGGGGGGGGGGGGGGCTTTGGATGTTTTTTTTTTTCCATTTTGTAAAGAAAGTCCTGCTCTGTGAGGATCTGAGCCCACAACAGACCTAGAACAATCCATGTCAGATATCTGTGTCACTTCACTCAGTTACCTACCTAGTTCTTTGTCACTTCACTCAGTTACCTACCTAGTTCTGTGTCACTTCACTCAGTTACCTACCTAGTTCTTTGTCTCTTTACTTAGTTACCTACCTAGTTCTGTGTCACTTCACTTAGTTACCTACCTAGTTCTTTGTCACTTCACTTAGTTACCTACCTAGTTCTTTGTCACTTCACTTAGTTACCTACCTAGTTCTTTGTCACTTCACTTAGTTATCTACCTAGTTCTTTGTCACTTCACTTAGTTACCTACCTAGTTCTTTGTCACTTCACTTAGTTACCTACCTAGTTCTGTGTCACTTCACTTAGTTACCTACCTAGTTCTTTGTCACTTCACTTAGTTACCTACCTGAGTTCTTTGTCACTTCACTTAGTTACCTACCTAGTTCTTTGACACTTCACTTAGTTATCTACCTAGTTCTTTGTCACTTCACTTAGTTACCTACCTAGTTCTTTGTCACTTCACTTAGTTACCTACCTAGTTCTGTGTCACTTCACTTAGTTACCTACCTAGTTCTTTGTCACTTCACTTAGTTACCTACCTAGTTCTTTGTCACTTCACTTAGTTACCTACCTAGTTCTGTGTCACTTCACTTAGTTACCTACCTAGTTCTTTGTCACTTCACTTAGTTACCTACCTAGTTCTTTGTCACTTCACTTAGTTACCTACCTAGTTCTTTGTCACTTCACTTAGTTACCTACCTAGTTCTGTGTCACTTCACTTAGTTACCTACCTAGATCTGTGTCACTTCACTTAGTTACCTACCTGAGTTCTTTGTCACTTCACTTAGTTACCTACCTGAGTTCTTTGTCACTTCACTTAGTTACCTACCTAGTTCTTTGTCACTTCACTTAGTTACCTACCTAGTTCTTTGTCACTTCACTTAGTTATCTACCTAGTTCTTTGTCACTTAACTTAGTTACCTACCTAGTTCTTTGTCACTTCACTTAGTTACCTACCTAGTTCTGTGTCACTTCACTTAGTTACCTACCTAGTTCTTTGTCACTTCACTTAGTTACCTACCTGAGTTCTTTGTCACTTCACTCAGTTACCTACCTAGTTCTTTGTCACTTCACTTAGTTACCTACCTGAGTTCTTTGTCACTTCACTTAGTTACCTACCTAGATCTTTGTCACTTCACTTAGTTACCTACCTGAGTTCTTTGTCACTTCACTTAGTTACCTACCTGAGTTCTTTGTCACTTCACTTAGTTACCTACCTGAGTTCTTTGTCACTTCACTTGGTTACCTACCTAGTTCTTTGTCACTTCACTTGGTTACCTACCTGAGTTCTTTGTCACTTCACTTAGTTACCTACCTGAGTTCTTTGTCACTTCACTTAGTTACCTACCTGAGTTCTTTGTCACTTCACTTGGTTACCTACCTAGTTTTTTGTCAGTCATTCATACTCTGTTAACCCACCCTTGGTGCATAGGCGAGAATGGAACAGTGATATTTTTGTAACCACTCCTTCTACAGTCAAAAAATAAATGATCTGTAAGATTTCAAGGGCTGTCAGTTAGAATAAAACATGTAATGGTTTACAATCAATGTCTGCATCAGGTACTACTGCATGGAATGATCCGAGATGCTCAAGGTCGCAAGATGAGCAAATCTTTAGGCAATGTCATTGACCCAGTTGACGTCATCCAAGGAGCCTCGTTGCAGGTTTGTATTGTCCTTTTATCATTTCTGGTTTTCTGAATTATCTAGTGGATCTTGCCAACATTTTTCATGTCTGCTACTTAATTAGGTACAGTTATTTGTTCTTGTTCATTCAAGTCTGCCTCTAGTCTGGGATATGGAGATATCTTATAATTTTGGTTTTGTTTAGTCTTCCCTCTTCTTACCTGAGATGTAGAGATTTCTTAAAGTCCTCTTTAGTTTCTCCTCTTCTTCTCTAGATTGTTAAGCTACCTTCAAGGTATCTGAATGCAATAGCAAAGGATAGGACAGCTTGGCCTGAAGTTTTTAGTTAAGGATCTTTGTTCCATTAGGGATAAAGAGTAGAAGAAGCAAACATGTCATAATAGGCAACTAATTGAAGGTTTTCCTTTTGAATTTACGTATACATGTATCTGCCTGAGAGGCAAGGAACCAACAGACTGCATACATGTAAGCCAGATCTGTAAAACAAATGTGCACGCAAAACTCAAATTCTGGTACAAGACTAAAGTCCAGATGTGGGTGAATAACCAGAACTTTCTGCTGGAAATTACAGCCGGTGAACACTTAAAAGAAGAAGACAGCCTAGCTGTAAACCACATGCTTATAAGAGCAAATACAGAACAAGAGGAGGAGGAGGAAAAGAAGAAGAAGAAAAAGGAGAAGACAAAGAAGTGGAAAAAGGAGATGAAGAAGAAGAGGAAGGAGAAGAAGAAGATACAATATTGAATTATGGTTGTAGAGATATTTTTCAGACATTCATGTATTTTCTAAAAAACCTTCTAATATGTTTCTTTTCACGTTTTTCTGCCTTTCTGGTTTTCATTGATCAGGATTTGAATTCGCGTCTGGACAAAGGAAATCTGGACCCCAGAGAGATCCAGCTGGCTAAAGCAGGACAGAAGAAATTATTCCCAAAAGGCATTCCTTGCTGTGGTGCCGATGCTTTGAGACTCACATTATGTTCTTACAACTTGCAGAGTTTGTATTATTTTGTTTACACTGTTGTTATTATTGTTGTAAATGAGAGAGAGAGAGAAAGAGAGCAAGTGAGGATGACAGAGAGAGAGAGTATGTATGTGTTGTTTGTCTCTGCCGTGCTGTTACCTGAAAAGCATGACACCCTGAGATCAGAAGATCTCAATCTGAATGGCAGACCAACAAGACCTGAAGGTTTGACACCGTGAGATCAGAAGATCTCAATCTGAATGGCAGACCAACAAGACTTGAAGGTTTGACACCGTGAGATCAGAAGATCTCAATCTGAATGGCAGACCAACAAGACTTGAAGGTTTGACACTGTGAGGTTTAAGAATCTCAGTGCTGATGGCAGACCAACAAGACCTGAAGGTTTGACACCGTGAGATCAGAAGATCTTAATCTGAATGGCAGACCAACAAGACCTGAAGGTTTGACACCGTGAGATCAGAAGATCTCAATCTGAATGGCAGACCAACAAGACTTGAAGGTTTGACACTGAGAGGTTCAAGAATCTCAGTGCTGATGGCAGACCAACAAGACTTGAAGGTTTGACACCGTGAGATCAGAAGATCTCAATCTGAATGGCAGACCAACAAGACCTGAAGGTTTGACACCGTGAGATCAGAAGATCTCAATCTGAATGGCAGACCAACAAGACTTGAAGGTTTGACACTGTGAGGTTCAAGAATCTCAGTGCTGATGGCAGACCAACAAGACTTGAAGGTTTGACACCGTGAGATCAGAAGATCTTAATCTGAATGGCAGACCAACAAGACCTGAAGGTTTGACACCGTGAGATCAGAAGATCTCAATCTGAATGGCAGACCAACAAGACTTGAAGGTTTGACACTGAGAGGTTCAAGAATCTCAGTGCTGATGGCAGACCAACAAGACTTGAAGGTTTGACACCGTGAGATCAGAAGATCTCAATCTGAATGGCAGACCAACAAGATCAGAAGGTTTGACACCGTGAGATCAGAAGATCTCAATTCTGATTAAAACAAGAATAGACCCACTGCCTCCCCAAAAAGCATTTTGTAACAGTCAACTAACTGGGCGCTACTTTCCAAGTCTGAATGCATCTGCCTGAGAGGAAAGGGACCAAAAGTCTGCATACAAATAAGTGAGATCTGTAAAAAGGATGTGCACACAACACTCAGGTTCTGGAACAAGACTAAAGTCCAGAAGTGGACAAACAACCAGAACTTTCTGCTGGAGTTGATAGCAGGTGGACAAACAACCACAACTTTCTGCTGGAGTTGATAGCAGGTGGACAAACAACCACAACTTTCTGCTGGAGTTGATAGCAGGTGAACAAACAACCAGAACTTTCTGCTGGAATTGATAGCAGGTGGACAAACAACCACAACTTTCTGCTGGAATTGATAGCAGGTGGACAAACAACCACAACTTTCTGCTGGAGTTGATAGCAGGTGAACAAACAACCACAACTTTCTGCTGGAGTTGATAGCAGGTGGACAAACAACCACAACTTTCTGCTGGAATTGATAGCAGGTGGACAAACAACCACAACTTTCTGCTGGAATTGATAGCAGGTGGACAAACAACCACAACTTTCTGCTGGAGTTGATAGCAGGTGAACAAACAACCACAACTTTCTGCTGGAGTTGATAGCAGGTGGACAAACAACCACAACTTTCTGCTGGAGTTGATAGCAGGTGAACAAACAACCACAACTTTCTGCTGGAGTTGATAGCAGGTGGACAAACAACCACAACTTTCTGCTGGAGTTGATAGCAGGTGGACAAACAACCACAACTTTCTGCTGGAATTGATAGCAGGTGAACAAACAACCACAACTTTCTGCTGGAGTTGATAGCAGGTGGACAAACAACCAGAACTTTCTGCTGGAGTTGATAGCAGGTGAACAAACAACCAGAACTTTCTGCTGGAGTTGATAGCAGGTGGACAAACAACCAGAACTTTCTGCTGGAATTGATAGCAGGTGGACAAACAACCACAACTTTCTGCTGGAATTGATAGCAGGTGAACAAAAAAAATACGAGGACACGAGTTGCTCAGTGTTTTTAAATCTCTGACTCAGTACAGATTTGAACCCATTATCACAGGGCTGGCAGCAAGCATGCTAGCTACTCCCTGTTAATAATAGCTTTTTACAAAACAAAACAAACACTTTATTTTTAATTGTCTTCTTTCTCTGTATTTTCAGACGCGGATATAAACTTTGATGTGATTCACGCTGAGAGTAAACTCCGATTCTGCAACAAAATCTGGCAGTCATTCAGATTCATATTTTCCAAACTTCAGCCAGCAGTTGTCACAGAGGGAACATTTCAGGCGAGTTGTGATTACACACTCCTCATTCTTGTTGTGCAAGCAATGTACTGTATGTTATTGGTTCTGCATACTAATACAGTAGAGTCTGGATAAGCAGAAGTAGCAGGGACCTAAGAAAATGCTTCCACTGACCAGGACTTCTGCTTATCCAGACAGCACACACAATAGAGACAATTGCCGGGACTAAGTTGGTCATGTCGACTTAACCGAAATTCGACTTCTCCGGGTTCGACTCAAGTGGACTCGACTGTAATTTTGTGTGGGTTCCAGGGCTCCATTTTGGGGAGAGAAAGAAAAATGGCCCCAATGTTGTCTGACAATCGTGTCATAAACCGTTATTAATTAGAGGTTTTGGAGAAGTGGATGGGTTGGGATAAAGGTGCAGATATTGCAGCCTAGCTGTAAGCCACAAAACAAGGTTACAGCTGTCAAAACAAGGTGAAGCAGAATTAGAAGAATAAAGAAGACACACAAAAAAGCAGAAAGTACAGCTGATTGCCTGGCATATTTTACTGTAATTTTTCAGTTATTTGCCCCTGTCATCTGCTACTGTGTAAACAGAAAGACTTGGTGGTGAGCTTGCGATTACCATGCTAACTCAGGTGGTTACATTTCATGTTAGTGTGTGTGTGTGTCTCAGAACCGTATTTTATAGACAGTCAACACCAGAAAAGTGGTGCGGTTTATGTCATGCCAACTGTTTTCACTTTCCAGAGTTTCCTGTTACCTATGTCAGGCACAGGAGGTTAGAAACAAAAGTTGTGTTTGGCTGATTTTAACATGTGGCTGTACAACGTAATCAGTTAATAAACAATTTATTGATGCCTCAGAGATGTGGTTTTTTAGAAAAATGCTTACAATTCTTAACAGCCATAATAAATAATCCAGATGTTCTGAAAGAGGTGAGAGCCCAAGACAGCCTGACACAAACACCAGAAGACAGTCATCATTTTGTTGTTGTTGGCCAGGCTATGTGAAGAGAAATTGAAACATAGTATGACATTTGGAAAGATTTGTGGAGAGAGAGATACAAAAAGACAACTCAAGGCAAATCGTGGCAGTCTTTTGTCCTGGTGTGGAGGGGTGTCAGCACATGAACTGATGCATGTTTGAGATCATAGATTGTGGAGAGGCATGAACATCCAAGCAAGTCAGCAAGGTACTTGATGATGTTGATTTAAGGCTAGGCTGACTTAGGAGCCAAGGACAATGAAAAAAAAACATGTCTGCCTCTAGAGATTCGAACACACAACCATCAGGCACCATGCATGTGTGTTAGCCACTACTCTACATTGGCTTTCTTGATCTCCTTGCTTACCAGTCAACACAAAATCAACCATCCAAATACAGACAAAAAAGACAAATTATAGATGCAACCTACTTACCAACCTCATGCTATCAGTGTCAGAGTTGGACGTTAACTAAATAAAGAACATGACAGAAAACTGACCACCTGTGAAATTAAAATATGTGAAAAAGGTCTTGAACAAAACTAGAAAAGATTATGTAACAAACGAAATCTCTCACAGCAAGTGACCAGGAAATCTGGCCATGACTGTGCGTCTGCTGGAAAGCTCCGACAGACAGATCATTAAACTGCTACTGTCACCATCAGAATTGGAACTCTTCTGTGGCTGCTGAAGATGGTGCATTCAAAAGGTGCTGATTTTGCGTAGCATTGAGTACAGACATTTAAAAAAGCCCTGTGAGGGATATATTCGTCCGCAACTTTTATGATTAGTACATGCATGTGGATTGCACAAATTAAAATGTTTAAATATTATTATTTAAATTGGAACTCTGTTGGCTGCTGCTGATAATGAGGATGGGGCACTTATGGGAATGTGCAGAGTGTTACGATTTCGTTTCTCAACTTATTGTATACTGTTTAAGACACTGACATTGTGTGTAAGGGCTATGATTTAGGAGCTAATAATGTGTTTTTGATAGTGATCATGTTTTTTAACGCTGACTTCTGTTTTATTCAGTGATGTTGTATTGTAGACACTGATCACATTTGGGTGTGTGTTGTTTCTTGCAGCTGTTGGGCCCTGAAGACAGCACAGATTTATGGATTCTGAGTCGGTTGAGTAGCCTGGTGCAGTCGTGTGACACTCACTTCCAGTCCTACAGCATTCACTTGGCAACAGCAGCTCTGCAGCAGTTTTGGCATCATGAATTGTGTGATGTTTACCTGGTACGTGACCCGTTCGTATTGTCAGTGTCTCAAATAATTAAGCACCGGTCTGCCAGGTATATCTTAAAGTGTGGATAAGGTCACTTACCTGTTTTTTAAAACTTGACTTCAAGGTTTACCCTGAAAATTATTAGTTAGTTGCGTATCCTATATAGTATGTTGCAGAACCAATCCCATCATTTTTTTTGCTGTTGTGGTTTTCCTAGGCAAATTTATGTCCAGTAGTTTGCCATTGCTTCTGGACGGTCAGCTTCTCGAAACCAACGCAAGGCACAAGGCCCTTACATGGGATCGAACCCAGCACTACGAAGCGCGTTCGTAACGCCTAAGCCACAGATGAAAATGATTAGCAGGAATGTAAAACGCTGAACAGAAAAAAACTAACCAGATCAGCCACTGAGTGTGGTTTGGTCATGATAGGGGACCAGAAACAGGTGTCCGACATGCAGAAATAAGATACGATTGGTCAGATATCGATTCATGGTAACTATAGCTTTTTTCCTGTATGGGTTCCTGGGCCTTACTTCAGGGGGTTCAAGGGGGAGGGGAGAATAGACCCACGGACTCGTACAAGACATTTAATTAAGGGATGTTTATTTCACAGTCAGAGTACATCAGTTTGAGAGGGGAGGAACCAACAGTCTGCATACAAATTAGCCAAATCTGTTCTTGAACGAGACCAAAGTCCAAAAGTGTACAAACAACCAGAGAACTGTTCGTCCTACTTCTTCCTGCAAATGATCAGTGTATGCCAACTTGTTACAACATGCGTGTATGGTGTGGAGGCGAGGTTCTGTTTAATATTTACTTTAAGGTAGACAAGACAATGTTTTAAAAACGAAAAAAAAAAGGCTAACATGGCTGAATTAAAACAGATAAATTGTTTGTTAAAAACAGGAAGCTGTGAAACCAGTTTTCATTGGTCAGGATGAGAAACGACAGGAAGCTGTCCGACAGGTTCTGGCATTCTGTTCGCAGACATTTCTGTACATGATTGCACCATTCATGCCATTTCTGAGTGAAGAGCTCTTCCAGAGACTACAGCCGTTTTACACCAGAAAGCAAATGCCTTGGCCAGAGAGCATTTGTGTGGCTCCTTTCCCACGCCCATCAGAGGTCGGTTTGTAGAGTTTTGTTTCATGTCTGTTTTAGTTTCACATTTTACATACGTAAATAGAAAGGATGTTAATTATTTCACCATCAGCCAGTTTTACTTTAATTTGTCATCATCATGATGTGCCATGCCAGTAAATGAAGGCTGTCACGTTTCGCCATCTTACACGATCACCAGAATCTCAGATCAGTTCAATGTTTTTGTCTTGCCCCAGCCATCTGGCCAGGCATTGATCTTTTTGCCTTTCTCCTGCCCTCTTTCCATCAATCTTGCCAGATTTCACCAGGTTCTCATGTCCATTCCTCCTCAAAACATATTCAGAAATATTGACCATCTACGCCTGATTGTTCTACACATTTTACGACTTTCATCTGTCTCGATAAGGACTGGTTCGTTTGGGTTTCTGTCCTTCGATATTCTTCGCCTTCTTCTCATAAACCACACCTGTGCCGCAAGTAAATGTTTTTCATCTTGTCTACTTGTTTTCCATGTTTTACATACATGTATGTAACAAGAGAGGTTCTACATAACACTTGGACACTCTTCTTAATGCTGGGACTCTTTTGCATCTTGTTAAAGCCCACTTTTGCCATTGCGGTTCTTGTTCTTATTTTTGCAGTTTGTCATACCCTCATGAAATGCTTCTTTTAAGTAGCAACAGATGTATTTTTTTTTTTAAACTGATGCACTAGTACTGAGAGAAATATCTGTCAAAGAACTACAGATTATTTTACTGAATATTTTTATGAGATATATACTGACATTTTATGAGATATATACTGACATTTTATGAGATAAATACTGACATTTTATGAGATATATACTGACATTTTATGAGATAAATACTGACATTTTATGAGATAAATACTGACATTTTATGAGATATATACTGACATTTTGTGAGATATATAATGACATTTTATGAGATATATACTGACATTTTATGAGATAAAAATGTCAGTATATATCACATAAAAATATATATATCTATACTGACATTTTATTTTGTTACTTCAGTACCCCTGGCATAGTTCAGAGATAGAAGGAAACATGGCTCACATTCTCTCCATTGCCCGTCACGTGCAGCAGATGAGAACAGATTACAGTGTTTTGGGCAACAAGATCGACCGTGAGTAAATCTGTTTGATTCGTCTGCCAGGATAGTAAGATCATGATTGAAATGTGTGGGAGATAGTAAGACCATGATTGAAATGTGTGGAAGATAGTAAGATCATGATTGAAATGTGTGGGAGATAGTAAGACCATGATTGAAATGTGTGGGAGATAGTGAGATCATGATTGAAATGTGTGGGAGATAGTAAGACCATGATTGAAATGTGTGGGAGATAGTAAGACCATGATTGAAATGTGTGGGAGATAGTAAGACCATGATTGAAATGTGTGGGAGATAGTAAGACCATGATTGAAATGTGTGGGAGATAGTAAGACCATGATCGAAATGTGTGGGAGATAGTGAGACCATGATTGAAATGTGTGGGAGATAGTGAGACCATGATTGAAATGTGTGGGAGATAGTGAGACCATGATTGAAATGTGTGGGAGATAGTGAGACCATGATTGAAATGTGTGGGAGATAACAAGATATCATGTTTACTCTATGCCCAATAATGCTGCTAATCCAGCTCGGTTGCCCATTGCAGATCCCTGTAAATGCTTCAAAACTGACACAACATCAGAGAAAACTCTACCACAGCATGATGTGTCTATGCTCAAGGAAGCAAAAAGCAAAACCTTATATATTTCCAACACCCTAAGCAGCAAAATAGGAAGAGCAAAAATTGTACACAGTTTATTTTTTGATCAACAATTTACTACAGATATCTTTGTCTTTGTTTGCTTTTCTTGCATATTGTTTTCTCACAGTGGATTGGAAAGAACAGTAGTGGAAGGTATGGTATTTGGTAAGAGAGGCAGAGCCAACTAGCATGAAAATAGCACAGGACATAAGAGGCACTCTGGGCTGGTGAGCGACCGATGTTTCTTTTAGGGTGGGGGGCTGTGGCGGGAGCAACCACCCCTGAAGGAACTGCTACAGGACGATGATGACTGGTTTACATCCTAGCCTCATCATTTCTCTTCTTGTTGCTCCAGCAGCTATTCTAAGACACCTCATCTTTGTTTTCTTCTGTAGGTGTGAATTCGGAAACAAAAATAATTTAATTTTGGACCATGAGCCACCTTGGTGCGGGGGCTAGATGGTCACCTGAGGATCCGAAGGACCTGGGTTCTAATCCAAAAGGTGCCAGACCTTTTTTAAAAAAAATGATCTTGTCTTCCAGGTCGACCCGGCCTTGAATGGATACCAGGTATAGTCCAGGGAAGTAAAGGCGGCTGGTGTGATGTTGACCACATCACCCACCCAGTGCAGATTGGTCTATAAAATGTAGGTCTAGCCCTATATGCCCAAGAAGCCTGAAGGTGTGGAAAAGGTCCTTTGTTACTTTTCTTAATTTTGCACCAGTTTACCTGGAGACCAACAGTGGCCAGATTATGGAAGCAGTTTCCAGTCATCATTCTTGCCTGCTTGTCCTCTCTCGAAGTTCTAGCATCACGATGTTGAGGCCGGGTGATGCTCCTCCAGCTGGGTGCCCATCCGTCTACGTGAATCCGGAAGTCAGGGTATTTATGAAGTTGCAGGTGAGAATCTTTTGCTGCTTGGGTGAATAGTTAATTTTCTATGAACACTGTTGCAAAGAGAAGCAACAAACCTGGCGGCACCTCCAGTTGATGCCATTGCCCTGAAGGAGTCACTTTCTTATCTTACTGTGGTGGCAGGTTTACAAGAATCATGCCTGCTCAGATGTAGCAGGGCTGGGAATGGATCTTCTTCTTCTTCCTCTTTTACCGCTGTGGGTGTCGAGGGAGATATACCGCTGTGGGTGTCGAGGGAGATATACCGCTGTGGGTGTCGAGGGAGATATAAGGTTCTGTTTCTAGCTCTTCTGGCCGCCTCGACCATAGGCACATCGTGCTGTTGTAGAGTTTCTCTGATGTTATCCTTCCATCTTGTTCTTGGTCTACCTCATGCTCTACGTCCTTCTTCTCTTTCCATGTATGCTTTGTATGGTATGGTATCACAAGGCATTCTCTCTAAGTGGGCAAACCATTTCACTTGCTGTCTTTGTATGTAATTTAGAATTGGTTCTGTGCCGACTTTTTCTCTTATGATCTCATTGCTGGGAATGGATACATTTACTAAAACTGATATTTATAGGCGTTTCCTTCTGAAAAAATTGGCTTTATTTATAGAAATTCTGAGGACATATTTTCCTGTCATTAGCCGTATTGTAACTGGGTCAAGTAGTTATGACACTTTAATTTAATTAAGCCGATTAATTCTTTGCTGCTTCATTTTTAAAGATTACTTCCTTTCATCTATATGTCTTTCAGTCAGTTTCTTTTTGTGCGATGTTTTGTTGTTGTTGTAGTGTGTAAATTGCTCAGGAATTGCAGAAATAAGGCAAATATAGGATCTTATAAATGTTTTTTTAAAATTCTATGTAGCTCAGGGAAAAGATTAAAAATTAGGAAAAGCTTGCAGACAGCTGAGATGTTATTTAAGGTGTAAATGTGGTGTTTGGGGTGACTGGTTTCTGAGATGGTTGTTATTTCTGGTGGATTTCTAAGGGGAATGTGGTTTTTGGTGATATTGTGGTTTGTGGGGTAACAAGTTATTAAAATGTAATAAGATAATTTACAAATCAGGGTAGTTAACTGCAGTGTGGACACTAAATTATAAATGGGTGGCAATGCTAAAGTGAGAAGTTAATGATCAAGTGAAACAGAACCCCATGTGGGTTCCAGGGCCCTGTAATAGGGAAAACAAGAATAGACCCACTGCCTACCCAAAAGCACTGTCGTAAGAGTCGACTGGGAGCTTCCTTCAAAGTCGGAGTGCATCTGCCCGAGAGGCAAGAACCAACAGTCTACACTCTAATGTGTCAGATCTGTCAAACGGATGCACACACAACACTCAAGTTCTGGAACAGGACTGCAGTCCAGAAACAACCAGACTTTCCACCAGAGTTTACAGCTGGTGAACGCAAAGAAGAAGAAGAAGAACTTAAGAAATGGATGGCAGCAGTTTGGCCATAATGTACAGCTAGAGTCAGAGAAATAGAGATCTTGTAGTTGACCTTTTTTTGTAGAGCTGGCCCGTGATTGGTTCATTTATTCTCAGGGTGGTGCTGCAGACATCGACAAAGAAAAGGAAAGACTGCACAAGAAAATTAGTAAGTTGGAGGCCAGCAAGGATGAATTGTCTGCCAAGCTAGAGAAGTTACAGCTGAAGGGAAAAACAGATCAGTCTGCAGCATTCTATCTGAAGGACAAGGTGAGTGCTAACTCTGTGTAACTCAGATGGTTAGTCTATGCAGCGTAACAGGTAGTGAAGCAGTTGTGTGTGTGCAGCGTAACAGGTAGTGAAGCAGTTGTGTGTGTGCAGCGTAACAGGTAGTGAGGCAGTTGTGTGTATGCAGCGTAACAGGTAGTGAGGCAGTTGTGCTTGTGCTGCATGAGAGGGATGGTGAAACAGTTATGCTTACAGCAGTAAGGACAGTATAACAAATAGTATAATCACCATTGGAGGCAGTGAGTAATAGAGTAGTAATATGTGAAAGTATCCCTGTACTAGAGTAGTAATATGTGAAAGTATCCCTGTACTAGAGTAGTAATATGTGAAAGTATCCCTGTACGAGAGTAGTAATATGTGAAAGTATCCCTGTACTAGAGTAGTAATATGTGAAAGTATCCCTGTACTAGAGTAGTAATATGTGAAAGTATCCCTGTACGGGAGTAGTAATATGTGAAAGTATCTCTGTACTAGAGTAGTAATATGTGAAAGTATCCCTGTACTAGAGTAGTAATATGTGAAAGTATCCCTGTACTAAGTAGTAATATGTGAAAGTATCCCTGTACTAGAGTAGTAATATGTGAAAGTATCCCTGTAATAGAGCATGAATATGCGAAAATGTCCCTGTAATAAAGTAGGAATATGTGAAAATGTCCCTGGAATAGAACAGAAATATGTGATGTCCATATAATAGAGCAGAAATCTGGGAAAATGTCCATAGAATGAAGCAGAAGTATGTAAACAAAACAAAAATGTGTGAATTGCTATAAGTGTTGAACTGTCCACAGATGACAGCCATTGACAGTGAACTGAACAAACTGTCACAGATGATGAGCGCACTGTCCAGTACCAGCGAGCTACACTGAAAGTGCCTGTGCTGGGTGAGGTGTCTGATGCCTGAATGCCACAAGCACCAGCATGGGTCCAGGTAGACTGATGCCATCAAAACATATGTTTGCTTGTGTCCACCAGGACTGAGTGAAACTATTTTGCTCCAGACTGACCAGCTGGACCTGTCTGGGTGACCAGTAGTTGTTTCAACTTTGGAGTAGTTGCTTTAACTTTGGAGTGTTTCAACTTTGGAGTAGTTGTTTCAACTTTGGAGTAGTTGTTTTAACTTTGGAGTAGTTGTTTCAACTTTGGAGTAGTTGCTTTAACTTTGGAGTAGTTGCTTCAACTTTGGAGTAGTTGTTTCAACTTTTTCAACTTTGGAGTAGTTGCTTCAACTTTGGAGTAGTTGCTTCAACTTTGGAGTAGTTGCTTCAACCTTGGAGTAGTTGCTTCAACTTTAGAGTCATTGTTTCAACTTTGGAGTAGTTGTTTCAACTTTGGAGTAGTTGCTTTAACTTTGGAGTGTTTCAACTTTGGAGTAGTTGTTTCAACTTTGGAGTAGTTGCTTCAACTTTGGAGTAGTTGCTTCAACTTTGGAGTAGTTGCTTCAACTTTGGAGTAGTTGTTTCAACTTTGGAGTAGTTGTTTCAACTTTGGAGTAGTTGTTTCAACTTTGCAGTAGTTGCTTCAACTTTGGAGTAGTTGCTTCAACTTTGGAGTAGTTGTTTCAACTTTTTCAACTTTGGAGTAGTTGCTTCAACTTTGGAGTAGTTTCAACTTTGCACAAAGAAATACTGTATATTATAAAAATTACAATACTTTATGTCACCAACTAGGAGTTAATTTGTTATGTCACCAACTTAGAGTTAATCTGTTGTGTCACCAACTTAGAGTTAATTTTTTTCTGCATTCTGAGTTCTTGAGGTTTATTGTTGCAGATCTCACCCACCTCCATTCATCTCTAGGACGGGTCTTCTCTGTTCATTTGGTGATCCCAGGATAGTTTGCTGTTTAAATTCATCCAGAATCAAGGCTTAAATATCTTTTTTTTTTTTTTATAATGAAGGTTTCACAAAGGTGTCTGTAACTGACTCACAGAGCATGCTGAGAAAGGTGGAGACAGGCATGCTCCATGCAGAGTGGCAAGCATCACTTCAAAGGGCGCGGGTAGTTAGCATCCTTTGGATATTTTTTCCATGTTGTGCCGGTGTGTTGGGAAAATGAGCAGGCAGATAGACTGGCCGGTTCTGCACCACTTGGTGGTGAACTGATGTATGATAAGCTGGATGTTGTGAGGGCCCTTTGGGAGCGAGTAAACAGTGCCGAGGCACATACAGATCAATATGGTCTGAGGAGAATGGCATTGCGAGGAGTTACAATACGGATGTACAATCAGACAGTTACTAGCACCATCAGAATTTTAACTTTTCGCTTACTGCTGAAGATGGGGGACGAAGCGCTTATCGGGGTATCCCGAGTGCTGTGATGTCGATTCTTAGTTCAACAAGTCAACAACTTACCACCAACAATGCCAGGTTGCTGGGGGGAAGATCTCTTGCCTTTTGGCGCAGAATATTGAGAACACAAAAAGCCAAAGTAGAACACATTTTAATGAAATACTGACCAATTCAAAAATATCATTACTATTTGTCTCAGCCAAATATTTTTTCTTTCTATACAAAAACTGGAAACCAGGATTCAAATTGTTGAAAATTAAAAACTAGAACAATGCAAATTACAACAAATGTGAACACAACCTTTGGAGTGAGGGGAAATCACATTAACAACATATGTCAGTAAAGGATTCTCCAATCAGAGAAATTAGAAATAGCCAGTCAGTGTTTTTCAAACATGTTATGACAAGGAACGCACTTGAGAACTTGGTGACGACTGACAAGATTAATGGAAAGAGAGCAAGGGGAAAGCAAACAGATAAATATCTGGATGACTTGGCCTAATGGGTGGGTGATGTGACAAGAACGCTGACCTGCTCCATGGTTCAGGTGATCATATGAGATGCTGAAACATGATAGCCCACATTTATCTGCACAGCACATGATGATGCTGGAGGATTCAGGTTATTAAACACAGCCATTAATTACACCAGCGGTTCTCAACCTGTTCTGAGTTGGGGCCTCATTTTTACAGAGGCAGACTGAAACCAATACACCTATACATTTAAAACACTGGCTTTTTAAAAAAACAGGGTAAATAAAAACACTGACCTGCACTTGTGTGAAACAAAAAGTCTCTGCAGAATGCACTGATTTGATTTTGGCTTTTGTACCTTTTTAAAATTTAACTCACTAAAACCCGTTCAACCACAAATGGGTTCATGACACATGGTTTGGGAGCCCATGTGTTAAACGAATCACTCAATTCATTTCTTCTTCTCTGGCCTATTCTGCCTTTCAGCGTCAGCTTTTGAAGAGGCATATCGTGGGTGACTCCTGCTGTGACAGTGACTTTCATCACTGAGGCTCTTGGGCAAATTTGACATTAACTTCACCTTAAAAAAGCTCAAGGATTTCTCTACTCCTCCCCCCCCCCCCCCCCCCCCCCCGCTTATTTTAGTTAACATATTGTTTTCATATTCAGCTTATGGAAAAAGTTGACTGGAAAAATTAATTGTAAAAAAGCTTTTGGCTCAAAGAACACCTCCTCCCCCTGTGCTGTTTTTAATTAATTTATTCATACCATATCTATATTCAGCATGAAGATGGGTACAGATATAAGTGACACACTTTGGGTAGGAAAGTACACAAGATGGGAGAGCTGGTGAGAGACTTAAGTTTCTTCCAGGCAGACTGCGATGAGAGCGACATTCTGCAAAAGACCTGCTATATGATGATTGATATCCCGATCTAAACATTCTTGCGGGTGTGAAAACAACCAATAACATTAACTGAGTCTCATAAACAGATCACTACAGACAAGTTGGGAAACTAACATTTACAGGGAACTGGACCTAACAGGAAGTATTGGTCAGGTGGCTTCTCTAGAAGAAAGGGGTAAAGCGTTAAACTTAACTATTTGTTAACATTCTTTGTCTACTACCTGCACAGACAGAGGGGGTGTGTTGTAGTAACTACTACAAACGATTGAAAGAGCTTAATATTCAACACCTTAACAAACCCCTAACATTTCAACAACTGAAGAGAAAAACTTCAACAAGATCAAACAATTTCTTTTTCAACAAATCAACAGTTGCAACGGTTTGTTACAGGAAAAATGGCAATTACCAAACTCATCAACTAAACAAATGTCTTTGACAAATGATTCAAGCAGATCTGTGCTTCAGGGAAAATAAAGAATACTCAATCACCAAACTGCATGAGATGTAATGAAATCAGTAGGGGTACTTTGGGGTGGCTGCTGCCTCATGGGACTGAGGAGCTATGGAAAGGCCTAAAATGCAGTGACATCGACTGCGATAACATGTAATTAAACAATTAAGTTAACAGAAAATGGTCGTCAAGCAGATAGAGCCACCACCTTTCACATGTGGGGATTCAGGTTATCAACTTCAGTGCCGTGTGTTGTTTAAAAAATAGTTAAACTGGACAATTAGTAGGTGCAAATCCCTGGATGTACGAGAGAATGTGGTCTTGTTATTTTGTCGCGAAGAGTTGATACGGGGACCAGAAGTAATGCTGCAATGTTAGATAGATAGATAAGTAGTTGGATTTGTTGATGATTTCTGAATGGACTGAGAGATGAATTTGTGGATATATGAATGAATGAAATAATAAGTCTGTAGACTTATTTATGTAAGTGGATGGATAACATTAAATAAGCAGAGTGATGGATGAGTGAATGGATGGAGAGATAAGTAGGTAAATGTAATCATTGAATGGATATGGGATGAGTGGATCACAGATTTCTGATGTACAAACAGAGGGACAAATGGGTAGAAAGTTGAATAGATAAATGAGTGAATGTATGAACAGTATAGAATAGTGTGTGTGTGTGTGTGTGTGAGAGAGAGTGAGTGAGTGACTGCCTGTGTGTGTGTGTGTGTGTGTGTGTGTGGAGGGGGGCCTTTAAATGCAATCTTGGATGTGGCCAATTTCTGATGCTACAAACAACTTATCCCCTGCAATTTTTATTCTTTGAACTCTTATGCGGACAAGATTCATTTCTGGTAAGAAGAACCATTTCTTGGACCCCTGATGAGTTCTGCTTATCAGATCTGTACTGCATGAACATACACACACACATACGGGCAGGCAGTTGGTACTTGATAGGTACAGTCAGCTAGTGACTAGAGCCCAGATCCAGGGTTTGTGTTGGCAGTATAGAGATCTACATCTCTGCCCCTACCACTCATAAACAGGGACATCAAGTCAGAGCAGCCGGGCACGGAATGAGTCGGCTGCTGTTGTAATCCGCTCTGAAACAACTTTCCGCTGGTGGGGACCACGCCAAGATTGTAATTCAATGTGGCAGATGGAAAGACTGCGGTGGAGGAGCCATGGTGCTGGGCAGTGCCATGGATGTAACTGTGCCCTGAGTTGTGTACCAGCTGGGGGGCATCATGCCCTGAACTGTGAGCTGTCCAGGATGAACAAAGCTCGCCGAGCCTCTGTACTCCTCAAACTGTGAGCTGGGTGGATTATTCACTTGTACAAACTGCGAGGGATACAGGCTGTCCATGTATGGCTTGCTGAAATCTAAAGCCGTTCTGGCATTCAAGTTATGAAGCTGGGGAGGCACATGTCTTCCGGTGGGTGTCTGCAGAGAGATGTGGCTTCCACTGGGTGGCTGCTGAGCCATATGACTCCCAAGGGGTGACTGCTGAAGTAAATAACTGCCATTGGGTGGCTGCTGAGTGTAGAGTCAAGCCACACTCTTGACCTGAAGAAGACAGAAAGAACCTAAGATTAAAAACAGTTTTTAAGGTGAAAGGTTCTGAATTATTGCCCAGTCTCAACTAGCCCTGCAGTGGGAGTGTCTGACTATCTGGCCACACAAATACAAGTACAGAACAGAGAGATCGATTCTGGCCACACAAATACAAGTACAGAACAGAGAGATCGATTCTGGCCACACAAATACAAGTACAGAACAGAGAGATCGATCTGAAGCTGCCAGGAGCCACCCCTCACCTGAGACCAGCGGCTTCACAACCCCACGATGTAACCAGATAAGATCCAGGATCCTCCTCTGTCATATTAACAAGCTATTCTCCCTCACTTACTCGACCTCACTGTAAGCCCTATGAAGCACTCTAGTTTTTTTTTATAAATCTGTGATATCTCCTCTATGCCTTACAGTTTTTTTTCTGGAACAGG
The DNA here is from genome assembly GCA_905116865.2 of Candidula unifasciata. Taxonomy (NCBI): domain Eukaryota; kingdom Metazoa; phylum Mollusca; class Gastropoda; order Stylommatophora; family Geomitridae; genus Candidula; species Candidula unifasciata. The sequence goes on along the minus strand of CAJHNH020001440.1, from coordinate 107,189 downwards.
TAAAGAGATCTGAAACTACCATGAGACACTTCACCTGCTATCGACCCAAGATCAAGCCATCTGAGGGTAATGCAACTAACCAGAGCCAACAAATACCAGGAATCTCTCTCACCCAAGCAAGCTATCATTCCCCTCCCCTCTGACCTCCATATACACATTCTATTGGTTTAAAAAAAAAATCTGTGTTACCTCTTCCACTAGTACACTGTGTGTGGGGAAAAAAAAGAAGACGTATATACAAAAGCAAAGATATATACATAATTTTCACAAAGAGGAAAAAAACAAAAACAAGGTTGTTTCCTGGAAAGGACAGTGTTTGCAGTGGTAGCTTGGGCAGTGGCACAATCCTGGGGCTGACAAAGCAGTAATCCAGCACTGCAAAATCTAGGGGCTTTAGCATAGCAACAGGCACACACAAAGTCAAACAGTCAGCAATTACGATCAGCAAACCCACCTAGACATGCCTCAGAACCAACCAGACCAGACATGAAAGGCAGAGAAACAAGAGAGAGGTGTGAGCTCTCACCACAAGGAAAGTGAAAACACGATAAGACAGCAAAGAAACCCACCTTGATTCGAGGGGAAGTCAACAAGTCAGTCACAAATGGTTATCCGATGACAGGAAAATGTAGTTAGTGATTTACAAAGGTATCATTAGGTGACAGCAATGTTGAACTTCACGTCTCGGTTCGTTAGGTGGCGCTAGATGTTGCACACGCCTTTGCAACAGAGAAACAAAATGGCCACTGTGCTTGACAGTGTTTTTTTGTTGGAGGGGTGGGGGGGGGGGGGGGGGGGCCAAAAGGGCTGCCTGCAAAGGACATTTACAAAGAAATGCTTCCTGTTTATGCTGACAAATGTTTATCCAGTAAAGCGGTGCACAGCTGAATTAAAAAACATTTTTCTCAGGGATGCTATACGATTGTTGATGAAGTCCCTACTGGTCGCCCTGTTGAGGTTGCAACTGCTCCTTTATGACAGTGCCAGACCACGTACAGCTCGGTTAACTCAGGAGAAAAGAAAATTAACCATCTAGGGTGGGAACTTCTGGAACATCCACCTTACAGCCCCGACTTAACCCCTAGCGATTTCCACCTTTTTTTTCCCCCACTGAATCCCCACCTTGGCGGGAGACATTTTGTGAATGACCCAGAAGTTTAATGCGAAGTGAAAATATGGTTTAAAGAACAGAGCTCGCAGTACTATACTTCCAAACCTTCCACACCAAGATCAAGGCACGCACAGATCTAAACCTGTCCACATCTCTACGCAGCCATCTTATAAATAGGTTCCTAATAACGGGATCTGACCAACGAAGATAGAACTGACACTTCCTTTGAAGTCAGAGTGCATTTTGCAGACAGGCAAGGTACCAACACAAATAAGCCAAATCTGTAAAGGAAGTGCATGTGGGAACACTTAAGTCCTGGAACAAGACCAAAGTCCAGAAGAAGATGAACAACCAGGACTTTCCACCAGAGTTTACAGCTGGTGAACATGAAGAAGATGAACAACCAGGACTTTCCACCAGAGTTTACAGCTGGTGAACATGAAGAAGATGAACAACCAGGACTTTCCACCAGAGTTTACAGCTGGTGAACATGAAGATGATGAACAACCTGGACTTTCCACTAGAGTTTACAGCTGGTGAACATGAAGAAGATGAACAACCAGGATTTTCCACCAGAGTTTACAGCTGGTGAACATGAAGATGATGAACAACCTGGACTTTCCACCAGAGTTTACAGTGGGTGAACATAAAGAAGATGAACAACCTGGACTTTCCACCAGAGTTTACAGTGGGTGAACATGAAGATGATGAACAACCTGGACTTTCCACTAGAGTTTACAGCTGGTGAACATGAAGAAGATGAACAACCAGGACTTTCCACCAGAGTTTACAGTGGTGAACATGAAGAAGATGAACAACCTGGACTTTCCACCAGAGTCTACAGTGGGTGAACATAAAGAAGATGAACAACCAGGACTTTCCACCAGAGTTTACAGTGGGTGAACATAAAGAAGATGAACAACCAGTACTTTCCACCAGAGTTTACAGCTGGTGAACATGAAGAAGATGAACAACCAGGACTTTCCACCAGAGTTTACAGTGGGTGAACATGAAGAAGATGAACAACCTGGACTTTCCACCAGAGTTTACAGTGGGTGAACATAAAGAAGATGAACAACCAGGACTTTCCACCAGAGTTGCTGGTGAACATGAAGATGATGAACAACCTGGACTTTCCACCAGAGTTTACAGCTGGTGAACATGAAGAAGATGAACAACCTGGACTTTCACCAGACCAGAGTTGAAGATGATGACAGCTGGAGTTATACAGCTGAACATGAAGATGATGAACAACCTGGACTTTCCACCAGAGTTTACAGTTGGTGAACATGAAGAAGAAGGAGGGCAGTAATATTATAAATGCTATGAGATAAATGGCCACTGACTTGAACTCTGGCTCTGAGGCAGATATTGCAGGCGCTGAAACTGAGAGGGCAAACTGGCAAACTGCTGTAGGTTTGCACTGTACCCATCCAAATGAAGCCTTCCTCTCACACTCCCCAGGAAAGATGACAAGACTGATGGATCTGGCATGGTTCCCACTCCTGAAGTAGAAGCAGCCAGCTGACCATAGTTTGAGGCAGGCATGTTCCCTAAAGAAGAAATGAGTGTTGTATTTTACTGGTCAGCAAACGTTCCATTTCATTTCACTTCAAGCCCACGGGGTAGTATCTGCTTGGGCTACCATTATCCCGTCTCCTCTTAGCGCTGACTTGAACCAAAACGGCTGCACACAGATAAGCCAGATCTGTCAAATGGATGTACACACTAAACTCAAGTTCTTGAGCAAGACTAAAGTCTGGAGGTGGACAAACAACCAAAGTTTACAGCCTGTCAGTGCAAACAAAGCAGAAGTGCTGATTTATACCAGTGATCTGGTCAAGCCTGAATGCACCCAACTAAAAACAACATGGCTCTAAAAAAAAATAAAAAACACAATTTGGGTTAACATAAAAACAAACTAGCTTCAAACAATTAGACTTTTAACAAAACTAGCTCTAGAACAACATAATGTTTTGTGGGTGGGGGGGGGGGGGGGGACAACTAGGCTCTAAAATAATAATATTACAAAACTTGGCTCTAAACCAATAATATAACATAACACTGCTCTAAACAACATGTTGGCTCAAAAACAACAACAACGTCCATGTACTTCGAACAGTACCTGAGGGCAGCAATGGATTTGAGTGGCTCTGTGTAACTGTTGTTGCTGCTGAGCATCCCTTCTGCCAATCTGGCTGTAAGAGCTGCTGCTGCAAGAGTTGCTGTGGCTGCCTGTTCATTTCTTGACCATAACTTGCCAGAGATAACTGTCCTGTCAGGGCCTGCTGATTGAGGGTCTGTATATAGAGGAAGAACATGAGTTATGAGTTAGATTATCTTCACAGCACACCGGACACATCCATAGGCGCTCAGATTTTCCTCTCAACATATTCATCAGCGTCGTGCGGTTAATAGTACAAGTGCTATGTTGGTTAAGAAGACTTTGTGTGCGTCCAGTGTGCTTCTCGTGCTTGGCTATGCCGATCTTTACTCCCAATTCGCGTATTCTTAACAGTGATGTGGAAACGTTGCTTCCAAAATCCCTGGTACGTCCTATCTCTCTAAGGGCAATGACAATGTCTGCGCGATCCAAGGGCCGGCCATCTTTAATTATTGCAGCACATGCCAGTCTATCAGCTCTCTCATTACCAACAACGTCTGCATGCCTTGGGATGAATATGAAAGTAACTGCACACACAGGAGAATTTTGCAACGACTCAAGCCACTGTCTGCGTAACCAGCCTGCCTCGACCAGCCGGATCATACTGGAGAGGAACAACAACAAGATTACTGTAATAGTTCTGCAGCTGTCCTAGATTACTGTAATAGTTCTGCAGCTGTCCTAGATTACTTCAATAGTTCTGCAGCTGTCCTAGATTACTGTAATAGTTCTGCAGCTGTCCTAGATTACTGTAATAGTTCTGCAGCTGTCATAGATTACTTCAATAGTTCTGCAGCTGTCCTAGATTACTGTAATAGTTCTGCAGCTGTCCTAGATTACTGTGATAGTTCTGCAGCTGTCCTAGATTACTGTAATAGTTCTGCAGCTGTCCTAGATTACTGTAATAGTTCTGCAGCTGTCATAGATTACTGTAATAGTTCTGCAGCTGTCCTAGATTACTGTGATAGTTCTGCAGCTGTCCTAGATTACTGTGATAGTTCTGCAGCTGTCCTAGATTACTGTAATAGTTCTGCAGCTGTCCTAGATTACTGTAATAGTTCTGCAGCTGTCCTAGATTACTGTCGATAGTTCTGCAGCTGTCCTAGATTACTTCGATAGTTCTGCAGCTGTCCTAGATTACTTCGATAGTTCTGCAGCTGTCCTAGATTACTGTAATAGTTCTGCAGCTGTCCTAGATTACTGTAATAGTTCTGCAGCTGTCCTAGATTACTTCGATAGTTCTGCAGCTGTCCTAGATTACTTCGATAGTTCTGCAGCTGTCCTAGATTACTTCGATAGTTCTGCAGCTGTCCTAGATTACTTCGATAGTTCTGCAGCTGTCCTAGATTACTTCGATAGTTCTGATGCAGCTGTCCTAGATTACTGTAGATAGTTCTGCAAGCTGTCCTAGATTACTGTAATAGTTCTGCAGCTGTCCTAGATTACTGCAATAGTTCTGCAGCTGTCCTAGATTACTTCGATAGTTCTGCAGCTGTCCTAGATTACTTCGATAGTTCTGCAGCTGTCCTAGATTACTGTAATAGTTCTGCAGCTGTCCTAGATTACTGTAATAGTTCTGCAGCTGCCCTAGATTACTGTATATTAGTCGCAGCTGTCCTAGATTACTGTAATAGTTCTGCAGCTGTCCTAGGAGATTACTGTAATAGTTCTGACAGCTGTCATAGATTACTGTAATAGTTCTGCAGCTGTCCTAGATTACTGTAATAGTTCTGCAGCTGTCCTAGATTACTGTAATAGTTCTGCAGCTGTCCTAGATTACTTCGATAGTTCTGCAGCTTTCCTAGATTACTGTAATAGTTCTGCAGCTGTCCTAGATTACTGTAATAGTTCTGCAGCTGTCCTAGATTACTGTATTAGTCCTGCAGCTGTTCTAGATTACTTTGGTTCTGCAGCTGTCCTAGATTACTGTAATAGTTCTGCAGCCCTGTCCTAGATTACTGTAATAGTTCTGTCCTAGATGTACTTCGATAGTTCCTGCATCTGTCCTAGATTACTTCGATAGTTCTGCAGCTTCGCTAAGAATTACTTGTAATAGTTCTGCAGCTGTCTAGGATTACTGTAATATGTTTCTGCTCTGCTGCAAGCTGTCACTAGATTACTGTAATAGTTCTGCAGCTGTCCTAGATTACTGTAGATAGTTCTGCAGCTGTCCTAGATTACTGTGATACTTCTGCAGCTGTTCTACAAACCCATCATCATCATCATGTTTCGCACCGGTAAGCGTAGGAGGTCATGTTTTGCCATCTCCCACAATCACCAGAGTCACAGATCAGTTCAATGTTTTTGACTCACCCCATCCATCTGGCCAGGTCATCCAGGTATTTATCTCTGTGCTTTCCTTTTTCTCTCTTTCCATCAACCGTGCCAGTTGTTACCAAGTTGTCGAGCACGTTTCTCCTCATAACATTTCCAAGAGACACTGACTGTCTTTGTCCAGTTGTTCTAATAAGTTTACGACTTTCATATCTCGAAGAGGACTGCTCCATTTGTTTTATATCTTTCAGTGATAGTCTTTGCAGGTTCTACATAACATTTTAACAAATTCTTATTAAGCTACAAACCACACAAACTGGCTATGGAAAAAGGACCCCACCATTGTTGCAATGAGTTTTTCATTACTTTTTGATTGACATTTGAATAAAAGAGCGCTATGGTCAACATGACATCAGCCCTGTTTACTTTACATATTTCCTGGTACTTATATAAGGCCCAGGTGACCTGTGAGCCCTACAGGAGTTTGGGTTTGGTGCTCAATGTGTCAGCGTAGCGAAAACAATCCTTTTGAAACAAAAGAGTACAGCCTAACACCAAAGTACAGTAAAACACTAGAGTACTGTACAAACCTTACAGTACAGTACAAACAATAACGTGCCATTCACACACTAGAGTACAGTACAAACACTAGTGTACAGTCACCTTCCACTTTTACCTCTGCCTACATACAGTCCGTCTTTCCCTTACACAGTTGCCTTTCACACAGTGCCAGGCAAACACTACAGTTCAGTACAAACACTCAAGTGCCAGGCAAACACTACAGTTCAGTACAAACACTCAAGTGCCAGGCAAACACTACAGTTCAGTACAAACACCAATAGGGAAATTGCCAGGCAAACACTACAGTTCAGTACAAACACTCAAGTGCCAGGCAAACACTACAGTTCAGTACAAACACTTCAAGTGCAGGCAAAACACTTACAGTTCAGTACAAACACTCAAAGTGCCAGGCAAAACACTACAGTTCAGTACCAAAACACTACAGTTTCAGATACAAACACTCAAGTGCCAGGCAAACACTACAGTTCAGTACAAACCCATCTCAAGTGCCAGGCAAACACTACAGTTCAGTACAAACACTCAAGTGCCAGGCAAACACTACAGTTCAGTACAAACACTCAAGTGCCAGGCAAACACTACAGTTCAGTACAAACACTCAAGTGCCAGGCAAACACTACAGTTCAGTACAAACACTCAAGTGCCAGGCAAACACTACAGTTAAGTACAAACACTACAGTTCAGTACAAACACTCAAGTGCCAGGCAAACACTACAGTTCAGTACAAACACTCAAGTGCCAGGCAAACACTACAGTTCAGTACAAACACTCAAGTGCCAGGCAAACACTACAGTTAAGTACAAACACTCAAGTGCCAGGCAGAATACTACAGTTTCAGTACAAAACACTCAAGTGCCAGGCAAACACTACAGTTCTAGTACAACACACTCAAGTCGCCAGGCAAACACTTACAGTTCAGTACAAAACCCAAGCGCCAGGCCAAACACTACAGTTTCAGTACAAACACACTCAAAGTGCCAGGCGCAAACACTACAGTTCATGTAACAAACACTCAAGTGCAAGGCAAACACTTACAGTTTCAGTACAAAACACTCAAGTGCCGACAGCAAACACTACAGTTCAGTACAACCACTCAAGTGCCAGGCAAACACTACAGTTTCAGTACCAAACACTCAAGCTTGACAGGCAAACACACAGTCAGTATAAAAACACTCAAGTGCCAGGCAAACACTACAGTTCAGTATGCAAACACTCAAGTGCCAGGCAAACACTACAGTTCAGTACAAACACTCAACGTCGCCAGGCAAACACTACAGTTCAGTACAAACACTCAAGTGCCAGGCAAACACTACAGTTCAGTACAAACACTCAAGTGCCAGGCAAACACTACAGTTCAGTACAAACACTCAAGTGCCAGGCAAAACACTACAGTCAGTACAAACAATCAAGTGCCAGGCAAACACTACAGTTCAGTACAAACACTCAAGTCCAAGGCACAACACTACAGTTCAGTACAAACAATCAAGTGCCAGGCAAACACTACAGTTAAGTTACAAACACTCAAGTGCCAGGCAAACACTACCAGTATCAGTACAAACACTCAAGTGCAAGGCAAAAACACTACAGTTCAGTACAAACACTTCAAGTGCCAGGCAAACACTACAGTTCAGTACAAAACACTCAAGTGCCAGGCAAAACAATACAGTTCAGTACAAAAACACTCAACGTGCCAGGCAAACCCTACAGTTCAGTACAAACACTCAAGTGCCAGGCAAACACTACAGTTCAGTACAAACACTCAAGTGCCAGGCAAACACTACAGTTCAGTACAAACACTCAAGTGCCATGAAACCACTATAGTACACAGTTTAAACACTATAGTGCCATAAAAACACTATAAAAAAAAAGTAAAGATCCCTTTTCACGCCTTTCGGCGCATCGGGCATATGGGCAGAGCGTCCCATATTTTTACAGACCATCAGCACTCTGTGGGTAATGTGGTCAGCATTACGCCGGCTGTCTTTACTTTCCCAGGACAAAAACACTATAGTACAGTATAAACCCTAAAGTGCCATGCAAACATTATAGTACAGTACAAACACTAAAGTGCCATGCAACCACTATAGTACAGTACAAACACTAAAGTGCCATGCAAACACTATAGCACAGTACAAACACTAAAAGTGCCATACAAACACTATAGCACAGTACAAACACTAAAAGTGCCATACAAACACTATAGCACAGTACAAACACTAAAAGTGCCATGCAAACACTATAGCACAGTACAAACACTAAAGTACAAACACTAAAAGTACAAACACTAGTAAAAACAAACAATATAGTACATTACAAAACACTAAAAGTGCCATACAAACACTATAGCACAGTACAAACACTAAAAGTGCCATACAAACACTATAGCACAGTACAAACACTAAAAGTGCCATACAAACACTATAGCACAGTACAAACACTAAAAGTGCCATGCAAACACTATAGTACACTACAAACACTAAAGTGCCATGCAAACATTATAGTACAGTACAAACACTAAAGTGCCATGCAAACACTATAGTACACTACAAACACTAAAGTGCCATGCAAACACTATAGTACAGTACAAACACTAAAGTGCCATGCAAACACTATAGTACAGTACAAACACTAAAGTGCCATGCAAACACTATAGTACAGTACAAACACTAAAGTGTCATGGAAACACTAGAGTATAGTACAAACACTATAGTTCAGCACAAAGACTGAAGGCAAGTACTTCCTGTGACAACTGCAGCTGAGTTCCAACAACAAGAAAAAACAGTGTAAAAATTACAAACACTAGGCGCTCCTGTACAAACAGTAAAGTACCATGCAAACCAGCTGGAGACAGAGAGTATTGATTGCAAAAATAGACAGAGATTAAAGTGAAGCAGTTACAAACAGAGATAAAGTGCCAAGCAAACACATAGATACACGAATGCAAACACTAAAGTGCCATGCAAATAGACAGGGGATAGTAAAGTGCAAAATTAAAGTGCCATGCAACTCTCTGGGGAGTACAGTAGTGAAAGTTTGGCTTAAAAGAGACAGTGAAATGCAAAACTGTATAGCCGAGTCTGATACAAACACAGTATTGAAAGTGCCATGGCAAAACACTATAGTACACGGGAAGTGACAAACACTAAAGTGCCATGCAACACATTAGGTGTACAGTACAAACACTAAAGTGCCAAGATGCACACACAGACGTAAACAGTGACTGATGTAAAATTAAAGTGCCAGGCAAAGGGTTATAGTACAACAAACACTGAAGTTGCCTTTGCAAACAGCTAATTGTATATAACAAACACTTCAAATTTCAAAGAGGCCAAATAGTACAGTACAAGTCACACTAAGTGGGAACATACAAAACACTATGAGAACTTTGTACTTAAACACAGAGCTTACAGCACAAAGACCGAAGGAAGTACATTTCCAGAGTCAACAGCTGTGACAACTGGAAGCGTGAGTAAATAGACAAAGATGAAAGGGGAAGCTGAGTGTAAATAGACAAAGATTAAGGGGGAAGCTGAGTGTAAATAGACAAAGATTAAAGTGGAAGCTGAGTGCAAATAGACAGAGATTAAAGTGAAAGCTGAGTGCAAATAGACAGAGATTAAAGTGGAAGCTGAGTGCAAATAGACAGAGATTAAAGTGGAAGCTGAGTGCAAATAGACAGAGATGAAAGTGGAAGCTGAGTGCAAATAGACAGAGATTAAAGTGGAAGCTGAGTGCAAATAGACAGAGATTAAAGTGGAAGCTGAGTGCAAATAGACAGAGATTAAAGTGGAAGCTGAGTGCAAATAGACAGAGATGAAAGTGGAAGCTGTAGACAGAGGTGAAAGTTGGCTGTAAGTAAAAAGAGATTAAAGTGGAAGTTGTAGACAGAGGTGAAAGTGAAAGTTGGCTTAAAGAGACAGAGATGAAAGTGGAAGCAGACTGTAAGTAGAAAGAGCTGATAGTGGAAGGTGACAGTGTGAGTAGACAGTATTGAAAGTGAAAGGTGACTGTAAAAAGACAAAGATGAAAGGGGAAGGTGACTGTAAAGCAGACAGAGATGAAAGTGGAAGGTGAGTATAAACAGACACAGGTGAAAGTGAAAGGTGACTGTAAAAAGACAAAGATGAAAGGGGAAGGTGACTGTGTAAAGTAGACAGAGATGAAAGTGGAAGGTGAGTATAAACACACACAGGTGAAAGTGAAAGGTGACTGTAAAAAGACAAAGATGAAAGGGGAAGGTGACTGTGTAAAGTAGACAGAGATGAAAGTGGAAGGTGAGTATAAACACACACAGGTGAAAGTGAAAGGTGACTGTAAAAAGACAAAGATGAAAGGGGAAGGTGACTGTGTAAAGTAGACAGAGATGAAAGTGGAAGGTGAGTATAAACACACACAGGTGAAAGTGAAAGGTGACTGTAAAAAGACAAAGATGAAAGGGGAAGGTGACTAAGAAGACAGAGATAAAAATAAAATGTATCTGTGTACAAACACTATGTCAAATGTAACCCAAAGTATGGAAATGAGAACTTTGACCTACTGTGAAACAATCTGGCCCTATCTACAAACACACAAAACTGAAAACATACCAAGCACATTCCAGAGTCAGCAAGCTCCCCAGAAGCACAAGACTGACCACTAGCAGCTCTGCCCAATAAATTCTCTGGATGAAAATAAAACAGAAAATATAAACACCACTAATAGAAGCAAATGTTTAGAGGTCGTCTTATTCCATGTCAGATTCCTAAACGGTGTCCAGGGCTAGGAACAGAAAACATGTTGTCTTGTGGGTAGATAGAGAACAGTCCAGGGCTAGGAACAGAAAACATGTTGTCTTGTGGGTAGATAGAGGACAGTCCAGGGCTAGGAACAGAAAACATGTTGTCTTGTGGGTAGATAGAGGACAGACCAGAGCTAAGAACAGAAAACATGTTGTCTTGTGGGTAGATGGAGGACAGTACAAGAGCTATGGAAATTATGGTTTTAATGGCTTCAGTTATTCAATCTACCCATAGCTTCAGGCCCTGCTAGTGTTGTGTCTATGTGACAGGACCCTGTCTGGTGCACTATGGTAGTCCTGACACGTCCAAACCAGTTGATATTTTGATGAACAATATCTAATCACACACAGAGCACTGGTTAGGGCAGAAAGAATTGAATCAGAAATAGGCAGAGGACAATTAACATTACTCACGAAGTTTAGAGATGAGGGCTTCAACCCGGGCGATATCCCACTCCACATCATTGAGGTCGTTGACACTGCTGGGTTTGCACAGACCCGCTGACAACATCTGCTGCAATATCCGCTTCCTGGAGAACAATGCAGAAAGTTTAGATCCACAAACTCTCAAGTTTTGACTGGCACCTACATTTGCAGACCAGAAGAGGCAATCAGAAGGTACCAGAATATCCTGAGGTTCAGCTGCAAGTCTGTACAGTATCAGAGCTCAGACAAGCCAGCTTCTTCATACATGAATCCTTTTACACCATCACAAAATCTTTCCCACAAAAAAGATGACCTGTAACCTTCCATCAGCACAGGCATCATCTTCACACTGTGAAAAAGAACACATATCTGGTAATCTGGTAATCCTAGTTTCAGCTTCATAGCAAACGGGTCACCCCACATATGCTCCGCTCCTGTGCCAACGAAAAACAAACGCAGCTCACAGTGTCACGCCATGCACTCAACTCAGAAGCTGGGCGACGAAACTACATCCTTCCAGTCTACAAATGGAGCAAAAATGCAACGGCCACCGTCTGGAAAAATATTTGCCACGGCTTAAAACAAAAAACAAAAAAAAAAAAAAAGGTGGCCGTACCTAGCGTCCATTTTGACCGGAAGAATTATATGAGGGTTAATAAACGGTCACCCCAGCAGTACCCTCATTATTAGCTGGGGAAGGGACTTAGGACATTACATCCACCAGCAGGCGTCGCCCCTACAACGACCTGCCTGCCATCGTTAACGACTGTTCACCCAACAGCTATGCAGTTCTTTGGCACGAAGGAGACACCTTGAACTTGGGTTTCGTACTGCCGACTCCCTACTAAGATGTTATTTTATGTTCTGTTATCACAATTAATGTCACTGCACATTGGGCATACCCATGCGTGCTCAGTTCTCCGAAGCAGCAGCCACTCTAAAGTACTTCTACTAATTGTCCCCATGAGAAGCTGGTTATATTGTCTCCTTTCTTGGCCTCGAAGACGGCAAAGACGTGCATCACCATGCTTAACTCCCATGTCACGCAATCGTGTTAGTGTCAGGGATTCCTCATTCTCCACTAGCCCGGTTCGTACAGCATTGACTATGTCTGCTCTGTCCATACTTTTTCATGCAATCATTAGTGCAGTGCTTGCCAGTTGGTCTGCTCGCTCATTTCCCTTCACGCCCGCATGACCCGGTGTGTAGATCCAGGTTACGGAGGTTAAGTGCGATTTCCTGATGCTTTCTATCCATTCAGAGCGCATACTGCCTGTTGCTATCTTCTGAAGCATATTCATTGAGTCTGAGACAATTACTACCTGTGTGGCGGTTTGCTCGGATACCCATGCTCGGATACACATATACACACACTGTGAGAACATATATACACACACAGTGAGAACATATACACACACTGTGAGAACATATACACACACACTGTGAGAACATATATACACACACACTGTGAGAACATACACACACACACTGTGAGAACATATATACACACACTGTGAGAACATATATACACACACTGTGAGAACATATATACACACTGTGAGAACATATATACACACACTGTGAGAACATATATACACACACTGTGAGAACATATATACACACACTGTGAGAACATATATACACACACTGAGAGCACACATATAAACACACTGAGAGCACACATATAAACACACTGTGAGAACACATATAAACACACTGTGAGAATATATATACACACACTGTGAGAATATATATACACACACTGTGAGAACATATATACACACACTGTGAGAACATATATACACACACTGTGAGAATATATATACACACACTGTGAGAACATATATACACACACTGTGAGAACATATATACACACACTGTGAGAACATATATACACACACTGTGAGAACATATTTACACACTGTGAGAACATATATATACACACTGTGAGAACATATATACACACACTGTGAGAACATATATACACACACTGTGAGAACACATATACACACACTGTGAGAACAAATATACGCACACTGTGAGAACATATATACACACTGTATTAGACAACAATGATCAATTAAAAAGGACATTCTTTATAACTATGGATTCATCAAAAACATGCTTCATGGCTAGAAGTAGACAGTGAACAGCAGAAAACATCTATCACAACCACTATAAAATGGCATTAACAGAATGCAAACATGCTAAAATAAATTGGGGGAGAAGCAAATTTAAATCCAAATTATAGAAACAATATGCAGAAAGATTGGAAAAAAAAAAAGGTTTCAAGTGGAGTAAACTTTTCACCCTGTGAAAGCTAAAACAAAACACACACACACAAAAACAAAAAGCCTTATTTTACACAGGTTAATAATAAATCGTTTATAATCTTAACTGAATACAGATTTCATATTTCTGTTTTGAAATACATAAAGACAAATAAAGGCAGTAATCAATAAACAAGAACACAGTGGAGCACTAAATGGAATGTATAGGATGACTCATGTTGTGACCCCCGACCTCTATCACTGATGTTTACGGGAGAATATTAAGTCAACCTAGCTTTATAAAAGCTATTAGATTCACAAGGAGACCTGCCTAAATGAACACTGTTTGAATACAGACCCTCACACACAACATCACAACATCCAGTATGAGAATGGAGGTAGAGGCAGTAATGGTAGCTTTCCATTCGCTTGAGAACAGCACAGCCCGACATGTTGTAATGGTAACAGACTCACAAAGCATGCCTTTGAAAACTGAAATAAACTAAAGCGATGTCTACTCACCCTCCAGTAGGGATCATCAGGGTTAAACCATTTGAGAACCTCTAAGGCTGTTGCTTTGACCTCATCGAACTGGCCGTCCTTTCCATACAAACTGACAATCAATGGCAGCCTGTGAAGATTGAGTCAGAATGTTATCAAGTTGTCAACCTGTGACTTTCGAAGCAAAGTTTTCCAGTTATGAAAGTGTGCAAGCAAAGACTGTTGAAACAAGTCTCATCTCCACACATCTTGGTCCTCTGGTACCTTATGGTGTCCAGGCGAAGTATAATTTACAGGAAAGTGCCCTTGTATGCACTTCCAAAATGGAAATTCCCAGGAACTCTGTTATTCCCTCTGTCCATGCTTTGCATGGTCGACCTCTGCTTCACTTTCCACCTTGTCTGTACATCACTGCTGGCTGTGGTCTACTGTTTGTTGGCATCTGCGTTACATGGCAAAACCATTTCACTTGCTGGTTTCTAATAAAATCCAGAAAGGCTGCTACCCGTACCTTTCTATGGATTTAATTTTTCCTGACCTTATCTTTTACTGTTATATTATCAGTCCTCTGCAGGAATCTCAATTTCAGTTGTTGTAATTGTTCTTTTCTCATTTTTTTCTGTCATTGTCTAGGTCTGGCACTGATAGCACAGGGTTGGCAAGAAGAGTGTCATAGGGTTGGCAAGAAGACTGTCACAGGGTTGGCAAGAAGACTAGCACAGGGTTTTCAAGTAGTCTGTTACAGGGTTGGCAAGGAGACTAGCAAATGGAGCACATTTGGTTTCTACTGACATATGTTCATTTCTCGGTACTGGAGCCACCTGCCCAAAAAAACAGTTTTCCTGTTATTTCCAGTCCATCTCATAATGTTACATACCCACATATATCCTTGTCTTCCACATGCAAGTTTCCCCTCCTCATCGAGCTGCAGTCGCATATTCTCTTCAGGTACACCGCAAACCAATTTCATATCCACTGGCTGTTTATGTTTTAACTAGACAGCTGCCGTGGTGTAGCCGCCAGACGCTTATTTGTGGATTTGACGGTCGTCATGGGTTCAAATCCGAATCGTACCGTACTTTTTTTCAAAAAATGACCTTGGCTCCTGGGTTAACCAAGACTTAAATGGTTAGCAGGTAAAGTCCTGTGATGTAATAGTGTGCTGTTGACCAGCTCACCCACAGATTGCTGTTGACCAGCTCACCCACAGATTGCTGTTGACCACCTCACCCACAGATTGCTGTTGACCACCTCACCCACAGATTGCTGTTGACCACCTCACCCACAGATTGCTGTTGACCACCTCACCCACAGATTGCTGTTGACCACCTCACCCACAGATTGCTGTTGACCAGCTCACCCACAGATTGCTGTTGACCAGCTCACCCACAGATTGCTGTTGACCAGCTCACCCACAGATTGCTGTTGACCAGCTCACCCACAGATTGCTGTTGACCACCTCACCCACAGATTGCTGTTGACCACCTCACCCACAGAATGCTCTATAAAACATAGGTCTAGAACCATATGTCAAACACACCTGAAGGTGTAGAAAAAGACCCTTTACTTGTGGTTTTACTAGGCAATTGTACTCTCACTGTTTGCCATTGCTTTCTGAAAGATGATTTTCATACTGGTGTCAAAAGCAGTGCAAAGCAATCTGCTGCTGATTCCCCTGCAGCTGAGTAAGGGACAAACCAAGATGTATCAGAATTATGAAACTGTGTTCCTAACACACAAGCCATAGACACCATAAAGAAACAATTTCAATGGTCAAAGTAATGAAGTTGGGAAGACAAAAAAAAAAAAGACCTTTATATAATTTTTTGTTTTTGTTTTTTAAAATTTATATAAACTTTAATAAAACAAAAAACTTATATTCAATAATAATTTGAAAAAAAAAACTTGATATAAGTCGTAATTTAAAAAAGAAATGAAACTTTATATACTTAATAAGAAAAGATCACTTGATAAAATCTGGTAGTGTTATATTATACTCACTCAGATAGTGGGAACAAGCTCAGGATGTTCGTGCTGTCATTAAAGTTTGGTGGGCCATATCTGGGGGGAGGAAGAAACAATGCAATCAACATCCTCATACAGCAAAGCCTTCCACACTTAGTGCCGAAATCTGGTGATTCATGAACTTACCAGGGTACGCACCGACTATAGATACCACATCAGTCTTCAACTCCAGCATTTAAACCCCAAAAAAAAAAAAAACAGAACCCCAGCTACAGAAACACAAGATGACATTACACAAGCTGGACAATTAGCAACAGACAGGAAACTACACCTAATCTAACTCCTCTCTGAGACACTTTCTGGTATAAGCAGTAGGACACAAGGTTAAGAAGAACACCCAGCTCCTGTTTCAGTGTTTCTTGGATGTCTAATCTTGTCAGATAAGCTCACAACATTAGAACCTGTGTATATGCCAGCAACATCATGTTGTTGTGCCAATTTACATCAAACAAGACTCGCAGTCCAATTCTCCAATCCTCTATCTTGTGCAATCCTGTCAATATCATGGATGGAATCCTCAGAGTTTCTCCTGGATGTCCTTGCTTCCTCAATCCATTTCCCGTTTCAGTGCCTGTTCAGTGATTATTAACATTGTTCTTTTCTTATGAGTGTTGACACAAAAAAGATATTTGTCGTTTCCTTGCCTATCTTGACTTATTCCTATTTAATATTCATTGGTTTCCTGAGGCCTCTGATTCTGAAGGCATTTAACTTGTGTTACTTTAGTGGTTCTCCAACTGTTACTTTAGTGGTTCTCCAACTGTTACTTTAGTGGTTCTCCAACTGTTACTTTAGTGGTTCTCCAACTGTTACTTTAGTGGTTCTCTAACTGTTACTTTAGTGGTTCTCCAACTGTTACTTTAGTGGTTCTCCAACTGTTACTTTAGTGGTTCTCCAACTGTTACTTTAGTGGTTCTCCAACTGTTACTTTAATGGTTCTCCAACTGTTACTTTAGTGGTTCTCCAACTGTTACTTTAGTGGTTCTCTAACTGTTACTTTAGTGGTTCTCCAACTGTTACTTTAGTGGTTCTCCAACTGTTACTTTAGTGGTTCTCAGACTATTACTGTTCCATATTTTGTTCATGTTTTCTTCTTCTCAGCACTTCCCAGCTTTAAACTCTGATTGAAAGTTCTGGTTGTTCATTCCCTTCTGGACTTTGGTCTTGTTTCCAAACTTGAGTTTTGCATTTGTTGTGTGCTCACATGTGTTAGAAACAAACATGCCAGAAGTCAAAGATGGTGACAGTCCACATTTGTATTCACGACCCAGGTCACCAAGGTGAGGTTAAATACTTAGGTCACTTGAAGTCTGTGAAGCACAATTTGCTCAAAAAAAAGCACAAATTTTCATGGAAGGCTTTCTCCCCACAGGAATCTGGATGATGGTAAAAAAACACACTGGCTATTGCTAGTCAGCTGCCCTCAGCCAAGAGAACAAATAGGATGTGTGCATGTAGTTCTAGTCCAACGGATCCTTTGATGTCTGTTAATGTTTTAATTTAAATTTGTTGAAGGTGGGAACGGAGCGCTTATGGGAATGCCCTGGGTGCTGTGATGTCAGTTCTTGAATCAAATCAAATCAAACCAAATGTTTTAATTTGCTAAAGCGCATCTACTGTCCAGATGAATCTGGTGTATCAGAATTGGGAATGCTGTCGGTGTAGATATTTGTGAAGAGACAGTGAGATCCATACATTTCTTTAACCACGGTTGAACCTTGTTCCTCATATGCATGCTACGTGGTACGTCCGGCTATTCTGCTGGTATCTATTGAGAGGCTCCAGAAGACACATTGAAGCTCAAGAGTACACAGCAATATTTGCGACTATAATATAGGGAACCTAGAAGTGGGCATTGGCCAAACGCATCTTTGTTATGGTCTTCCGTCAACTGCAGGTAAGTGCTGATTTGTGAGATAGTGCCGCCTTTTGAGACTGTCAGTGTGTGTACTTGGCAGAGATCATCACACAGACAGTGTTTATTCGCTGCAGTGATGCCTCCATCCATAAATAAATGAGACTGCACGATCAGAGCATATTCTGAGGGATGCAGTACCATTTTCTTAGGCACTGTTGTAGGCTACAACGAAACCTTCATGTACCTTTTATATGAACTAGGTTTAGTCATGGCAGTTCTTTTATTTTGCATACAACAGCATGCACATTCATTTTACAGATTTGACTTATTTGCAGGCTGTTGGTTCCTTGCCTCTCAGGCAAACACCCTTCACACTTTGAAGCAAACACCTTTCACACTTTGAAGCAAACACCTTTCACACTTTGAAGCAAACACCCTTCACACTTTGAAGCAAACACCCTTCACACTTTGAAGCAAACACCTTTCACACTTTGAAGCAAACACCTCTAAATAGCCACCTTTCACAACATGCTGGTTAGGGGGGTCCTGTGGGTCTATTCTTTATTACCCCAAAATGGGGTCCCGGCACCCATTAGGAGGTTCAGAGTTTTAACAGTTGCTGTTGCCAGTAAGCATTTCAATTTCTTCTTTGTGTTTCCCTTGCAATTACAATTCTACCTAAATTGATCTGTTATTGTAATTCCCAAGTGTGATATTTGCCTGATCTGTTATTGTAATTCCCAAGTGTGATATTTGCCTGATCTGTTATAAATGTCTTCAGTATATTTGTCTTTTCATCATTTATTTGTAGTCTTGATGATATATTTGCTAAGTTAAGTGTGTGTCATAATTCACTTCCATCTGGTTAAGTTGATTAGTAATTAGAAACATAGTAAAATCTTACATGGCTAGTTCGGTGAAGAGTCCTGGTTCGTTTTTCCGAGTGACCACAACTTTGGATATTTCCACATTATCTTTGCACAGCTGAGGACACATACACAAACTATCATGAGATGTTGATTGCATTTGGATCCATACGTGGTAAACCATTTAATAATCATAATATCAATAGACAGTGCTCAGAACACACTACTCATCTGGAGACAGTGTATCAATAATACATTATGTAATCCTGAAAGGCAGCAAGACATGATGGACATAACTGTAATAGAAAGTGAAAACAAGGGTCATAGTCTGAACATCAGAAAAATAGAAGCAATCGTAATTACAAAGAAAAACTGGGCCCTCTAAAATGCAGTTTCAAAGTTAATGAGACAATCCTCAGACAAGCTGACACGTTTCAATAATTGAGCACTCTGATAACAGCACATGAAAGATGTAAGTAATAAAGTATGTTGAATGTAGAAAGCAACATTTTACAAAATGAAGAATGAATGAAAACTTATTTGGAAGTTGAGGAGATGTGATTTACAGATGAATGACGAAAAACACTCAGGACAGATAGAAAGATTAATGAAGGTTCTTGAGGGAGAAAGAAAGAGAAGATGCTAGACACTTTGATATCATGGCATGGAAGATCATCTGTGTCAGAACTGATTGAAAGTTCATGAGATAGAAGGTTGTGGATAGACACGACTACCAATGCCACACAGCATAGACTATAAGAAGAAAGTAATAGTAATACTAGGATTCTGTTGCAATGTGCTGTTATCTAGTAGTAATGAGGTGATAATGAAACAATGTTAGATCATGTAGCAGTAATGAGTACATAATGTCCTTGTATAATGCAGCAGCAATGAATCAATAATGGTCTTGTATTCCACTATGACCTCAAGATGTGTGCAAGCGGGATATGTATGATACAGGTATTGAGGTGGATTCGTGGAAACAGGATGCCACAGGCCGTGTTGCATGGAGGGAAAATTTAGGAAGGGAACAGAGATAAGGGAGAATATGGTTGCCAATAGTTTAAGATCCAAATGCCAGAGAAGAAACACTTCAAATACCTGCTATGACCAAACTGGTCCTGAGATGTCATGCTCTAATTGTAGAACTGAAGATCTTTCTTAATGCAAGCTGGTCTTGCTATCACACTTGCCACCATTCTAAGCTGAGATTCCCACACCTCCTTACAGTACGATATAACAATGTCACTGTCATTACTGTCTGTATGTGCCACTTTTTTAGGGCGGTGCAGACAGGGGGTCATGAGCCTGAGGATTTATGGTTGCTTGGCTAATGCTGTCGTCATGGACCGTGCAGGGTTGGATGTTCCATTTTGCCCCCTACAGAAAAACTCCATCATCTTACTAAGGGCCGAACCTGGGTCTCGTGCACGAGAACCCGGCCTTGCAACCGCTTGGCCAGCCACTCAATAAAACACTACCATCTAGAAAGAAGGGAAGTTGCCAACAAGAAATAAATCCGTACTGGTCTAGGTCTAACATCATGTAGCTGTAACTGTAACTGTAGCAGTAACGGTCTTGCCTACCTGGGCACTGAGGACATCTTCAGTGAAGAACAGGTGTGAGATCTCTGAGGACAGGAGGTACAGCTGACCATCCAGGTTGACCAGGTTCATGATGATGTCATCGGTCATCTGGACTCTGTGAGGAAATTAATCACTTGGATCACATACACAGTCATCAGTATTATCACACTGTTGTACCATTAAACATCACATAGATTACATACACAACTCAAGGAATCAGTCATCATTATCAACATCACACTGCTGTACTGTTATACATCATCACCTTCATCATTATCATCCTCTTATACAGTTATCAGTACATAGGGCACATAGCCAAGTCCTCCATCCCATTCTTCTTCCTCTTTTTCAGTGTTTATCAAAGAGGTAACTTTGTCAACATTTTGTCTCTTCCTCCGCTCCCCTTATATAAAATGGGGAGCAGTGAAATCGTTGTGGGTAGATGCTTGCCTGCCAAGTTCAAATCCACATAAAGGCAGTTGAAAAAAAAAAATTTCTTAATTGACATTGGTTGCTAGGAGGACCCAGCATAGGTACTGTCCTGGTAGGTAAAACTGTGCCGCATGCTGTTGACCACACACTCTCAGAGTGCCGACTGGTCTATACAGATAAAAGTCTAGCACCATATGTACATAATTACACCAAATTACATAACTCTATGCACAACAACACACAGTAAGTAAGAAAGCTGTGAGCTAAGTCTGTTTTCTATAAACCTGGGTGCAGAGATCAGACATCTGCTGTTTCCTGTGAGGGCTGGATTCTCATGATTAAACTACATTTTATGGTCAAAAGTCAACGTCTGTGGCATCAATGTGAGGAAATTGTTTTCTAATTCCAAAACATTCTGTTTGATTCCAGCCACTGGCAATTTGGTAGCAGACCACTTTGCATTAATTTTGACAGTGGTATGGAGTGCCAGCCATTGAGACAGCAATGGCAAACTAGTGAATGTAAAATTGAATATTAAAACCACAAACAGTCAACAAATGCTGGGGTTGGTTCTGCAAGGTCCTGTATCAGCATACAAACGCATGCAGGTCAAACTAAGGGTCCCCCTAAGGGCCACATTTGTGTTGTCATGAAGGCTACATATGTGCTGTCATGGGGGCCATATATGTGTTGTCATGAAGGCCACATATGACAACTAACTGATGTCATTTAACACAAATTATTGCTTACAAAGGGCTGTATGTTTGACATGCCTCCTGTAAAGAACACATAACCATGGTCAGAAATGAAAGACAGTAGAGCACTCACTGTCGAATATATCTGCGAGACTCGGACACTGGTTGTGAGCTGTCTTGACCAGAGATGGATGCGTTCTCCCCAAACAGGAGTTCTCTGCTGGGCACCTGAATAGACAGAAAGAAGCAGGGGAATAACGTTCAACTAAAAGTAGAAGGATAAAGCTCAATATAAATACATCACGGCTCTGACAGAAAAAAGAGGCATTATATCTGTAAATCAAAGCAAGCAATACTTTTTATAACTGCCCTTTTGCCTGTGTTTACAACATCTAGGGCAGCATACAACAGGGGAGTCGTGAGCCGGTTGGTTGACCCATTGACTGACTGACTGATTCTGTGGTTGACTGACTGACTGAATTTGATTGTCTTGTTACTGGCCCAGTGACTGATTGTCTGACAGACTTCTTCTTCTCTTCCACCTTGAACCTCATCGAAGTATCTGACAGACGAATTACCTGAAAGACTATTTGGGTGGTTGACTGAGTAAGTGGTGGACTAGTTGACTCATTGATCAACTGACTGGTTGTCTTTTTGACTGATCAGTTTATTTACTTATTGATTCACTGGTTGACTGACTGACAGATTCTTGACCAACTGGTTGACTAACTGACCAACTAGTTGACTGACTGGCAGATTCATTGACCAACTGGCTGACTTGACTAACTCAACGTTTGACTGACTTATTAGCTGGTTACGCGACTGACTGATCATTTGATTTCCTAATTGATTCAATGGTTGACTGATTGATTGGGTGACCCACTTAGTGATTAACCGACTGATTTATCCACTGGCTGAGCAGGAGTTACAAGACCCCAAAGGAGGGGGGGGGGAGGGGTAAAAAGAATTCCACCCATCAGATGGCTTGAAAGGGTGGGGAGGGGGGATATTAGTAGAGAATTGTATGCAGCTAAAACAACACTCTTGGGGGATTAGATAATCAACCAGAGCTCTTCCTTCCCTTAACTAGGGGGTCGAGCTCTCTGTGTTACAGAAACATACACACCCACATTCATGACACGGCATCAGTGTGTAGTCACCTACTACAGAGAAATAACTTCTTAAGGGAAAGCCAGACAGCAGACGATCCACTGTGAAACGTGCCCAACATATTGGCCTTCCCTTTAGAAATCAAGTCTCTAAACACACGCAGAAATATTCCGCGTGTGCCGATCAATAACAGCGGAATGTTTACTGCACGGTCTCGATTTAAAGAGCGAGGTCACTACAGGTAAGTATTAGGCAGGTGTAAAATAGCGGTAGCTTCAGTCAAGTTGTTCATCAACACAGTCAAACTATAGTGCGTTTTGAAAAACATGCCGTCACACTTTAACAGTAGTTTGCCATTTCTCCTGGACGGTCGGCTTTCTTGATACCACTGTCGAAACCAACGCAAGGCACATGGCCCGCAGCTGGGATCGAACCCGGCATCCCGGCATTACGAAGCGTTCGCATCGACTTAGCCACAGAGCCGACACACTTTAACAAATATATCTGAAAACTACTGTATAGTTCAACGCGGATTTTGCTCTCTCTCTCTCTCTCTCGTTGTACCTCACCAGGACTACACATAAGCGATAAACACCCGGTGACACAAAATGCCACCATGCGGATGAGGACCACCCGTGGAGAGGTACCAGAAACCCCTTTCAGTCGCCTGGCCATTTGTATGACCCTGCTATATATCAGGGTCGTCGGCTCTGCGATGCGAACGCTTCGTAATGCCAGGTTCGATCCAAACTGCGGGCCATGCGCCTTGCGTTGGTTTCGACAGTGGTATCAAGAAAGCCGACCGTCCAGGAAGCAATGCCAAACTACTGGACGTAAATTTGCCTAGAAAAACCACACAACAGTCAGGGGCTGTTTGGGTTGGTTCTGCAACGTCCTGTAAAGGATACGCAAAGAAAAGACAGATATATAAGGGCCACCGGAAAAAGCCAGGATGCGGTTTAAAGTTATTTGTGTGTGTGTGCATTTGGCGTTAGATTTCCCATGTTTTTTTTCTAAAAACCTTCTGCATTTCGTGTATTTATTATAAACGAAGTTTTAACTCCTCCCAAACTGTGAACAATACGTGTTTAAATTTTCGTATTACATTATTTCTATCATGTTTATATCAACAGTCACATTGGCGGTCCAGGTTACTGTGCTTTTCTTTATTTATTGCGGCAATCGGTAAAAGTAAACTTTTTTCTCGAGTTATATCCCTTTGATTATTTTTTCGATAACTCACCTTGTAAAGGTTACTTTTTAAAATTATATTTCGCTTTTATCTCCCTTGAAACCATGTATCTATATGTCTCTTACATTGTTGGTGCTATTACAGGGGATGTGACAAGTGCAGTTAGGGGAAGTGACGAAAGACACGGCAGCGGCGGAGACTAAGCAAGAAAATCGGGGCTTTTGAGCTAAAATGCTACAGAAAGAGTCTCAGAATACCATGAACAAAGAAGAATACTGACTGACATTTTAAAATTCTGAATATCAAGGAAGGCTGGCTAGTATAGGGCACCTTGTTCCGGAAACTGAGATATTTTGGCTATATCAAGCGCTACGGCGAACTGGTAAAAAATAGTAGCAGAAAGCACGGTACTAGGAAAAAGAGGCAGGAGCCAACCAGCACGAAGACAGGCAAAGGATATAAATGACACGATGGGTAGGAAAGTGCACGAGGCGAGAGATCTGACAAAAGACCGGGTTTCTTTCAAGCGGGCTGTGATGAAAGCGATTTTCTGCAAAGGACCTGCTATGATGACTGTCATGATAATACACTTCCGCGGTTAGCTGAAATCTTCACCTTGTTTTCTACAAGAAGGGGTGGCATTCTTATGCAAACTTTACTTACTCGCCCCCTACGACATGCATGGCAGCGTGACTATTGTTTCCTTGTCTTATGGGCGCCAGTAAAACAGCAGTGCGAACCCCGATTACCCTCTCAATAATCGATCCGACAGCGCCAAGTTAAAACTATATTATTGTTGATCGACATATCTGCTTGCCGGGGTTCAAGTTTGAACTAGGTCACAGATCTGGCAGTGCCCTCAGTGCAGCGACATTGCCTGGAGCCGTGGGACACCATTTAACAATTTGTGTCACGGAGAAAGACACATTTCCGTCACTCAACAGCCTGGTTTTTGCGGCAGAAATACCGGCCATTTCGGAGGACTATCTCTGGGGCTAGACAATAATCAATTTGCTTGGAGATTCACACGATACAGGTAATTATTTTAATATTAATTTTTACCTCGATTAATTGACTGAGTAACTGATAGATTAACATACTTGTAGATTGACTGAATTACTGACGGATTTGCAGACTGGATGACTAAATTACTGAATCATTGATTGATTTACTGAATGATAGAATTTGTAATAAACAGATTAACAGGCCAAATAACTGTCTGGTTAACACATCTGTCTGCAGACTAAATTAATCTCTGATTAACGGATCTGCAGGCTGAATAACTGACAGAGTAACGGATCTGCAGGCTGAATAACTGACAGAGTAACGGATTGGTAGACTGAATAGCCCCACAAACTGATGTGCAAACCGACCGACTTATTTACTGATTCTCTCATCGACCGAAGGATTGACTGATTGAGTGAATGATTGCAAGGACTGGTGCAGAGGTTGAATGCTTGATGTTTTAGATTCCTGGCGTTGCGCTTCTATCATTTAAAATCATCACCAGTGCCGATCATGTCCCTCCCCATGCTGACACCTCAGCGCCTGTACACCACAACCACACATGCTTTATATATGCCGACACACTCTTCCGTGGATTCATCATCGGCGATCAGGTCTCCCATCGGCTCGCCGGTAGACTACCTCGTCGCCGGTCGGGGCAGTATTTGGGTTTGTTTTTCTGATCGGATCAAAACTGCGGGAGTCTTGTTAGGGCTCTTGGTAGCCTGCAAGGCTAAGCCATTTTATATGGCGCACATAACCTGGTCACAATTATAACCTAAAGCTCCCCGTTCGGGAACGCTGATTGAACGTGACAATTTCTTTTGTCCAGCAAAGCACCTACCTGCTGAGGCTCGGTTTTTGTAAAGTTCATTGTGTGCGTGCGTGTGTCTGTGTGTGTGAGAGAGAGAGACGGAGAGAGAGAGAGAGAGAGAGAGAGAGAGAGAGAGAGAACAGCGGTTACATATTGGACGTGCCGTTTGCGATTTCAAAGTGACGATATTATTTGAACGTGTTCGTGAATCCGGTAGAAGACTACAGATTTCGGCAAACTGTCAGCAGCAACATTTCTGTCTCTGAGTGTGCGCTGGCGATCCTGACTCTCAGCCATAAGCAGACGGAAAGGATAGAGAACGAGGCTATTCGCATTATACTTGGGTGTACAAGAGATACAGCATGCAGGGCTATGGGCTACCTTCTCGATTTTCCGACCATTGAAGACAGAATACAAATGGGCCGAGCAGGTGCCTACCTCAGAGTCTAAGCAGACAGACGACACCCACTGCATGGTGAAATTATAAAGGGGAAAAACCTCAGATTAAAAAACCGTAGATGGGTCAGGCCAGTGACATTATTCAGCAGATGTGTTCGGTGGGGGACACAGAACTTGGTAGGAAATGGGTACAAGTACCAACAGAGTGCTGTACGACCTTTTCTGTTTGCATCCGACTAGACAGAAAAGCCGACAAGAAAATCCAGCCGCTGTTGAGGCAGAAGTGCTAACTTGATTTCTGAGAATTCTCTACGAGGGGTGGGGGAAAGGGGGCGGGGTGCTGTCATTTACGCAGACGGTTCTGTAATTCGCTATATAATATAAAATCTTCCGCCTGTTGCTTTTAGAGCAAACCAGGTACTTCAACTATGCACTTGACTTTGAGTTATCATATTTGCTGTTGCGCAACAACAACAACAAAAGGGGAGAGGGGCGTAATTTCGTTTCTTATTAACATTACGTCAGTTTTCTGCCGTTCAATCTGATGCACAAACTAATGAAACAGAAACGGCGTAATGTTACTCTGGGTGCATGTCTTATACCGGGAGTTTGGATCGATACGATATTTTCTTGCACCCCGATAGATAATCAGCGAAGCGGGAGAACTTTCAGTTTAACACCACTGCACTATAAGTGATATGATTGTCTTATCTTGTGTCAATATTGTTGACTGGTCTGTTTTGTTGTTGTCGCTGTTGTGTGGCAGATATGTGTGGTCTGTAAGCTGTAATCGGCAGACAGTCACATCCGGACAGACAAACAAAGTGCATATATATATACATAGAGAGAGAGAGAGAGAGAGAGAGAGAGAGAGAGAGAGAGAGAGAGAGAGAGAGAGAGAGAGAGAGAGAGAGAGAGAGCAGTAGACCCACATCGAAATTTTTACGTACAATCATTGATAGATACACAGAGATGGACATGGGTTTCTGTGTTTGTGTGTGCTTGTATGTATGAAAATCAACAACATAACCTAGTACTTTGTCAACTGGTACACTCGATCGCCAACTGGTGCAGTCGATCATGTATCTCCACATCGTGCAACATTTAACAGCATGTATCAATTCGTGCATTAATATCCCTCTGTCTTCTTCTTCCTCTTTTACCGCTTCCGGTTTGGAGGGAGATTTAAGGTTCCGCTCACTGCTACTGCGACTGTCTCGATCATAAACACATCGTGCTGTTGTAGAGCTTCTCTAATATTATCTTTCCATCTTGTTCTATTATTGTCCTCCTGTTTTGCCTCGGAGAAAGGGTCAGA
Source organism: Candidula unifasciata (assembly GCA_905116865.2). NCBI lineage: Eukaryota > Metazoa > Mollusca > Gastropoda > Stylommatophora > Geomitridae > Candidula > Candidula unifasciata. The sequence continues at coordinate 79,787 of CAJHNH020001440.1, read as the reverse complement.
TTTAGTTTTCCTTGTTTTAGTAGTTGTGTAGCTTGTGTTGGCGATTCTGTAGTCTTTCTGTTACTCCCTCCACCTATCTCTGTCTTGATTCGGCCCGTGGTATTGTAGCCTGGTGTACTCATGAAGTACGCTCTATCCGCTGGTAGATTTTCTTCCATTCCGAATATTTCACTAATTTTATTCTTGGATGTTCCATGAACTCATTCATCGGACGGTGTTCCTACTGTTGTTCTTAGTTCCACACAAAATATCTTATAGTTAAAAAACTGTCAACGAGTCTGCTAACGGAGATTCGATCTCCAGACTTATAATATAGCATGTGGATGTGACACCATGCCGGTATATAGATTTATAAAACTCGAAACATTTTTTTTAAGCAATCATCCCTTTTCTATGCCTTTACTGCACTGGACATATGGTGCTAGATCTAGATTTATATAGACCAACCAGCACTAGGTGGCTGATGTGGCCAACATCACGCCGCGCCGCCATTACTTCCCATGCTTTTCTTGGAACCCATTTTAATCTAGATCGACGTAATAACCATCAATTTTGGGATCTCGGCTCGGAATCGAATGCCTTCGACATTCGGATCCGCAGACGAGCGTCAAGCTGCTACATCATGGCGGCGTTCTGGCCCTAAAACTACAAGGGCAATTTTCTAAAACGAATTCCATGTTGGAGACCAAACTGACAAGGAACGTCCCGCTGCGTCTTGTTAGTGCAGTCCCATTTTCCAGCCATCCTTTCAGAGCCAGCGTTGCACGACGTCGAGGTGACAGACCTGTCTGTCAGAGATACAATCAATAGATATCGATCTGCAGAATTCCTCTCCGTGTCGTCACCCTGTTGGTGACAGGATAACTGGCTACCCGAGGTTGCAGTCATGCACCGCTGGACACGACCAAGCTAAGCAGTACAAGCTTGACAACAGTCAACCATCAGTGGGGGCGGGCCACATGCCTAACCTAACTACTACATAGCTGGCCTCGTGATGACGTCGGCGAATTACGGTACAGAACTACATATTTGCTGCAAGACTGTCCAACAAAAACACAGTATAGACGACAATTAATGTTTGCGGACACTTCCATCTTCTGAGGACAAGCTCTATGAAAGACAACAAGCTCAAAATAACTGCTGCTTTAAATACTGAATTCTGCGAGGAGAAGGATGAGAAGAAGAAAAAGAAGAAGAAGAGGAAGAAGAAGAAAAGAAGAAGAAAATGAAGAAGAAGAAAAAGAAGAAGCCATTTTAAAAGAAACCATAAACACACATTCATAGACACACGATGATAAACCTGCACAACCTGTTTCATTCCGATTATTTAAGCAACCCGCTTTTCTTATCCTCCAGTCCCAGAAAGAAAAACAAACCACCAAGTTTCACGGTTAACTTTCTGACAAGACAGATCGATAATCAACTCTGCCAACGGTCCAACGTTGGTTTAGGCATAAAGACAGCGCCAGTATTTGTCCATAAATGGGATAGGCCTGCAGCCTAGAATTCCTGGACGGTAACAAATGAAGCCGAGACTTTCATGGGATTCGGTTAATTTACTGATTTAAGAAGGTTTCAACGATAACAGCAAGGAATTCAAAGTCACAATTCTGAGAGCATATATCTTCCCTGTGCAACATACAGATGCCGAGTCGTGGACTATATCAAAGCACTTAAGGAAGTTATTAGGGGCTTTTGAGGTGTAAGTAAAGTAAAGTAAAGATCCCTTTTCACGACTTTCGGCGCATTGGACATATGGGCGTCCCATATTTTTACAGACCATCAGCACTCTGTGGGTAATGTGGTCAGCATTACGCCGGCTGTCTTTACTTTCCCAGGACAGCCCATCCTGGTACCCATTTTAGGCTGGGTCCACCTGTGACGTCCCATACCATGACAAAAATCCACGCAGCCTGCAGTGGGTTTCGATCGCGGTATGCTGGCTCACGAGTCGGACTCGCAACGCCAGAATACCATGTATAAAGAAAAAAAAATTATATACTAAAAGATCTGAACATAAAAAAAGACTGGCATATAAACAGCATCTAGTCTCAGAAGCTATAATAAAAAATTTGGCCTTATCAAGCGCCAGGGCAGATTGGGGAAAAAATAATAGCAGAAGGTATGGTGCCAAAAATTTGGGACAGGGTCCAACCAGCACGAAGATAGGCACAGGATATAAGTGATTCCTTAGGTATTAAACTGCACAAAACGGCAGAGCTGGATACAGACCGAGTTTTTGTAACGCAGACACCGGTGAGAACAATGCTCTGCTATCAATAAAACATTTTACATAATTATTAATACAGATACACAGTTTCATCATTAATTATCTTGTTTCTATTCTTCCACTGTACAAAATATGTTTAGGCCAAAAACGAAATACCTTAATTCTCATATGTTTTAGATTTCAGAAACGTCAGCGATGGAGGAAAGAACGAGTGAGGTTCTGCCTCGTGAGTTCCTGTGCTGCCCACTGTGTCGGGAAGAATTACAAGACCCCAAGTACCTTATCTGTCTGCATTCCTTCTGCAAGACATGTATAGAAAGCCACATTAATGCTACCAGCGATGACCGCCGATGTCTTATGTGTCCAGTCTGTGACACAGAGACTGTGATCTCAGAAGACGAAACCCCAGAACTCCCAGCCAACAGCTTCGCCAGGAGGCTCATCTGCCCTGTAGCCGTTCCAGGAAAAAGGGATAAAATATGTGGCCAGTGCAAGACATCTGGGAGGAGTGTGTCGGCACAAATACACTGCATCAACTGTGACGAATTCCTGTGTGACAAGTGTGCTTTGAACCATGTGGATCAAGAGGAGACAACTAGCCATAAGACTCAGAAGATCGAGAACTACAAAGAAGCTGACGTGGCAGTTTCTGCCAGTGCACAAACTCCAGCACTGCCTCGATGTTGTGACTTCTATGATGCCCTGGATATTGGCTCTATTTACTGCGTTGACTGTGAGATATCATTATGCGCCGACTGCCACATAAAGCTCCATGCCGATCACAGATGTGCTGAGCTCAGTGCCCTTTCTCAGAATTTTGAGAAGAAAATCAAAGACCCATTGAAAGAACTCGTGAAAGACCAGCAAAATCTGCAAATAGATCTTGCTTATCTGGAAAATGCTAGAAAATATACAGTGAAGAAATCCCAAGAGGTGAAGAGAGCAGTCACACAGAGGACTCAAGTCTTGTGTGGCTTGATTCAGGAATACGGGAACATGCTCGTTTCAGAGATTGAGAAAAGGCATGCTCAGAACCTGTCAATGATTGGTGAAAGAGAAGAAGCAATTAAAAGACACATAGAATCTATCAAAGCTGTGACCCAGTTGACGGAAAAACTCTTCATCTTTGGTCTGGAGGAGGAGAAGGTGACCATGAGGAGACATATTGGACGAAGAGTCCGAGAACTCTGTGAGACTGACCTACCTGTCAAGGATGTCCAACTGACAAACAGTGTTCTTTGTGAGCCAGCAGTTTCTGTGGAAGCAGTCTGTGAAATGTTTGGCGTGCTGAAGAAAACCACCAAGAAGATGAACATTGAGAAGCAAGCAGCAACTTCCCAGGGAAGTGAATCCACAGATATGGGTAGCAAGGACCCAACAAGGTGTGCGTCTTCAGCAGATGAACTCCAAGATGTTAATGATGAAGGTGAAGATACAGACATGCTAAGTGCAAGCAATGGAAGTGATGTTCTTAGACCAGCTGCGGGGACACTACCAGATAGTGAAGGAAATGTTGATAAAAATGAGACAGATGTCGACCAAACAAATCTACTGCCATCTGAAGCTTCGCAAGCTGATTATTTTTACAATTCTGCAGGGGAGGAGAATGTGCCATGTTTAAACCTTGATGTGGTCAAAAGAGAAATGAACTTTCCTGACGCAGTTTCACATGACTGCATGAAGGGTATCGGTGTGAACTCTAAGGGAGATATAATAGTGGGGACTGTTTCTCCACCTGATGGCAGCAAAGTGTTTCTCATAGAGAAACATGGCATAATCCGGGGACAAATTCCTGTAGAAAAGAACTGGATGATTCATTCCATTGCAGCAGATGGTAAAGTTAACCTTGTCATGCCAAGAAGTGAAAACAGATACAAGGTGAGGGTTATGTCGGGGGAAAACAACGTTGACACGTTAGTGGATGCTCAAATTGAAAGTTTTGGACTCAACTTTGTAACTGCTACAAAATCTGGCACCCTCTTAGTGGCTGCCAGCCGATATGCCAGGAGCAACCCTACATATGGAAGATCTGCTAAATACGGGGGAAACATTACAATGTATGACCAACATGGCTCCATCCTACGTGTTATCACAAACGAAACCTTTGAAAGCCTTCACCCATACTTGTTTGACAGGCCACATACCATCGCCACTGATCTCCATGGCAATTTCTTTGTAGCAGATCCTGGGAGACACAGTGTGGTGGGTATTCAGGCAAATGGGGACTTCATGTTCGAATATGGCAACACAGATGCAGAGGAAGAGCTCTACCAAGGTCCCGATGCCGTCTGCACCGACCCTCTGGGCAATGTGATTGTGTTTGACAAGAAGGACAGTCGTATTGACATACTGAACTATCAGGGGAACCTCCAACGCTGTTACTTCCCCTGTGAACATATCAGATTTATATGTGTGACTCCAGACAGGACACTCATGCTGGTCAACTCAGCCGGGAACTTGCAATTTTTTGACTATCTCTAGAACTGTAACAACAGTGTTGACCAAGTGCCTTTCTTCCACTGAGTTATCTATTTTTGTGTACGTCTTCCATTAACTCTTCGGGGCTTCAGCGCCTCTTTTTTTTGTTTTCAAGCAACTAGTAAGAAGATACTGCTGATGCTTCTGCACCTTACAGTAGTGTTGATTATATATAGCACTTGAATATTCTCATGTTTATTTCTGTTTAAATGTTTGTATCTTCTTTTTTTTACACCACATTGAAAAAGCAAGCTCATATTATATGCACACCGAGTTACATCAAGACCACACCCACAAAGATATGATCCTTATGTGTAAGCAGCGGTCTAAGTCAGTGTTCTTCAATCTGTGGGTGGTTCAAGTCCCTTTGAGCTGCCAACAGTTTTTGCTTAATCATGTAGTGAGATAGGGTAGGTGCATGTTCTCTTCCAGTCTGTAAGGTTAACATCTCAAAGACTTGCTATTTGTGTGAAAAGACTATCTGGCATGCCAATAACAAAAACCAAAGGGAGAAATCAAATGGATGTTTTTGTAGATTTCTTTTTACCTGCAAGCAGTAATTTTGTGACACCTTCTTCTTTTCCACCATTTACCTCAGCGAGGTGTTGGGTGGAGATGTAAGGATCGTTTGTGTGCTTTTTTTCAATGCATTGTACAAGTTTGTGTTCATTTTTGTTAGGTTGCTCCTGATGATGTTGCTTCATCTCTTGCATGGTCTTCCCCTTGCTCTGTGTTCTTCTTCTTCTTTGATCCTTCTGTCAGAGAACTTATATCAGGAGGCCGGTAGCCTTTATGAAAGCTATTGTGCAGTCCATATCCTCTTGTGTAAATTACAGCTTTGTCTTTATTGTGGCCGGAACAGGCCAGATTGCGTCTCTGTTGTCAGCATACAGTTGACAGTGTTGGAGCACATGCTCAGCATTTTCGGGTGCCACGCTGCAGGGAAACGTCTCCGTATTTCCTACACCGACAAATTTGAACATATGTTGGCGAAGTCTGTTGTGCCCAGTCCTTAGTCTGAATATGATACACTGTCCCTCTCTAGAGAGGCGATGAAGCGAGTCTTGGGGAGAGAATCTGGTGTGTGTATCCATGCACTTTTCTTGGATACTAGATTGTATTAATGTTGGGTTAAGTCACTATTTTGTTTTACCATGTCACAGTTGGTACCAGGGCATTCTCGTGAGGTAGCAAAATCCTCTCATTTGGTGTTCGTTTAATGAATTGTATGACTGGTTTCAGTCCTAGCCTTCTTCTAATTTCTTCATTCCTGATTTGATCTCTTCATGTCAGACTGGCAGCTCTTCTAAGACATCCCATCTGTGTTGTAGTTGTAGTAAGGGTCCATGTTTTGCACTGGTAGCACAATGTGGGCCAAAAAACCATTCTTATGAGATTTGCTTTGGTTAACAGATGTATCTTTCTATGAGCCAGAAGAGGTGTTACTTGTCCCATAACCTGATTTGCTTTCACACATTGTATGTTGATTGTGACATCAGATTTAAAAAATAAACTTCTGTCTACATTTGGTTTGGTTTCGTGTTTGTTTAGCTGTCAGGTGGGCTGCTAAACAAGTTCTACTGTTGTGGGTGGGCTGCTAAACAAGTTCCACTGTTTTTGGTGGGCTGCTAAACAAGTTCCACTGTTTTTTTGATGGGCTGCTAAACAAGTTCCACTGTTTTTTGTTGGGCTGCTAAACAAGTTCCACTGTTTTTTTGATGGGCTGCTAAACAAGTTCCACTGTTTTTGGTGGGCTGCTAAACAAGTTCCACTGTTTTTTTTGATAGGCTGCTAAACAAGTTCCACTGTTTTGGGTGGGCTGCTAAACAAGTTCCACTGTTTTTGGTGGGCTGCTAAACAAGTTCCACTGTTTTGGGTGGGCTGCGAAACAAGTTCCACTGTTTTGGGTGGGCCGCGAAACAAGTTCCACTGTTGTGGGTGGGCTGCTAAGCAAGTTCCACTGTTGTGGGTGGGCTGCTAAGCAAGTTCCACTGTCTTTGGTGGGCTGCTAAACAAGTTCCACTGTTTTGGGTGGGCTGCTAAACAAGTTCCACTGTTTATGGTGGGCTGCTAAACAAGTTCCACTGTTTTGGGTGGGCAGTGAAATACGTTCCGCTGTTTTCGGTGGGCTGTGAAATATGTTCAACTGTTTTGGGTGGGCCGCAAAACAAGTTCCACTGTTGTGGGTGGGCTGCAAAACAAGTTCCACTGTTTTTGGTAGAATGCTTAACAATTTGCACTCTTTTTGGTGGGCCGCAAAACAAGTTCCACTGTTTTGGGTGGGCTGCTAAACAAGTTCCGCTGTTTTGGGTGGGCTGCTAAACAAGTTCCGCTGTTTTTGTGGACTGCAGGTGTAAAAAGGTTGAGGAATACAGGTCTAGTTACTGCAGAAATCTAGTTAGGACAGGTGTTTCTTAGTTCTAGGACAGATACTGTCTCCAGACATCTAGTTAGGACAGGTGTTTCTTAGTTCTAGGACAGATACTGTCTCCAGACATCTAGTTAGGACAGGTGTTTCTTAGTTCTAGGACAGATACTGTCTCCAGACATCTAATTAGGACAGGCGTTTCTTAGTTCTAGGACAGATACTGCCTCCAGAAATCTAGTTAGCACAGGCGTTTCTTAGTTCTAGGACAGATACTGTCTCCAGAAATCTAGTTAGGACAGGCGTTTCTTAGTTCTGGGACAGATACTGTCTCGGGGAATGAAAAGACACTTTGGGTAGTTGACTACTGTGGGGCATCCAGCGATGAACCCAGCAGACAGGAATCAAAGAACGAATGAATCAAACTGACAGGATGCACTTGAAATATTCCAATACATGCTCAGTGCTCTTCCTCGACACCCAACGAAGAGTTTCCACACTGATGGCATCAGCTGCAACCTGATTAAATGTCTGCTTCTCAATTCGCCTGCATGTTGATAACAGTCCTAACCCTAACCCCAACACCCTGCAAACATGAAGTCATCATCATCATGTATCATGTTGATAACAGTTCTAACCCTAACCCCAACACACAAACAACTAGGCTCCAGACCTGACATGCGGACAAGTGCACCCTAAAAGGAAATGACAGAAATTATCGTGATGATAATCCAATAAAGAAATATTTTACCTTATCGTGGCTGATAACATCCGTCAGATCATGGTCTGGAGAAAGGACAGCATAGCCCTCACTAACAAAAACATCATTGATGTGGATGTCATACTCATTGTTTGTGTCCGTCAAACAGAGAGAAATAACTCCGTCCTTGATGAGATCATACGGAAACGTAAAACATCAATAAATATGGCAGTAAATTGTACAAACACCGTATAGCATGACAGTAAAACGTATCACAATATTTTGTACAGTGTTTCATTTTAAATCTTGCAGTACAACATTAGAACAGCTTGCAATCTGACGGTATAAAATCTACTGACTGATACTGACGTATTCTGGTATGACAGAACAACAGCTTTAATGTCACAGGACAATACTGTAAACAATGAAGGCTCAGACAATACATTGCCTGGCATATTTCACTGTGCCTTTTTGGGGGCATTACTATGGAATTCATCGCATATAAAGATACACAAGAATGAATCATTTTTAACTTCTTCTAAAAGTTCATGTCGTGTGGCGTTAGTAGTCATATCTATCCACAACCTTCTGTCTCCTGTACTTTCAATTAACATAAGCCTTACTTCCCAAAACACAAAGAATGTGCAGTTTTATATGTGTTATTTAAATACTGTATTTTTTATAATTTTGTGTGTGTAAACTAAGAGAATCCCCTCCTGAAGGCTTTGTAAACTAAGAGAATCACCTCCTGAAGGCTTTGTAAACTAAGAGAATCCCCTCCTGAAGGTTTTGTAAACTAACAGAATCACCTCCTGAAGGCTTTGTAAACTAAGAGAATCATCTCCTGAAGGCTTTGTAAACTAAGAGAATCTCCCCCTGAAGGCTTTGTAAACTAACAGAATCACCTCCTGAAGGCTTTGTAAACTAACAGAATCACCTCCTGAAGGCTTTGTAAACCAAGAGAATCCCCTCCTGAAGGCTTTGTAAACTAAGAGAATCACCTCCTGAAGGCTTTGTAAACTAAGAGAATCCCCTCCTGAAGGTTTTGTAAACTAACAGAATCACCTCCTGAAGGCTTTGTAAACCAAGAGAATCACCTCCTGAAGGCTTTGTAAACTAAGAGAATCTCCAACTGAAGGCTTTGTAAACTAACAGAATCACCTCCTGAAGGCTTTGTAAACTAACAGAATCACCTCCTGAAGGCTTTGTAAACTAAGAGAATCCCCACCTGAAGGCTTTGTAAACTAAGAGAATCCCCACCTGAAGGCTTTGTAAACTAAGAGAATCACCTCCTGAAGGCTTTGTAAACTCAGAGAATCTCTAACTAAAGGCTTTGTAAACTAAGAGAATCACCTCCTGAAGGCTTTGTAAACTAACAGAATCACCTCCTGAAGGCTTTGTAAACTAAGAGAATCCCCACCTGAAGGCTTTGTAAACTAAGAGAATCATCTCCTGAAGGCTTTGTAAACTAAGAGAATCTCCCCCTGAAGGCTTTGTAAACTAACAGAATCACCTCCTGAAGGCTTTGTAAACCAAGAGAATCCCCTCCTGAAGGCTTTGTAAACTAAGAGAATCACCTCCTGAAGGCTTTGTAAACTAAGAGAATCCCCTCCTGAAGGTTTTGTAAACTAACAGAATCACCTCCTGAAGGCTTTGTAAACCAAGAGAATCACCTCCTGAAGGCTTTGTAAACTAAGAGAATCATCTCCTGAAGGCTTTGTAAACTAAGAGAATCTCCACCTGAAGGCTTTGTAAACTAAGAGAATCTCCCCCTGAAGTCTTTGTAAACTAACAGAATCACCTCCTGAAGGCTTTGTAAACCAAGAGAATCACCTCCTGAAGGCTTTGTAAACTCAGAGAATCTCTAACTAAAGGCTTTGTAAACTAAGAGAATCTCCCCCTGAAGGCTTTGTAAACTAACAGAATCACCTCCTGAAGGCTTTGTAAACCAAGAGAATCACCTCCTGAAGGCTTTGTAAACTCAGAGAATCTCTAACTAAAGGCTTTGTAAACTAAGAGAATCACCTCCTGAAGGCTTTGTAAACTAACAGAATCACCTCCTGAAGGCTTTGTAAACTAAGAGAATCACCTCCTGAAGGCTTTGTAAACTAAGAGAATCCCCACCTGAAGGCTTTGTATACTAAGAGAATCACCTCCTGAAGGCTTTGTAAACTAAGAGAATCTTCACCTGAAGGCTTTGTAAACTAAGAGAATCACCTCCTGAAGGCTTTCGTCTTCTTGGCACTGAAACTCCAAAAAGGCTCAATCTCCAAAGGGTTAAGATTACCGGCAAGCAATTTTAGACTTTCAATATGAGATATACAGTATGACGAGAGACCATGTGAGTTGTGTATTTCGGTGGAAAGGATTCATTCTTGTGCTTAACTATGTGTTACTGTAAGTTCTGCAGTTAGCACCTGACAAGATACAGTGAAATAATACAATTTGTGAAGCCTCTTTCCATAAAAGTTACTCGTCCCCTAGTTTTTAATCAAAGAAACTATAGTACTCTTTGAAACACTCATATCTGTACTCTTTGAAACACTCATATCTGTATTCTTTGAAACACTCACATCTGTACTCTTTGAAAAACTTTTACATATGTACTCTTTGAAACACTCACATTTGTACTCTTTGAAACACTCACATCTGTACTCTTTGAAACACTCATATCTGTACTCTTTAAAACACTCATATCTGTACTCTTTGAAACACTCATATCTGTACTCTTTGAAATACTCATATCTGTGAAATGAATCACCAAGTCTGAAAGTGGCTTAACCATTGACCTGACATGCAGACGGCTTCTCACCTTAATGCTGGTCACAAATCCCACTAGAGGCTTTTCTCTGCAGAGATCCAGCAGCCGCAACTTTGAGTTTACCCGCCAGACCTTAGCAAACATACAACAAGCACACTTTTACCAAATGTACAGCTACAATAAACTAAGCAGTGAGATGTCATCATGGTTGTCACATTAAAGACAAAAGAGAGACAGTGATACAGCGTGAAGATAAAAGAAAAAAAAAAAGAAATGCTAGTATGTGTGAAAACTAGAGCAGGAGAAAGAAAATGGAGAGATTTATTGTGAAGTCAGCTAGTTTTTCGATAGATTATCCTAAAATTTAGCAAGCAGTACAAGAACTGATACATTTTGAAATGACTGTGACATGTGGGAAAGCATGGTCGTCCAGAGAGTTGGTAGAGCATTTCAGGTTTGAACAACGGATCAACATCATGACACACATGTAGTAACCAATAAGTGCTCCGTTCTTCTTCTAACTCAAGCCCGAGTCCGAAGAAGCTCAGCACAGTGCACCGGCTCTGTAGCACAACAAGAATCCTGAAATACTTTAAGTAGATTTTTAACTTAAAATTTTGCCCGGGCAGCACGGTTAGGCTACTCTTTTCGATTTCCAATTGCCAAGGGATTTTTTACGTGTGCATCAATGCATACGATCTCACTACCCAGAGACCAGGGGGAATTACTAGAAGTCTAAGTCCACGTGAAAAAATCCCAGCCCTTACCAGGGATTGAACCCAGAGTCTCTAGGACTCGAGGCGGACACCATGCCTCGAGACCACACAGCCTCTTGAAGAGCATTTAATGAGTATGATATATCAAAGCAAATACTTCATAAGTCTTTAAGGATAACTGATATATTTTTTTTTTTAAAAACTGATATGACGTTCTGAAAAACAAATTTGAGGTGCACAAAATAACTCACTCCATCTACTGGCTTGATGTTGCTGAGCCTAGCACGAATAGCCTGGGCTGGAAACTTGAGAAACTTGGTTCTGCAACAGAAACACACAGACTTAGCTATAGTTAATCAATACACATCTTCAGTCTGGGCTGTATGGATTTTTTTTAAAAATAACAAAAGCAAATAAAGGATGGCAAACTTCCCCATGGATCAAGGAGAAGAAAAACAGACATCAGACATGATCTGAGCATCAAGGAGAATTGGCTCATAAACAGCATCCCGAAAGCTGAGGGTGTTTGGTCATGTTTAAAGTGATGGTGGCCTGGAGAGAATGGTGATGGAGGCTACAGTTTCTATGGCTGTAACTTCTTTCGGATTGTTCTTTGTAATGTTATTTTGATGGCAGCTGCCCCCTATCTGGGATGACAGAATCTCATCAGCAGGGGGCTGCAACTGTCTTGTCCAGAGAGCAAACCCGATAGAAGCTGACCCCAGAAATAGAATGTGTCAACCCTTTTTTTTAGGGTGGGAAAGAATTTACACATATGGTTAACTCAATGGCCAAAAGAATGGCTAACGACAAGTTAAAAAAAAAGTCAAGCTCACTAACATACTAAAAAAAAAAAAAAACATATAGATATAGAATACTGGCAATTAGATATCAAATCTGCTAACATCGAATGCATCATCTCAGAACACCAGAGATCACAAAATATTTAAAAGACTGATAAGACCAACTGTTGTATATGACTCTAAAACCTAGACCATGTAAAGTCTTAAGCTGTCAGTGACTCCCCCAGTCCACATATTTCAAGGTCTCCCTGTGCCTCTCAGCATTTCAATTTTCATACTGTAAACTCTTGCTGTGGGCCTCATTGGGTTTATTCTCAATACATGACCAAACCATTTCAATCCTTTTTTTTAAAAAATAATAATGTTTAGATTATGAACACAATAAAACTAATTTAATAAATCATATGAACTCAGTTTCAGGTATAAAATACAACATAAACAATAGAAAAACCCTAAAATCACAAAAAGCAGTTCAACAATGAGAATGTCTTACTTGAGAAGCCTCAATGATGAAATGCTGACGGAGCAGACGTTTCCATAATCAACGTAACACACCTGAGAAAACAGATACAGCGCGACATCAAACACAAATTACTTGACTGCATTGTCTCACACTGTTTCATCCTTAATCTTTCATTACCAAGGAAAACCACATACTCTGACTCAAAACAAATGTAACTTTATTCTGGTATAAAAACAGCTCACTTTCTTCCTTTCTTTCCTTTTTTTAAACTCAACATAGCCATGCCCATCTACAAATAACATTCTGAATACCAAGGAAATGTTTGTCTAGACAATCAAATCTGTCCTGGTGTTAGAAAATGTCCAGATCCACACACAAAAAAAATATGTAGTAACAAACTGACCTCATAAAGCTGATCTTTGACCTCTGTGATGATGGCTCGGTACCAGTGGCCGTCTTCAGGAAAGATGGCAGCACAAATCATACCAGGTTTGGCTAAACTTGTCGTCATCTCATAGCCTGGTGGCAGATGTTTACCTCGGCTGAAAGGTCACAGCAAACGGATATACAACCAAGAATCATATAAACAATTACAGTAATTCTGTTCCCAGAAACAAATTAATAATACGGCACAAGAAATCTGGTAATCTTAGTTTCAGCTTCATAGCAAACGGGTTGCCCTATAGTTGCTCCGCTCCTGTGCCAACAAAAACACATAAAATTTGTATCACAGTTCAAATGAAATCCACAGCTCACAGTATTACGCCATGCACTCAACTCAGAAGCTGGGCAATGAAACTATATCCTTCCAGTCTACAAATGGAGCAAAAATGCAATGGCCGCCACCTGACAAAAAAAAAAAAAAATTGCCATGGCTACAAAAAGTGGCTGTGCCTAGCGTCCATTTTGACCTGAAGCACAAGTGAAAGCATGGTTTTAAAAAACCCAAGGGAGAGAACAAACAAACAAACTTTAATTGCAGAGCGTCATATATTGGTCACACAAACTCGTCTATCAGTCAGCCCTTCCATACAATCACATTTTACCCAGTAACTGTATTTTATCTACCACACACGCCGTTTCTAGTTAGCAATAAAATAATATGAATATAAAGTTACAAACAAAAAGTTCGCTGTGCATCCTTTACAAGGCAGTGCAGAGCCAACCCCAGCATTTTTTTGGTTGTTTGGTTTTACAAAACAGTTCAAAAGCCGTCCCCATGTGGATTGCAATTTTTCGTTATTTGAAGCCCCACCCTGGCTTTGGCCGGGGGCCCTGAATGGTGTCACTTCGCCAGATCTGCTAACATCGAATGCATCATCTCGTAACACCAGAGATGACAAAATAATTAAAAGACTGATAAGACCAACTGTTGTATATGGCTCTAAAACCTGGACCATGTGAAGTTTTGGGCCGTCAGTGACTCCCTCAGTCCACATCGGGTGTTTATCGCTTGTGTGATGTCCTAGTGGGGTACAACAAGAGAGAGAGAGAGAGAGAGACAAAACAATTTTACGTTCAGTAATTTACCATTGCTGGCCGAGCAACAGTCTCTCAATATCACTGCTGAAATCAATGCCAAGAAGTCTGCAGCCAAATCACTCGCAGTTGAAATCAAACCAGGCATCTCAGAATTATGAAGCGAATTGGCAACACCTAAGCCACAGATGCTGACTACTAAGTACCCATACACACAGAGACAAGGTATGACAAACATATACGTACATGCTTACACACATTCTTACATGCATATGTTCTTACATACACGCGTTTTACATACATACTTAACACGCATGAGACAGGCAAAGATAATTTAATTAAGAACAATTAAAGTTGAGAAGAAAAGGTAAGACTAGGCTCTCAGAAGAGACTTCTTGACATCATGACCAGAATGTTATCTAGTGAAGTCTAGCAGGAACCTAGAAGCCATCAACAGGTTTGTCACTCTGACAAAAGTAATCTTCTTCTTCTTTCGTTCGCCTGAAATAAGTTGTCTATATCAGCAGTTTTGTCTCTTGTAAAAATTTCACTGTCATTGTTAGTTCATTCAGTGGTCCATAGAGTTTACGTTCCACTGTTGTTCTGTCTGGCCAAAAGGTTTGCCTTAATGTGTCAAATTCGGTGCAGTCCTGGAGTACATGCTTTGCTGTCTGGGGCACATTTCCACAGGTGCACATGGCTGATACACCTATCTTGAATTTTGCCATGGAAAATTAATCTAATGTAGCAGAGACGGAGTATATATGACAGTTCAATGTAACTGGAATGTTGATGAAACAGTTATGTTCTATGCAAAAAGCTACCACTAGGCTTCAATCTTGCTGTTTATAGCAGGTTATTTGTTGATAAAGGCACACAAACACACACACAAGCAGAATTAAAAGGACCAAGAAAAATATGTTTTTGTGTTGTTCACAAGAGAAGGAAATGCACATGAAATCAAGAAAAACCACTATCATCACTCAACTGTTGAAAGATAACCAGAACAAATAAAACTAAGTACAGTAGAGGACCCTTTTCCATGTCTGCAGGCGAATTGGGCACATAAGGCTAGACATTTGGGGGGGGGGGGGGTATGTAGTTAGCACTATGCTGGCTGTCTTTATTTCCCAGAACTTTACCTGGTACCCATTTAGGGCAGGTCGACCTGGCAGCCAAGGTCAAAATAAATGCTAAGAAAATAAATTCCACACGTCTGTTTAAGAATTCATGCCATATTTACTTTAGCAAACAATGTAGTGACCCAAAAATATTAATAAACATAAACAAAGAAACAAAATCCAAACTGGCAAGACTCACTAAACTTTCTCAATCTCATCCATCAAATCCTCAAGGGCTACGGTAGTTTCTAGTCCCCGAAGCTGAATCCAAAATATGTCTGGGCTGATAACATAGGAGACATAGAGATCAATGTACTTGGCAGACTCATCGGGGAAAACTGGCATTGGCTGGGGACTGTAGCAGCATCCTGGACTGACAGCGTCACTGGGCAAATGCAATACAGGCTTGTCCCACTGAAATTAACAACGGTATTCATGTTTTAATAAAAGTAAAGTAAGTATCCCTTTTCGCGCCTTTAGGCGCATCGAGCCCATGGGAAGAGGACGAGGACCCATAATTTTAAAAACCAATTGACAAGAGGTGGGTAATGTGGTCAGCATTACGCCGGCCATCTTTACTTCCCCAGGACATATATCCTGGTACCCATTTTAGGCTGGGTTGACCTGCTGCGTCCCAAACCATGATAAAAAATCCACGCAGCCAGCAGTGGGTTTCGATCGCAGCACATTTGAATTACGAGTCAGACTCGCAACTCCTAAGCCATGGATGCCACATTGATGTTTTAATGTGTACAGAAAATTCAGAAGTAAAATTATACCATGTTTTTAAAAAAGTAGAATAAATTACAGGAATTCAAATTGTATAAACAAATCAACAACAACCGAATGGATCTTTCCAAGAAGAAGAAATAAGTGAATGAGAAATATGAAGTTGTATCTGGTTTTAACAATGTCAAATCTCATCAAAACCAGAGGCTACACTAAAGAGTTGCAAAAGTATCAGTTCAATTGGTGTATCTTTCAGTTAAATTAGTGTATCTTACAGTTCAACTGGTGTATCTTACAGTTCAATTGGTGTATCTTTCAGTTAAATTTGTGTATCTTTCAGTTAAATTTGTGTATCTTGCAGTTCAACTGGTGTATCTTACAGTTCAACTGGTGTATCTTACAGTTCAACTGGTGTATCTTACAGTTCAATTAGTGTATCTTACAGTTCAACTGGTGTATCTTTCAGTTCAACTGGTGTATCTTTCAGTTCAACTGGTGTATCTTTCAGTTCAATTAGTGTATCTTTCAGTTCAGTAGGTGTATCTTTCAGTTCAGCTGGTGTATCTTTCAGAACAACTGGTGTATATTTCAGTTCAACTAGTGTATCTTTTAGCTAAATTGGTGTATCTTTCAGTTCAACTGGTGTATTTTTCAGTTCAATTGGTATATCTTTCAGTTCAATTGGTGTATCTTTCAGTTCAACTGGTGTATCATTCAGTTCAATTGGTGTATCTTTCAGTTCAATAGTGTATCTTTCAGTTCAATAGATGTATCTTTCACTTTAATTGGTGTTCTAAGCATCTCAGGTTTGCTGATGTCATCAACAGCCAAGGTTACAGAAGACAGTGAGCTCTCTTCTGTAATCTGGGGAAGGAAAAGATTAGGTTTCTGCCCATTTTTTTTTATAACTGCACATTTGTACTGAAGTTGTTGTTGCAGAACTGCCTGCATTCTGCTTGTGGCCTCTATGAGGCAACAGCAGGGTTTCAGTTGAAACTGGTTAAATCCCTTTGAGGTTATGTTCTTCCATTAAAATATGGTTTGGAAATCAACCCAGTCCTGTAAAATGGGTACCACAGAATCTCCTGAAGCATAAAAGAAAAGCAAACAATTCTGACCAAATCATTTGTAAATGGTGAAATGGCCAGCCTTCCCCTAAAATACCACACCGAATGGTCTATGTTCCTACCTGGCTGTCTGGTGCTATAATGGGTTGATACTGGTCCTGCAGTTTGTCAAATCGTCGGGGCCCAACAATGACTTTCAAGCAAACCACATACTTGCCTAGTTTTGGTAGATACAAACATACCCTTTTTATTATGAAGAACAGATTTATTTATAAAAAGAAAAACATCTGTAAAATATGATGTTGCACTATACAGGACCTTGAAGGCAGCACTATACAGGACCTCGAAGGCAGCACTATACAGGACCTCGAAGGCAGCACTATACAGGACCTTGAAGGCAGCACTATACAGGACCTTGAAGGCAGCACTATACAGGACCTTGAAGGCAGCACTATACAGGACCTTGAAGGCAGCACTATACAGGACCTTGAAGGCACCACTATACAGGACCTTGAAGGCAGCACTATACAGGACCTTGAAGGCAGCACTATACAGGACCTTGAAGGCAGCACTATACAGGACCTTGAAGGCAGCACTATACAGGACCTTGAAGGCAGTGGGTCTGTTCTTGTTCTCCCCTCACTGGGCTCCAGAAATTACAGAGAGAGCCCTAGGTCAATTATAAACAACCCCCTGTGACATGGGTCTGAACCCAAGACTTTGGCAAATGTGGCTCCTGTGCCTAAGATAACATCACTGAAATATATTGTACTCAACAAACAAACATTCTTTACCCAACATAACTTCACTATAAGTGATCTAGTGCAGAAACACAACAAACAAACATTCTCTACCCAACACAACTTCACTATAAGTGATCTAGTGCAGAAACACAACAAATAAACATTCTTTACCCAACATAACTTCACTATAAGTGATCTAGTTCAGAAACACAACAAATAAACATAAACATTCTTCACTATAAATGACCCAACAAACAAAACTTCACTCTAACTTCACTATAAGTGATCTAGTGCAGAAACACAACAAATAAACATTCTCTACCCAACATAACTTCACTATAAGTGATCTAGTGCAGAAACACAACAAACAAACATTCTTTACCCAACATAACTTCACTATAAGTGATCTAGTGCAGAAACACAACAAACAAACATTCTCTACCCAACATAACTTCACTATAAGTGATCTAGTGCAGAAACACAACAAACAAACATTCTCTACCCAACATAACTTCACTATAAGTGATCTAGTGCAGAAACACAACAAATAAACAGAACCACGATGCACTTAGCACAACCTCAACATAAATGCTCAAGTATAGAAACAACAGACAAAAAGAAGCTTCTGTACCCAACACAGTCAGTCTGTTATACAGATCATCCCCAGGGTACATCGAACCATTCAGCCGATAAATGCTAGGATCCCTCTTCAATAACTCCAGCATCATGTAGCGTCTGCCGACATCCATTATATGTTGATTTATTCTTCCTCTTCTTTGGCTTTCTGCATTGTGTTCTTGTCTGACCCCCCCCCCCCCCCAACTGCATTTAACTTGCTGAACCTGAAGTCTGGTCAGTCTCAGATTCAGTCCTCACTTGGTTCTCCCAATAAACAGAGACTGCCTAAAAGACTCTTACCACTGACTTTGGACCCAGTCTATCTCTATCATCCTCAGCATACTCAATGATGTACTTGGACCTAGTCTATCTCTATCACCCTCAGCATACTCAATGATGTACTTGGACCTAGTCTATCTCTATCACCCTCAGCATACTCAATGATGTACTTTGGACCCAGTCTATCTCTATCACCCTCAGCATACTCAATGATGTACTTGATACTTAACATAACAATGAACCAGTAAACAAACACTGTACCTAATGTATTTGAGGAGATACAGACATCTGGAACAGCCTGAAGGAATTGCCTGAGGCTTCTAGCGCCATGTCTGCTGTAGTCTAAGGCATGACCTGTCATCAGCTGCAACAAATTAGGTCAGCAGGTTACTAATCTAAGGTATGACCTGTCATCAGCTGCAACAAATTAGGTCAGCAGGTTACTAATCTAAGGTATGACCTGTCATCAGCTGCAACAAATTAGGTCAGCAGGTTACTAAAGAAAACAACACATTAAAAATGAGAATCATCAAATGTGATGTAAACCTTAACTGTGCTGTATGGTGCAGAAACATGGGCAATAAACAGGCAACTAGAAAATCAAACCGAGTCTCTGGAAATGTGTATACAAAATGAACAGGTAGTACCTTGTACTCGCTTTCAAATCTTTCTAGAAGAATTCCCTCCGTCTGCATCCTGAGTACTTGAGAAATGGTCTCCTGTGTCGACTGATCTATCTTCAGTTCTACTTCCTCATTCTCTTCATCTTGCTGCTTGGATTTGCTCACAGCTGCATGTTCTAGATGACATAAGCAAACAAATGACAATAAAACTTGTCAAAGTTTCTGTCAGACACTCCTCTTAAAACCCCTAATTTAAAAAATAAAGGACCCCTTTTCCACACTTTTAAGCATATTGGGCATATAGGGTTAGACCTATATCTTTCTTACAGACTTATTAAGTACTGGGTTGCTGATGCGGTCAACATCCGGCTAACCTCCTTTACTTGTCATGACTTTACCTGGTACCCATTTAAGGTCAGGTCCACCCGCGAGCCAAGGTCATATTTAAAAAAAAACTGGTTCGTCAGGCCCTGAAATGATGAACTTTGAATCTGCAGGCAAGGGTCCAGCCATTACACCATGACAGTGCCCAAAACCCCTAATCAGTTGCCTTTTATGACATGCTTGTTAGGGAGCAGTGGGTCTACCCCCCTCACCTCAATGTGCTTCCAGAACCCAAAGACAGAATAACCTGTTTAATTTGTCATATCTGTAGTGTAGAGGATAAAGGTGTGACAGATGGACACAAACATGATTTTGTCACTTACCTGTAGTGTACAGGACAAAGGTGTGACTGATGGACACAAACATGATTTTGTCACTTACCTGTAGTGTACAGGACAAAGGTGTGACTGATGGACACAAACATGAGTGTGTCACTTACCTGTAGTGTACAGGACAAAGGTGTGACAGATGGACACAAACATGATCGTGTCACTTACCTGTAGTCTGCTCACAACTAGCAGGCAACAGATGCCAGTCGCCCTGTGGATGAGGCCTCTCGATCAGCACAATGTGGGTCAAATCTGCAGCAAACTCAATAACGCTGTTGTATCCATACGTTTTGTAAGGCAGGTCTTTCTTGAACATGCTCTGATAGTTTTCAAATACAAATGTTTACGGCAACACCATCATAACTTTGTTATTTAACGACATCTAGCTTGTCATTTATTAAGTCATCCCCCCCCACCTCCCCAGAAGTGCAACACCAGCCAATCTGTCTGCCAGTTCATTCCCAACACACCTGCAAAAATATATGTGTGCAGAAAATAATGCTGTGCGATGTGTTAGGCTTTTACATTTGCGAGGCTACCACTGTTTAGATGTGATGGGTCAACTCTATTTCTCACTAACTTTCCACCCCGAGCAATTATCTGGTGGCCATTATGAAGCTGGTTCAACCTCAGAGCTGCGCTGATAAACAAACATTCCACCACTGCTGGGGATCAAACCTGGGAAACTGTCATGACAGGCGAGCATGTCGTTCTTCCACCATTCAACAACAGTTCACCCCCCTCCCCCAAACAAGTCAATGAGTAGGAAGATGGATGATGAGTCCAGTTCAAGCCTGGAAAGTTTCTAAGCAGTGGACACAGACAGCAGTGACACCAGCGGTTGGGGTTGCCACAGGGTTCATTCTAGCCTGACTATCTCTTCCTGTGCAACCCCTGCAGGCAGATGCCCATCTTTGAGAACAATCTGCCATCCAGATTGGCCTTGTGAGACAAGTGACAGCCAAGTCTACTGACATAACGAGGCCACAGCTTAGTTATTAACCATGTTGCGCTGGTAAGGGTTAAACAAGTAGATTTTGACCCCGTGGAAATTCCCCAAAAATCCTTAAGAAAAGTATTTTACACAGGTCCCTAATCAACGTTTCAAAAAGTTATTAATCTACATTTAATAATCACTCCATATACAAATATATAGAAAGGGAGTAATCAATAAACATTAACACAAAAGCCTTAAATGGAATACACTGTACATTCCTTCGTGCCTAAAAAATATGAGTATCAGGTGAGTGATGCCATGACCCCTATCAATGAGGCTTCAACTATTTGGTCCACAAGAAAAACCCATAAAATGCAATTCTGAGTTACTATATTCATATCCCGACCTCTTAAGCGTTTGGGCAGGAGTGAGCGGAGCCAAAAACATTATCAATGCATCACGAAAACACGACCCTTTAGACGAGTCGGAAAAATGCATTTACAGAGAACTGGACCCAACTTAAAGGTCGGTTTTGTGGCTTCTCTGGGCAATAGGCTTAAGTGTTATGTTATTTTACATCAAATACTAGAAGACATTACTGCCATTTACTGCCTCTATATACAACTTTTGCAGTGTAGGCAGAGAAGTCTTTCAGCCTGAGGATTTAAGGTCGCATGGCTAGTGCTATCGCGACAACTGTGCAGGTGAGGTTTTTATTTTGCCCCCCCGACATAAAAAAATCCCCAGACTTACCGAGGATTCAAACCCGGGTCTCCTGCATGGGAGCCCAGCGATCTAAGTATTTGGCCAGCTGCTCCTCATAAGAAGTTATTAACTTTGTTAAATATTTGAGTCTCTTTTTTTTCTATCCTGAAGTACCAGGCCATTTTAAATAAGAGACAAAAGTGACACCATAAATTGGTGTTCAAGGAAAACAGCCAATCAGGCATTACGTGAGACAAAAAGTTACTGTCATGCCAGGTCTCCTCTCTTCTAAACTTTACTTTTGATGAGCATTCACTGTAACAAAAACAAAATAAGTAGAAATCATAGCGCGCTAGAAAGCAGACAAACTGAAAGTTATAGACACACTGGAATTAAAATATGTCTCTTCCAAATGATGTCTTGCTGAAGAATAAGAGTCACTGCCATGTGGCAGTTGTTTCTATTATTTGCAGAATGCTGCTTTCACCACAACTGTACCCCATCCAGTGAGAATATGAGGTGCTGAACCATGATCTAGCGACATGCTTGAATTCTAGGCAGATTGTTGTATCAGTCTTGCACATTAGTCTGGCTTCTGACCTTGGAAAAAAGAGACCTCGGAATTCGGTTACCAGAGATGGTAGTTTGTGGATGTTTACTGCTAGTTTGTTATCTCCACAATTCCTTGCAATTTCTCTTGATAAGTGATTTGATTTCTGTTAATTAAAATGAAAGAAGATTTAGCAACCAAGAAGAAGAAAATTAAGATGACTAAAGGCATACCTTATATTCAAAAGGCAAACGACTTGCATAAATACCATTAGGCCTTTGAGACATAATCTACAGAAGAAAAAATGCAGAAAATCAAATTATACCTGTAATGTAAATTATGATATTCTGATGAAATGCTATCTTGTATCTACCATGTTCTCTCTGATACTGTGATTGTCTATATTTCATCATCATGTTGCAGGTCTTTAAGACAGCTGTTACATCACAAAAATCCTAGTCTCTAGGCAACTCTTATGCTGCCCAGGATGTCTCCCATGTCTTATGTTGTTCGGCCCTGACCACTTTTCCTAAGTCCCATACCTTCCAATACTGTTCTTTCTAAACCAGTGTGACCTTTAATATAGCCAAAGTACTTCAGTTTCAGATTAAGATGTTGTTTATGAGCCAGTTTTATTTTATATTCACATCTTATTTTTTTCTTCCTCTACCTTTTATCCTCTAATGGAGCAGTCAGCTCACCCTATCCCTTGATGATCTTTTAGAATGTCAATATTCAATATCTTGGTTCATGGATTTCTAAGAATCATTTCAGCCACATTTCAGCTCTTGAATGTTAACATATGTGATATTTCAGATGCGAGATAACACCTTTACCCTCCTGTAATTTTGTATGTTCGCAGGTGTGTTACCTCTAAAACAAAAGACATGTTTCTGCCATCCCCACAACTCAACTGCTTCTGTCTGATGCATGCATCCAGGGCTGTCTTTGGGAATATTCCTTGGTGAGAACCTAATCTCTTCCATGGTGTGACTCTCATACAAACTGTCCAAAAGTCAAGAGGAAGATCTTTTTCTAAACCTCTTGCCTTGGAAATCAAATGCTGGTATACTGAGGATGTCAAACATGTGAACTAATCTCTAAGTCACTTTGTGTGACATCACATGCAAGATAACACCCTCACCTTCCTGTGATCTTGTATGCTTACATATATGTTACATAAGATAGTGAGACAGCAGCCTTCACATGTGTCATGACCTTGTTTACTTTCATATGTGTACATGTGACATGTAGATAGCAGCACAGGCATCATTATCTTGTATGCTTATATATATGTGTGTTAGACAGTCATATCACATATTCACCTGTTTGTTACAAATGTGACATAAACATATATATACGTCTGCTATTGGGGTAAAAGCCTTACCTGTCTGATGTGAGCTTGTATGTTACAAGAATGACACAAACATATATATATACGTTGTTAGTGGGGTAAAAGCCTTACCTGTCTGATGTGATCTTGTGTGTTACAAGTGTGACACACAAATGTTTACATTTGTTATTGGAGCTTACCTGTCTGATGTGATCTTGTACAGTCTCCGGAATGTTACTCTCGATGTCTAAATCAATCACAGGCTGTGCGTTCTGTGATTTACCTGGGTCGTCAGCTCCAGACTCTAGGATCAGAGAAGCAGACGACACAATCAGCAGAAGTATGGTTTCCTCATGTCGGTTCTAGTAACCCATTTAGGGAAAACAAGAAAGAAAGAAAGGAACAGACCCACTGCCCTTTAACATGCATGTCATAAAAGGCAACTAATTAAGGATCTACTGCAGCGGCTCCCAAACTTCTTCGAGTAGTGACCCCATTTTGTAGAGGCAAAATGACTTGCAACCCTATTCGTTAAAAATATTCTTTTTAAAAAAGTAAATAAAAACACACCGAAAAAAAAAATTCAGAATAAAAGTGAAGAAAAACTGTTGCCCTCTGCAAGAAACAAGGCTAGGCATACAGCAAATATATCTCTGCAGAGGATGCGATGACAAGATTAGTTGTTTTGTTTTTTCCTTTTTTTTTAAAAATTTCTTTTAGCTCACCTCTTCCCGGCGACCCGAGAAAACCTTTTGTGACCCTAAATTGGACTGCCACCCATGAGGTGGGAAACTGTGATCTACTGAACTGAATGTGTTGGCCAGCAGCCATTAAAAAATCGTAACCTAGCTGTAAATCCAACATAAGCTGCCTGTTGCCCTTTTAAAGGCAAGCACAGAAGACAATGATTGTTAGCACAAACAGATTTAGTTTCTTTAGAATACTCAGAAAACTCATACCTAAAAACTTGTTATTTCCCCTTCCTTTATTCCCCAGGACATTTTTCCATTACCCATAATAGTCTGGATTAATCTGAAAACCTATGTCACATTTTCCATTAAAGATCCATCTACACAAACGTTTAAACCCAAAACTATTAGGTTGGCAAGTAAGAAGACAAAAGCGCTTGACTGGACTTCATCCATGATCCTGAAGTGATTGCACAGAGCAGAATGAAAAGGAGAAATAGACTGAGCTGAATGTGATTTATTATGGTATAACAGGACCATGAATGAATGAATGGCAGATAAGAATCAATAATCAAAGATATGGAACTGCTTTTTTTTTGTTGCCATTGAGAAAGAGGACAGAACATTTGGTGGAATATCCCAGGCACCGCAAAATCAATTCTTGATTCATTTATTTATTCATTCATTAATACAAAAATAGCTGATCTGAAAGTAATAATTTTTCCTGTAGCAACATAAGGATGTGAGACGTGGACTGTCTCACAGTCCTTAAGGGAGAAAATAGGGCCTTTAGATCTGAAATGCTATTGAAAGATTCTCAGAACACCATGGACAAAGAAGAAATTAAATACTGACATTTTAAAAGTTCTAAACATCCAGGAAGATTGGCTAATAAACAGCATCTTGTCTTAGAAGCTGACATATTTTGGCCACATCGACAGCCATGACAGACTGAAAACAATAATAGCAGAAGACAAGGTCAGGAAGGAGAGGCAAGAACTGACCAGCATGAAGATGGAAACAGGATACAAATGACCCCTTGGGTATAAAAGTGCATGATGCAGGAGAGCTGGCCAGACACCAAGTTCTTTTCAGGCAGACTGTGGTGAGAGCAACGTTCTGCAAAGGACCTGATACATGATGATGACCATGAAAGTAATAAAAGGTGGTTGGCTGGTTGATGCTGGCCACCTTCCTCCCCCCTCCCCCAATTGTGCTGAATGGTCTTTACAAAATATGGATCTAGCACTAAATGACTATTGTGTCACCGGTTTGTAAGGAATTCTGTTTGATCCTATATGCAACATACTGATTTATCATTGCATTTATTTCTCACATCTGTGCTACAGGGTAAAAACTATGTGTGAGTGTAAGAAATCAGGACAAAAAGTATAAATAATTAATTACTCTTTTTTAAAATCATTTTTTTTTTTTGTATTCACCCAATCTCATTTATGAGTTTGGTTATCCTCACAGCACTCCAGACACATCCACAGGTGCTCAGATTCCCCCTTCAACATATACATCAGCATCTCTCAGTCAACAGTGCCAGTCCTATGCTGGTTAACAAGACTTCTTGTACATCCAGTGCGCCTCTCATGTCTGACTGTGCCATCTTTACTCCCAATTCTCGCAATCTTAGTAGTGATATTGACATGCTGCTTCCAAAATCCTCGGATCGTCCTACCCCTCTAAGGATATGAATAATGTTGGTGTGATCCACAGGCCAGCCATCTGCAACTAAAGCAGAACCATTCAATCTATCAGCTCTTTTGATAGTTATGTCTCTACGTCATTACTTCCTTTAAACATTTTGGCTGTTGATAGTTCAAATCTCCACAAACATCACTTAATGTCCAGACGGAACATTCAGCCTCACACATTGGTTATCAGTCAATTCTAGACATTATCTGAGAAGGAAAGGAGCTGATCCCCCACGCTATCTTATTCTGCCATGAAAAAGTAAATGTGAAGGCTTTAACAACTTTCAGGTAATCACAGTTCCAATTTCTTAGCAAAGGGGTCACTTGGTAGTTGCTCCATTCCTGTGCCAATGAAAACCATATTGAAAGCCTATGGCTTTCTTTTGTAAAAAAAAAAAAAAAAAAAACTGGCAGTCTCAATAAAGCTAATAGCATACTCACAGTCCAGCATTAGAAATGAAGTATACTGTTGATAGATGCAGGAGTTACAACAGATCAGTAGTTGCCCATGCAATTAATAACATAAGGCACTGCCAGTATTCTGGTAGGCCACTTGCCATTTTCTGAATCTGCAGTTCACAACACAAAACACGGTGGGCACAGCCGAAAAGCATTTCAAATAAAATTTGTAGCGCAGTGTAATAACTTTAAACAACTCAAACTGTTAACAACTCAACTTTTAACAACTGTTATCTACCACGGAACTACTTTTACATGAGACTTTATCTTTACATAACATCATACCTGTTTGAAGAGACTGAGTACCTGGCCGAGAGTCAGGCTTATCTTTTGGACACATTTCTGCAAACGATGGCTGCGTGTCCAATGTATCTTTCTGATTAATTCCCTCTGATGATGGACACTTGTCAAATGTCTCTTTCTGACAAATTCCTGCTGATAATGGTTGTGTGTCAGTGGATTCTTTCTGACTAATTTCCGCCTGCTCTCGTTGTTTGCCAGGTGTGCTTTTTTGGCAAACTTCTGTCTTTTTGCTGTCACCGATATGCAGTTGTCCCTGGCGGTTATGGCATCCGTCTAAAGCCAAAGCAGACTCCACAGACACAAGACGAACTTCTCCAAATGAAAACTTTCTCATGGAGACAATATCTGCGAGACTAGCAAATAAATCATACTCGCTGGAAAATCCCAAGCTCTGGTGATCAAGATGAAGACCATAATGCTTGTAGAATATGTTGGAGATGTGTGTCAGCGGGATTCCGCAGGGGTGCTTCTTAACAAGCTCGTTAATTTGTCCCCGAACATACGCTGGCACCACCGGCATATTTCGATGTCTAGCATGCCTCACTGGAGACCTTCGAGAATGGTGAGGAAAATAAGGAGAGCCTTCTTGCAGGTGAAAATAGTCGCCTTGGCTTCCATACGAATTTGGGACATGTCTTCCTCTGCCTCTGGAAGTCCTGTTTCTGTCTCTCACCAGGGACAAAACACCCCATCTCTTTTTATTATCGAGCTTTTGCTTGGATACAAGTTTCTCAATGTTCTGCGTTGAAGCATCAGAGACGGCTTTGAGGATCAGTATATCATTATTTCTTGTCATCTGTAGATTACAACAATGAATACATTTTGTGATACTGATCTGTAGATTATAAGGCATTAAATCATCTACAAAATTACATCATTATTTATTAATTTGTTGAATCGGTTAATTTACTGAATCAATAAATTTATTTCATTGAATTATCTTCTTCTTCAGCGATATTTGGTCATGTAATGCGCATAATCCACTGTGAGTCATAAACTGGGATGTCATCTCAAGGTCTCTTAGGTTTCCCCAAAGCTTAGTTGTCAGTTCTACTGGGTGTTGCCATATGTTGCTCTGCAGCTCCGCCAAGAGAGGACAGTCTTGCAGGACATATTCTGGAGTTTGTTCAGCACGAAGACACTGGCAGAGAGCTGTTTGGCTCATACATAATTTATATGAGTGTTTGTTGAGTCTGCAGTGTCCAGTATGTACACAAAAAACTGTGACTTGGTCTGTTCTGTTCAAGTGTTTGAGAAAAAAATTTTCTTGGTTAGAATCTGTTGATTTTCCAGTCTATTTCTGATTTTCTCTTAATAAGAGTTTTGACTTTTGGAAAAGATAATGGCTGGCAGATATGTAGTTTGCTGCTGCCTTCCTTGGTTAAAGCATCTGTACTTTCACTGCATTTGATGTCACAGTGAGATGGAAACCACTGCAGGTGAGTTTCTGCCATTTTTTGTTTTAAACATAGCAAGTTCCTTTGTTAGACTTCGTAATGTGCTGTCAGTAGTTTTGACAAAACCACGACACTTGGCTGGGCTACAAACTTGTATCCGCGAGACCACAAAACCATAACCCTGGACTACAACCTGGTATCAGCGAGACAACAAAACCACGACACTGGGCTACAACCATGTATCTGTGAGACCACAAAACCATGACACTAGGCTACAACCTGGTATCAGTAAGACGACAAAACCATGACACTGGACTATAACCTGGTATCAGTGAGACGATAAAACCATGACACTGGACTATAACCTGGTATCAGTGAGACGACAAAACCATGACACTGGACTATAACCTGGTATCAGTAAGACGACAAAACCATGACACTGGACTATAACCTGGTATCAGTGAGACGACAAAACCATGACACTGGACTACAACCTGGTATCAGTAAGACGACAACACCATGACACTGGACTACAACCTGGTATCAGTAAGACGACAACACCATGACACTGGACTACAACCTGGTATCAGTGAGACGACAAAACCATGACACTGGACTATAACCTGGTATCAGTAAGACGACAAAACCAAGACACTGGACTATAACCTGGTATCAGTAAGACGACAAAACCAAGACACTGGACTATAACCTGGTATCAGTAAGACGACAAAACCAAGACACTGGACTATAACCTGGTATCAGTAAGACGACAAAACCAAGACACTGGACTATAACCTGGTATCAGTAAGACGACAAAACCAAGACACTGGACTATAACCTGGTATCAGTAAGACGACAGATCCTTGACTCTGGGCTACAACCTGGTATCAGTGGGACGACAAAACCACGACACTTGGCTACAACCTGGTATCAGTGAGACGACAAAACCATGACACTGGACTACAACCTGGTATCAGTGAGACGACAAAACCATGACACTTGGCTACAACCTGGTATCAGTGAGACGACAAAATCACGACACTGGGCTACAACCTGGTATCAGTGAGATGACAAAGCCATGACCCTGGGCTACAACCTGGTATCAGCGAGACCACATTATAACACGCTGGGCATACAAAGAGATCCTCCATCTTTCCCCAAACTGTGTTGCTACAATTAACATTTATGGCAGGTATCATTTACACATAGCTCCTGTGATGATTTCATAAGACAACTTATTAAAATTTCTGGTTTGAATCTGATATTGGTAATCAGGACTCTCCAATTTTTTCTCCTGATGAATGTTAAATCAAGAATCAATATCACAGTACTCAGGAGATTCCCAAAAGTTCTCTATCCCCATCTTCAGCAGCAAGCGCAGAGGTCCAATTCCAATAATACCAGTGCCAGTCTAATTGTATATCCATCTTGCCTTTCTCTTGAGTGCTGATCGTCAGCCAGATACTTTAGTCACTGAATGCAGCACCATTCTCCTCAGATCACAATGAACTATTTGTACTTCCTCACAGCTCACTTGCTCACATAGGACCTGAATGGTTCTCTGAGCAATGAGAATGATCTGATTCCTTCCCTACAACCAGTGACCATAAATAACCAAACTCTTGAAAATGTAGAACATTTCACATATTTTGGCAGTGTGGTGTCCCTGCCGGGAGGGACCGAAGAGATCAGACAGGCACGTCTGAACAAAGCTAGAGCTGCTTTTGGAAGGATGAGGCAAATCTGGAAATCCAACAATTACTGCAGAGGAACAAAACTCCGACTCTACAAGAGCATCATTTTGCCAGTTCTTCTTTATGGAGCAGAATGCTGGAGAATGACCAAAAAGGATGTACACAAGCTGTCCACCACACATGTCTACGTAGAATTATCAAAGTTTTCTGGCCAGATACAATTTCAAACACTAAACTACTTCAAGTCACAAACCAAGAAACTTTAGACAGTATGATTACCAAGAGAAGATGGAAATGGCCTGGCCACGTTATGAGAATGAATCCTGATATACCTGCCAAAACAGCTCTCACATGGACACCAGCGGGAAAGAGAAAACAGGGTCGCCCAAAAACAACATGGAGACGAACGATGGAAAGTGACCTGAGTGCGGTATCTTTGACATGGAAAACTGCATTGAAGATTGCACAGGACAGAGAAGCATGGAAAGTCCTCTCTGAAGCCTCATGTGCCACCAGGCATAACCAGAACTGATGATTCCTTCCCTACATAATCATTCAGCTCTTTTGTATCTGTGGATGATGCCATCATTCTTCTATAACATCCAGTCCCTGCAGTTTACACAGAATTTACCACCAATCAGCTGGTTACCCACAATACACTTCTCCTCATAAGGAATAGCTCTGTATTTGCTCTTCACTAAGTAAAACTTTGTTAACAAGAATTACAAGGAAATTGGAAAATCAAGAGTCTGTGCTATAAACATGTGTGATTACTGGGAGCTGAGATTAACCCCTGCTGGGACCAACATTCTGTTCATGTTGACCAAGTGTTTTTCTAAAGAAAGTGTGTGTTAATGAAGTTATACTATACTTTCTTATCTTAACTAACAAAAGAAAGACTGCGAGAATCCTATTATTCTTCCTGTGCTTTTGCCCTTACAAAGGTAGTGGACATGTTTTGTTGTGGTTTATAGCTAGGCAGTGATATCTGTGCCTTTCTGCCAAATACATCTCTTGTCAGCAAACCCTTAATTAGTTGTCCTTTGTGGCATGCTTGTGTGTGGGGGAGAGGTGTACTTTAACTACACCCTCCCACTCCTCCACTCCTAATGGGAACTCAGAACCCACAGGAGAAAGAATAAATTAATTTTAATTATGTACCTGAACAGCATCTGGAATATCCTGCAACAACTCCTCCACGCTGGAGTAGCCCAACTCCCTCGTGGGCAGCCTCTCACCAATAAATGAATGGTAATCCTTGATAAGTTCCTCAAGAGTCAACCCTAGTGGCGCTGACAGCAACAAGGAGCGGATCTTTTTCTTTAGCTCCACCTTCTTCTTCACCAGCTCAGTCATGTTGATTTAGCTGTCTATAGAAATGTAAACACAATATTATTTGTACAAGGATACCATACAACAAAATGTTACAGTGTTAAATACTGACATAACAACAAATAACACATTTCACATGTGACAGTGACTGGCCTAGCAAGCTGGAAAGATATTAGTATATCCTCCCATATAATACAGTCAACGGCTTTTTGTTCCCATGAATCTAACCCAATAACTATCTCATGTCTCTCGCAAATATCCTTATCATAGTAGAGGCAGCCTCAACATCTTCTACCCATCCCTAATTCACCACAGAGGATGTCCTTAGGGACTTTACCATTCTCCATATGTGACCCAGCCAGCTGAGCCTTCACAGACAGCACTGAAACAACTGTTGTTATACCTGCTCTTTCAAACACCTCAGTGTTTGTGATCTTGTTTTGCCACTTAATGCCAGGCATTCTACTTAGATATTGTATGTGAAAGCTATTTTAATTTAGCCGCTTCTCCTGGTGTAAATAAGTTGACCAGGTTTTGTTGCCATAAAGAAGAGTGTTAAGAACACAAGCCTGATAGACAAAAGTTTTTGTTTTAATCGTGAGCTTTCTGTTTTCCCAAACTCTTTTAGTTAATCTGTTCATTGTTATTGCAACCTTACCTATCCTAATGTTGATGTCTTGGTCTAGCGATTGTAATTTGCTGTGGATCCTAGACATGTAAATCTTTAACTGCCTGAAGCTCTATAACATCAACGCAGACTGCTGATATGATACGGTCTATTATAATTATTAACACCCTGCACAATATTACTATTATTACTCCTTCAATATTTACTTCTTTTTGCCGATTGTTAGTCAAACTGCAGCATACATGTGCACAAGCAAATAGCAAACATTAAAAAATCGTTCTCTGAGAAGGTGGTAATTGATGCATCAAACAGCAGCTTCCAGATAAGTAATGGTAATTAATCATAGTATTTAATTACATATTATTTACATCTTCTTAATAAACAGTGTTCACTGGCTGCTGGCTATTCTTAGTCTTGTTACAGACTTGATCCGTGTTACAGATTAGCTTATTTTATATGCAGACTGTTGACAGTTGAGACAGAAGAATCACTAGTGACCGTTTTTTTCTGCTTTAAAAAAAAATTAATAATAATAATGATAATATTAATAACATAACATATGATATAATAATTAATAATACAACCCGGGCCCCAGAGAACGCATACTCGGCACTCTTCCGAAAAACGGGCCCTTATTATTCACAAACAAAAAATCCCATTTAGGGCCTCAAGTCAAAAACTAATTATCCCCACGCTGCTTACCCCAAGGCGCTTCAGTGGATCGAAAACTATTTCTCCCGACGACGCTTAACTTTAAACATTGCACAGAAGTGGAAACTGGTGATGATGGCCTTAATTATTATTCCACGGTGCTTAACTTTAAACATTACGCAGAAGCCCCACGGCGCTTCAGTGGATCGAAAACTATTTCTACCAACGACGCTTAACTTTAACTTTAAACATTGTGCACAGAAGTGGAAACTGATGATGATGGCCTCAACTATTATTTCACGGTGCTTAACGGCAGAAGTGAAAACTGTGTTGCTGTTGTTCCATATTTTTTATAACCCCTTGATCGAGGCTCAAGGGATGTTTTGGGCAGTAAGTAATTTGGGACCGTTAAGAGTGCAGTGCCCGACTGGCTCAGATTACATCAACACACTAATTTCGTTTGATGAACATACGACGCAAGCAGAACTTTACACATACAATTAGAAACAATTCTTATACAATGAGAACAGTCAATGCTGAGGTAACAGATCTGCTAAAGCATCAGCGCCCCTGTAATTCAAATTTAACGGTCCTCGGAAACTGGGTGCCATCATTCATCATCATTAATAATTTACTAATTTGTAGACACAGGATCAGCTGAGGTAGGACTAGGACTAGGAAGGATTTGACAACAATAACAGAACATACTTAAACTCTGCTCTTACCTTTGGTGTTGCTTTATTTGCAAAATACAAATAATTTTTTTACGAAACGCTGACAGTATCAACTCCTACACTTAAACTGTACACAACTGTATGGCAAATGCTCTCCTAAACTTTCTGCGTTCGTAAATGTTGGATGTGCCATTGCGGGAATCCGTATTTTTACCTGGCCCGGTGAACGTTAAAAATGAGGAGGGCTGTATTTCGTTTTCTTCTTTACAGTCCTTCGTTAGTTGGTACATGTCTCCCTCACGGAGGACGGTCGCCTTCCAGAGGATCACTTGTATGGTAAACTTTTGAATAGGCATGTGGTGTGCAGGATTGCCTATGCTACTAGCGGCACAACCCCGTGGTCTAAAGCAACAGTCGGCTGTCTACTAATCGTTAGAGTCACACCTTTACTTCTTTACTTAACTCGCCTCTGACTTTTGCCAGCAGATAGACTCATTAAGACGCCTCTGACTTCTCCCAGCAGATAAACTCATTAACACGCCTATTACTTCTCCTAGCAGGTAAACTCATTAACCAGGGCCGTCTTGAAGCATTGCCACGCTAGGCAATTGTCGGGGAGGGGGAGGATATGGGGACCCAAACCAATTTGAGCACTAACCGAACACTGTTTTGGTAATTGTGTAGGCAGCCGCCCACATATAAATAATGACATTACGTAAACAACCCCCCCCCCCCCCCCCCCCCCATCAAAAGGGTGTTTCCGTGAGAAGTGGTAAAACCGTTTGCACTGCGATGTGAAGGTAACGGGTTCGTTTTAATGACGCATCATTCGGTTCAAGAATACAGTTTTTACGAGATCCACGTGGATCGTATCTGGAGCTATGGAGTTCTTGATTCGTGTTTCATTTTTGTCAGGAGGAGTCATTTTGTGGAGAGAGATGGAGTATATGGGAAAAGCCCAGAGCAATTAAGTCGATCCTCTCTAGCACTTAACCCTTGCAAATTTTATACGGGTGAGTGTAAAATTCAAAACCACAGTTAAACAGTAGGGGTGCCTGTGCCCTCAAGTGTGGCACCCGAACGGTGCTTCGCCAGCTACAATTGGCGTTACATTGCATACATGAAGCGAGAGGATAAAAATAGAGCATTAGGCAAAGAACCAGATTGAAAGATAACATGAGAGAAATGACAACAGAACGACCTAAGGACTAGGTGACTAGAAGAGAACAAACCTGAACTATTTTTTCCTCTCGACACCCGAAGCTGTATTTAACAAAAAAAAAAAAAAAAAAAAAAAAAAAAAAGGAAAAAAAGAAAGAAGAAGAAGTGAGCTGCGATTTAAAAACAAAAATATAACGGAAGAAGCGGAACAAAACTAAACATGTTTTGGCCACACAAAAAAAAAAAAACACTTTACTGCGATGACAACACACTTTTTCCTCTTGTCCTCCTCTCCCTCCTTCGTATTCTTCTTCTACTACTACACATACAACAACAACAACTACTACAACTACTACTACTACTACTCCTACTACTACTACTGCTGCTGCTGCTGCTGCTGTGACTGCGACTACTACTGTCACCACCAACACCACTACAACTATTGCTGCTGCTAGTGTTACTACTATTGTTGCTGTTGCTACTAGTACTGTGTCTTGTTTTTCGGTTTTCCTTTCCTCTTCCTTTTAAAATGTTTCTCCCATCTCCAGTTAAGCTATTTATTTAAATAACATATAATGTACACATAAAAAAACAAACTAACATAAAGTATAAACCACTTTAGAAGTTGAAAAGAAAAAACAGCAACAACAACGACATGTCTGTAACTTGTACCTAAACTGACTTTATTAATGTGATAACTGATACACTGGTCACTTCACACAGCGTACATTCATTGCTTGATCACAGAATCTTTCACACATATTAAACATGCTATTGCTACCATAATTCACACATATTAAACATGCTATTGCTACCGTAATTCACACATATTAAACAAGCTATTGTTACCATAATTCACACATATTAAACAAGCTATTGCTACCGTAATTCACACATATTAAACAAGCTATTGTTACCATAATTCACACATATTAAACAAGCTATTGCTACCATAATTCACACATATTAAACAAGCTATTGCTACCATAATTCACACATATTAAACATGCTATTGCTACCGTAATTCACACATATTAAACATGCTATTGCTACCATATTAAACATTTGCTACATAATTCACATATTAAACAAGCTATTGCTACCGTAGTTCACACATATTAAACAAGCTATTGTTACCATAATTCACACATATTAAACATGCTATTGCTACCATAATTCACACATATTAAACATGCTATTGCTACCGTAATTCACACATATTAAACATGCTATTGCTACCATAATTCACACATATTAAACATGCTATTGCTACCATAATTCACACATATTAAACAAGCTATTGCTACCATAATTCACACATATTAAACAAGCTATTGCTACCATAATTCACACATATTAAACAAGCTATTGCTACCATAATTCCACAATTAACAAGCACACATAATTAAACATGCTATTGCTACCGTAATTCACACATATTAAACATGCTATTGCTACCATAATTCACACATATTAAACAAGCTATTGCTACCGTAATTCACACATATTAAACATGCTATTGCTACCATAATTCACACATATTAAACAAGCTATTGTTACCATAATTCACACATATTAAACATGCTATTGCTACCGTAGTTCACACATATTAAACATGCTATTGCTACCATAATTCACACATATTAAACAAGCTATTGCTACCGTAGTTCACACATATTAAACATGCTATTGCTACCGTAGTTCACACATATTAAACATGCTATTGCTACCATAATTCACACATATTAAACATGCTATTGCTACCGTAGTTCACATATATTAAACAAGCTATTGCTACCGTAGTTCACACATATTAAACAAGCTATTGCTACCGTAGTTCACACATATTAAACATGCTATTGCTACCATAATTCACACATATTAAACATGCTATTGCTACCATAATTCACACATATTAAACATGCTATTGCTACCATAATTCACACATATTAAACATGCTATTGCTATTTAGAACTCACAGTAAGCATCTGAAACATGGATAATGACTAAAACAATTGCTAACTAACTATAAACATTCATTAACTGGTATCTGTCCAAAACAGAGATAATTAAATTGTATGCGAGAATCACTAATACGGCGCTCGCAAGAGATAACTAAACACATTCTACTGAATCCAGAGGTGAAGAAAAGACACTGTCTTTGGTTACGAAACAAGGCAAGAAAAACATGACAAGAATATAATTAGAATGTATTAAAACTGAATGGGTATAGAAATAAAGGCAGACCTACAACACACAGAAAAGGGAAGCAGAGAGTGAAATTAAAAACAGATAGAGAGGACACGGTGTAAGCTGGATGCGACATCAAGTTATAGGACAACTTGGTGTGAGTTGGTTGAAAGCCTATGCTCCATCGGGGGATAAAGGGTAGAAAAAGAAGCCTTTATGTTTCTGCTTCACTGATTCATATCCCAAAACAGCTATCACTGCATCATTGCTTCAGACAGTACTGAAAAAAAATAGACAACTATTTTGGCGGTATGAAAAGACACTCAAAAACCATGCTGGGGGGATAAATCGAGGGCAAGAGAGCAGCCTGAAGGGGTGTACTAACTACTAAAATCAAGCGACAGAGAGTGTTAGAGGTCCATTGCAGCCGACCTTCATTATGGAGACAGCACATGATTGATTGATTTAGACAATCAGGCACAATTTAATTAACGAATATATTCTTTGAAACAAATTTATTTGAAAATTTCAACCGTACAACAAGCGTCTGCTCTCTTATCTGGCCAGACAACGGCGGCTAGAAAATACTTGGCTGCGAGCTTTGTGTTTCAAGGTTGGGTGTCACCTCATGCACACTGCAGTCTATCTTTGCTTCACAACGATGTATGGGTCTGTCGGGGAAAGAAATTAAATGTCTCTTATTCTCATCCTATGTCGGCTCTGTGGCTAAGTCGATGCAAACGCTTCGTAATGGATGCCGGGTTCGATCCCAGCTGCGGGCCATGCGCCTTGCGTTGGTTTCGACAACGTATTAAGAAAGCCGACCGTCCAGGAAGCAATGGCAAACTACTGGACGTAAATTTGCCTAGAAAAACCACACAGCAGCACACAACAGGCAGGGGTTGTTAGGATTGGTTCTGCAACGTCCTGTAGGGGATACGCAACGAACTAACATATTCTCCTCCTATGCTTCCTCACTTCTTGTTTCCCCATTTAATCCTCATTGCAAATGAGGACCTCAGACAACTGACGCAGACCCTGCCATATTGGCAATGAGGACCTCAGACAACTGACGCAGACCCTGCCATACTGGCAATGAGGACCTCAGACAACTGACGCAGACCCTGCCATACTCGCAATGAGGACCTCAGACAACTGACGCAGACCCTGCCATATTGGCAATGAGGACCTCAGACAACTGACGCAGACCCTGCCATACTGGCAATGAGGACCTCAGACAACTGACGCAGACCCTGCCATACTCGCAATGAGGACCTCAGACAACTGACACAGACCCTGCCATACTGGCAATGAGGACCTCAGACAACTGACGAAGACCCTGCCATACGGCAATAAGGACCTCAGACAACTGACGCAGACCCTGCCATACTGGCAAGTAATGCACGTGCGAACAAGAAGAAGCATGAACTGGAGCTGACATCATTACCGTTGTACGTGGGGTAATGATGAATTACTGACGCTAACTCGACTGCGTTACCTGGGAGTAAAGCTTGGTTAAGCACGTTTATACTGTCTTCGAGGTCAAGACAGGAGACACTTGAACCAACTTCTCACAGAAACAACTAGGAGATCTACCTGGGGTAGGCTGCTGCATCAAAGGACATTTTTTTTCTTTTAAATTTTAAATTTGGATGTTAAAAACAATGCATCTTTTCCCTGGAAGTCTACGCTAAGAAACTAGAAGGAGAGATGCAGCAGTAGTTCAAAAAAATATATATTTTTATTGTTCTATAAATACACCCTGTATCACACAGAAGATAGGCAGATGTGAAACCCCCAATCCCCTCCCATCCTCTCTCTCTCCTCTCTCTCTCTCTCTCTCTCTCTCTCTCTCTCTCTCTCTCTCTCTCTCTCTCTCTCTCTCTCTCTCTCTCTCTCTCTCCCATCCCCTTGTGTAGTGTGTGTGTGTGTATGTGTGTGTGTGTGTGATAATGTCAGACGTTATTTTTTTTAATTTTGTTCTAAAGTTTATTTAATGTTCTCAATATCTAAATCTGAAAAAGATTTATGTCTTCGCAAAGGGAAACGTAATCACTTCATACAAACCGATCAAATAATTAATAGATTAAACATGATTATGGCCACTTTTGGGTTCACATCCGAATAGGGTCATCCTTTTTTTTTTTTTCAAATCACCATGGCTCCCAGGTTGCCCCCGCCCTTAAATGGGTGTCCGGTAAAGTCCTGGGAAGTAAAGACGGCCGGCGTGATGGTGACCAGACCACCTAATGAGTACAATACGACATAGGTCTATTGCTACATATCCAGTACGTCCGAAGGCATGGGGGGGGGGGAGAAACCTTAACCTGTATTATCTGTCGTCGGGAAAGGGGGGAGGGGGGTTGGGGGGAGTCCTTTACTATTGGTCACTTTGCTTCAGAAGAATGTGACGTAATAATGAAATTATGTGTTCTCACGATGAATTCTGAATTTAAAAAAAAAATCAAAATTACTCTCCCCCCCCCCCCCACTCCCCCTCCCCCACGCCCCCCTCCCAAACCGCCTATAATCATACCGCCTACCACAGACTGCGTCTGCACCCAGTAACAAAGCTGCCACACACACGCATACTGAACAACACTGTCCAAGGACATAATGTCAACTAAAACCTGGCTTTCTCTGGTGAGAAAGTTGCATGTGTGTCCATATTTCGTTTGTGGCTGGCTGTTTTATGAGTGTTCTCTCACATCTCTAATAATTCGGGTTTCATTCAGCTACAGTCTTTTTGACAAAAGACTTCTTTATGTTGATTTTGTCAGTAACGTAATAATTGCTTTAAGAAAGTATAAGACAGAAATCGGAGTTTGTGTTATAGCAACACTGTGTTACCTGTGCTAAAGGTGGACATTGAAAACAAAGAGAAAAAATAACAATGGAAATAACAAATAAAATACCCACAATGAATCGTAAAAATGACAAGACTAGATGAGATGCGAAATGACGATACCATGAAAACCTTTGGCACGAAACTAGTGCTAAACTGCACCAAGAGGCAACAGGTAACATTATACAGGCATTCATCGAGAACCACTACAATAGTGCACAACATATAACATTATACAGACATGCATGGAGATTATTACAACAGTGCACAACAGATAACATTATACAGACATGCGTCGAAACTATTACAACAGTGCACAACATATAACATTATACAGACATGCCCCTAGACTATTACAACAGTGCAAAACAGATAACATTATACAGAGATGCCTCGAGAGATAACATTATACAGACATGCCTCGAGACTATTACAACAATGCACAACAGATAACATTATACAGACATGCATCGAGACTATTACAACAGTGCACAACAGATAACATTATACAGGCATGCCCGAGACTATTACAACAGTGCACAACAGATAACATTATACAGACATGCATCGAGACCACTACAACAGTGCACAACAGAAAACATTATACAGGCATGCCTCGAGACTATTACAACAGTGCACAACAGAAAACATTATACAGGCATGCTTCAAAACTATTAAAACAGTGCACAATAGATAACATTATACAGACATGCATCGAGACTATTACAACAGTGCACAACAGATAACATTATACAGACATGCCCCGAGACTATTGCAACAGTGCACAACAGATAACATTATACAGACATGCCCCGAGACTATTGCCACAGTGCACAACAGACATGCGTACATTATTAAAAATACATGCCCCGTAGAAACTAAATGCCACAGGGTGCATTTGTAGCTTGCGGTGTTTCTTCCAGGGCCCAGATGACCTGGAAACTAACAGCCGCACGCAACAAAGACATGACAGACAAAAGTCGTTGAAGTTTCCATGTCGAAGCTTCCTTTGACGAACGGAGTAAATCTAGGATCGGCTGAGAGGCAAGGAACCAACAGTCTAACAGGATCAAATATGTTACAGACCTGTGAATCTGGACTATGCCTTACATGCCGACACTCCCGTTTCTCTGCAACTTCCTAGAGTTACTTTGCTCGTGGATAAACAACCAAAACTTTAGCCCCCGAACCCCCCAATCAGCGCCGTGAACGCGAAAGAGAAAAAGTCAAGACTTTTTTTTTCAATTCCATCTATCGATATAAAAGTATAAATTCTATATGTAATAAATATGTTTCTAATTATCTTCTCAGCGTAACAGAATGTTCCCTTCTGTTCGTCTTTAATGTTTTTAAATTGTCATACACGCTTTTTTCGTCTGCAGTATGCTGCAGAAAAACGTAAGACTGA
Organism: Candidula unifasciata; assembly: GCA_905116865.2. Classification (NCBI taxonomy): domain Eukaryota; kingdom Metazoa; phylum Mollusca; class Gastropoda; order Stylommatophora; family Geomitridae; genus Candidula; species Candidula unifasciata. Next base: position 39,240 of record CAJHNH020001440.1, on the reverse strand, counting down.
CGTTCTACCCCACCAGTACATCACACAAGTTAAACACGCATTACCAAAGTCTACGTTGCGGATGATATCACCGTCTACGTTTCCCATGGTACCGTCTACAATTGTTATTGATGGCCTGCCGTTAACTGCGGCCCCTGGCAAAACCTTCTGTCTCGTGCACATTCAAATCACAAAAAAACACAGATTCTCCGCCATGCCACGAGATCAGACCGGTAAATCATCTTCTTATTCAGTCCCCCCCCCCCCCTCCCCGACAAAAATTTCGCTTCGAAAAAAAAAACGCTGTGTAGATGTCCTGAAAGAAAAATATGCATATATCTGTATATAGTTTTTTTTTTCTCGGCTTTCTTCTTTCTAGAGAGACAAAAAAAAGTGCTGCATTCACGTGAAAAGTGCACGCATAAATGCACAGGAGCACTCACACAAACACAACTACATACAGTGCTATGTATCTGCTGCCGTTAAGCTTCACACACAAACACACACACAGAGAGAGAGAGAGAGAGAGAGAGAGAGAGAGAGAGAGAGAGAGAGAGAGAGAGAGAGAGAGAGAGAGACAGAGAGAGAGAGAGAGAGAGAATCGCCCGCAAACACAACACCCACACACATTTCTACATCTCCGCTGCAGTCAGCCCCACACATAACCACACACACACACACACACACACACACAACAGCCACATACATATGACATCAATATATATTTCTACATCTCCCCTGCTGTCAGCCCCACACATAATCACACACACACACACACACACACAAATACACAAACACGACAATCACATGCACTTCCACATCTCCCCTGCTGTCAGCTCCACACATAATCACGCACACACACACACACACACACACACACACACAACAGCCACATACATATGACATCAATATATATTTCTACATCTCCCCTGCTGTCAGCCCCACACATAATCACACACACACACACACACACAAATACACAAACACGACAATCACATGCACTTCCACATCTCCCCTGCTGTCAGCTCCACACATAATCACGCACACACACACACACACACACACACACACACACAAATACACAAACACGACAACCACATGCACTTCCACATCTCCCCTGCTGTCAGCTCCACACATAATCACGCACACACACACACACACACACACACACACACATACACAAACACGACAACCACATGCACTTCCACATCTCCCCTGCTGTCAGCCCCACACATAATCACACACACACAAATACACAAACACGACAACCACATGCACTTCCACATCTCCCCTGCTGTCAGCTTCACACATAATCACACACATTCACACACACACACCATATAATTTCCACATCTCCGCTGCTGTAAGGTCTACACATAAACATACACACACACACACCACCGACACACACACCGACCACATACATTTCTACATCTCCGCTTCTTAAACTCCCCGCATAAACACACACACACACACACTCACACAACAGCTACATACACTTCCACATCGCCGCTGCTCTAAGCTCCACACATAATCACACACACACACACAAACACAACAGCCACATACATACACAACTATGACATCCATATATATTTCTACATCTCCCCTGCTGTCGGCTCCACACATAATCACACACACACACACACACACAAATACACAAACACGACAAACACACACACACACACACACACACACACAATAGCCACATACAAGTCCACATCTATGCTGCTCTAAACTCCACATATATCACACACACACACACACACACACACTCACACAACAGCCACATGCACTTGTACATCTCTGCTGCTCTAAGCTCCACACACATATCACACACACACACACATACAAACACAACAGCATCATACACTTCCACATCTCTGCTGCTCTTTGCTCCACACACATATTATACACACACACACACACACACACACACACACGAGCACAACAACCACATACACTTCCACATCTCTACTGCTCTAAGCTCCACACACATATAACACACACACACACACACACACACACACACAACAGCCACATACACTTCCACATCGCCGCTGCTGTCCGGCTTGTGACACTCCTTCTCCTTGCTGTTGTCCTTGTCCCCGGTTGACCCGGACTTGGAAGACGACTGCGGCTGCTCGGGTTCACTGGAAGTTGGAATCATGCTGGACAGCAAGTTCAAGGGCACAATGGACTCGCCAGACATCGTACCTGTGGCAAACTAATCTAGATTAACAATCTGGCAACATTATGTAGATTAGCACTCGGCAAACATCGTATTTGTGGCAACAGTATGTAGATTAGCACTCGGCAAACATCGTATTTGTGGCAGCATTATGTAGATTAGCACTCGACAAAAATATATTTGTGGCAACATTATGTAGATTAGCACTCAACTAATTTAGTATTTGTAGCAACATTATGTAGATAAGCACTCGGCAAGGCAACATTATGTAGATTAGCACTCAGCTAATATCATATTTGTGGCAACATTATGTAGATTAGCACTTAGCTAATATCGTATTTGTGGCAAAATTATGTAGATTGGAACTCGGCAAATATCGTATTTGTGGCAACATTAGGACGATTACACACTTTCTTTAAAATATATTTCTTGCCACATATGTAGCTTGGCTGCTAAGTGCATCCACCGATGTATTTGTGGCATATTAAGTGGTGAGATTAGCAGTCGGCAAAAATTATAAATCTAAATATTATGTAGATGTGCCTCAGGTAATATCGTATAGCAAACAAATGCTTGCCTGCATTAGCCAATTAGCTGATTCGTATTTTTCAACGAAATCTGATTGGAACTCCCAAACATCGACACTGTGGCAACATTACCTGGGATTAGCAAAGCTAATACTGTATGAGTTGAACACATGTAGCCATCGAGCAATAGGTAAACATCGTACCTATGGTCTTTATGAAAATATAACTCTCTGTAAACATAATAAAGTCGTTCATTTTGTTACGCTTTCTATAGCTTTAGTTTTTCTAGACACAAAGCTTGCCGGCACTGCATCCACACAATGTCTTTGTGGGTGCGTGGTAGGCTTCACCACTTGTACAATGTCAGTGACTCTGGATGCCGGTAATGTAGAGCCCACACACTCGCCTGCCCGCAGAGTCAATGCTGATTTTATTTTTCTCGAAAACTGATCTAGGCTCCCAGGTCGACAGTGCCTGAAATAAGTACCTGGGAAGTAAAGATGTCCCATGTGAGGTTAATCACATCACCCATCGAGTGATAGGTATATACATGGATGCCACTGGTACTTTACAAATACAGGTGAAGGTCATATGGGTGCGGGTACCGCCACACATAACTAAAATGTGTGCCATTACTCAATTTTATAGCAATGTTTTTCTAGAATGAAAAGTACCGCTGCTAACCATACAATGTCTAAAATGGGTGCCGGTACTCACCACACAATGTCTAAAATGTGTGCCAGTACTCACCACACAATGTTTAAAATGGGTACCGGTACTCATCACACAATGTCTAAAATGGGTGCCGGTACTCACCACACAATGTCTAAAATGGGTGCCAGTACTCACCACACAATGTCAAAATGGGTGCCGGTACTCACCACACAATGTCTAAAATGTGTGCCAGTACTCACCACACAATGTTTAAAATGTGTGCCGGTACTCACCACACAATGTCTAAAATAGGTACCGGTACTCACCACAAAATATCATAAAATAGGTACCGCTATCACCATGCAATGCCTATCACAGTAGTGCTGAAAACAATTATGCCCAAAATGTACTGGTATAGCGCACCGTTGCGTACCATCAGCAAATATCTTGTTCAGTCTAATTCTAGAGCAGGAGGTACTGGCACGTCTGTCGCCTGGCTGACGGGAAAGGCTTGCGTCTGTCTGGTTGAGGTTGATGTAGAGTAGGCTGTTCTCCCGACCCAGCATTTAAATACCCTCTTAACCACGTTTTGTAAACAATAAAAATGAGGGTGTAAATAATAATAGAAGAAGAGAGGAAGAAAAAAAAAGAAACAGGAGGAGAAGGAACAAAAAGGATGATGAGGAAGAAGAAGAAGAAGAAGAAGAATAAGGTGATGATGACAGTGATGATGGCGATGGTGGTAATGATGATGATCCGATAAGACTAACTGTGAAACCATCATTCCCTTACCAGTTCTGCAGCGGAAACTTGTAAGGATCCTACCTGGAGAAGAAACCGGAACTATGAAGATAAACCTCCTGGTTTCCATGGATCCCAAAAGTTGTGTGTAACTTTTCTGCTCGTAATAAACGTCACATTTTGTGTGTGCAACTTTCTATTGCGTCATTTATTTCTGGAAGTACATGTGTACTTTCATGAAGTCCCGGGTAGTTAGCGTTCTTTAGATACGCCAGTGTGTTGGGAAACGAACTGGCAGATAAACTGGCGGGTCTGCTCTACTTCGTGGTGTATTGATACATGACAGGCTAGACTTTTTAAGGTTCCTTTGGGAGTGAGTGAACTGACCGGAGGTTCAAACAGCTCCTTACAGTTTGAGAGGAATGTCGTTGCAGTAAGTGGCCAAAAGATCTGGCAGACGCTTAACACTCAAGGCAAAGGTGAGACGGATATACTATCAGTCTGTTACTGGTGCCACTGGAAATTTGAACTCTGAACTTGCTCCTGAAGATGGGGCCGGAGTTTTTATGGGAATGTGAAGGCATTAAGTAGAATGTTGAAAGTAGAATTCAACAGTCTAATTTCACGATGAATGCACAGACCCAAACACACACACAGACACACACCCACACAAACACACACACACACACGAGCGGAATAAGGAAATATAGCTTACACATTGTACTAACGAAATATAAAGAATAACAACACTAATAAAGGGTCGGTTTTTTTTTAATAGATTAAAAGTGATTATTGTTTAAAAGTAATAGAAATAATGTATGATAACAGTCTATAGCGAATCTGATATTTCCTAAGTACTGTGTGCAAATTTGACAGGTCTACACTTTTGGGAGACCCGATATTTGATTTCATGTCCTGCCATCTGACTTGTATCAATATTCTATCTCCAAAATTGTGGAAATAATTCATACATTTATTTACAGGCACAAATAGAAATACACATATGTAGTTAGTCATGTATATACATGTACTGACATACATACAGAGAGTCAGATGGGAGGACAAACAGCAGGACAGACAGACAGACAGACAGACAGACAGACAGACAGACAGACAGACAGACAGACAGACAGACAGACAGACAGACAGACAGACAGACAGACAGACAGACAGACAGACAGACAGGTGGGCAGGCAGCCAGACAGACAGACGGACAAACGGACGGACAGACAGAGAGACAGACAGACAGACAGACAGACAGACAGACAGACAGACAGACAGACAGACAGACAGACAGACAGACAGACAGACAGACAGACAGACAGACAGACAGACAGACAGACAGACAGACAGACAGCCAGCCAGCCAGCCAGCCAGACAGACAGACAGACAGACAGACAGACAGACAGACAGACAGACAGACAGACAGACAGACAGACAGACAGACAGACAGACATAAACACACACACACATACACACATGATACATAATCCATATGAAATAAATTTCAAAACATGTCAGACACGCAGAACAAAAGTAAGTCCACCATATTACCACTCTCTCACTTCTGCTTTGTTTAATCCATTGATAGGATTGACAGCCGAGGTATCACTGTTTTTAATCTTCTGGTCATCTGTGTTTTGACATATGATAACATTTTCAATAAAAGTTTTTTTTTAAATATGATTTCAAAATATTGATATTTGAGTGCGTGCACTCAACGAAAAATACAAAGAATTATGCAGAGAGCAAACTAACAGTAAACATCCCCAAGACCCCAACAGCAGACTCAACAGAAAGCAACATACAACAATTTTCTGTCTGTGAACAAAACACTGCAGGCTCAACTACCACATTATAAAACAAAGATGGTACAGTCCCCCAAAGTGTGACTGCCAAACAGGACCACAAACACCTGAGCACATTCTAAAGACCTGCCCACTTTACTTACAACTTCAAAAAGACACCCGACCTCAGTAGAAGAGTGAGCTGAGCAAGCTATGGGGAACCACGAAGAACCTGCTATTGACATGCGAGTTCGCAGACGCAACCCACCTGATGGTCTGATCTGAGCTCCCTTCCCCCAACAGCATAAGACCATAATGATAAGCACAAAGAAACATCTCTTGCAAAGCATATCTATCCCCTGCGTGAGCTACCAGTGCCAGATATGGCTACTAACAAGATACCAGAAAAAAAATAAGTCGCCATGTAAATTTTATGTCCAGAAGAAAAAACATCACGTATGAGCTCATAACTATTATAAAATACATATAGGAAGTGGAGGACATAAATAACGTCAGGAATGAGCTCATAACCATTCTAAAATACGTATAGAAAGTGGAGGACATAAATAACGTCAGGTATGAGCTCATAACCATTCTAAAATACGTATAGAAAGTGGAGGACATAAATAACGTCAGGTATGAGCTCATAACCATTCTAAAATACATATAGAAAGTGGAGGACATAAATAACGTCAGGGAAGAGATCATAACCATTCTAAAATACATATAGAAAGTTGAGGACATAAATAACGTCAGGGAAGAGATCATAACCATTCTAAAATACATATAAAAAGTGGAGGACTTAAAAAACGTCAGGTATGAGCTCATAACCATTCTAAAATACATATAGAAAGTCGAGGACATAAATAACGTCAGGTATGAGATCATAACCATTCTAAAATACATATAAAAAGTGGAGGACTTAAAAAACGTCAGGAATGAGCTCATAACCATTCTAAAATACATATAGAAAGTCGAGGACATAAATAACGTCAGGTATGAGATCATAACCATTCTTAAAATACATACAGAAAGTGGAGGACATAAATAACGTCAGGGACGAGCTCATAACCATTCTAAAATACGTATAGAAAGTGGAGGACATAAATAACGTTTGGGATGAGCTCATAACCATTCTAAAATACGTATAGAAAGTGGAGGACATAAATAACATCACGTATGAGCTCATAACCATTCTAAAATACATATAGAAAGTGGAGGACATAAATAACGTCAGGAATGAGCTCATAACCATTCTAAAATACATATAGAAAGTGGAGGACATAAATAACGTCCGGGATGAGCTCATAACCATTCTAAAATACGTATAGAAAGTGGAGGACATAAATAACGTCAGGAATGAGCTTATAACCATTCTAAAATACATATAGAAAGTGGAGGACATAAATAACGTCAGGGAAGAGCTCATCTTCTTCTTCTTCTTCTTCTTCTTCTTCTCTTCCACCTTGTACCTCATCGAAGTGTCGGGGGGAGATGTAATGTTCGTTGATGAGCTCTGTCAAGAGCACTATTAAGACTGATGTTCATTTCTGTAAGGCTGTTCTTAATGCCATCACTCCATCTTTTCCGAGGTCTTCCACTCGCTTTATACCCGTTAGTGTGGCTCGCTGTGGCAGATAGATAGTACCAGGGCATTCTTGTTAGGTGTCCAAACCATTTCATTTGTTGTTCTTTGATGACCTGTAAGACTGGCTTTATTCCTAGCATTCGTCTGATTTCATGATTTTGTATTCTGTCTTTCCTTGAAACTCCTGCAGCTCTTCTAAGGCATTTCATCTCTGTTGTCACAATTTTACGTTCATTGGAGGATGAGAGTGTCCACGTTTGGCACTGATAGCATAGTATTGGCCAAAAAATAGTTCTGATAAGATTCACTTTAGTACTCTGAGGTATCTGCTTGTGTGTCAACAGGGGAGATAGTTGGCCCATTACTTGATTAGCTTTGGCACATCTGAAGCTAATTTCTCTGTCCAGTTTTCCGTCTGAAGTAAAAATTACTCCCAAATACTTAAATTCCTCTGTTTGTCTCAGGGTGTTGTTTTTTAATTTAATTTAAAAAAAAAAAAAAAAAAAAAAAAAGAAAGCTCATAACCATTCTAAAATATATATAGAAAGTGGAGGACATAAATAACGTCAGGGATGAGCTCATAACCATTCTAAAATACGTATAGAAAGTGGATGACATAAATAATGTCAGGAATGAGCTCATAACCATTATAAAATACATATAGAAAGTGGAGGACATAAATAACATCACGTATGAGCTCATAACCATTCTAAAATACATATAGAAAGTGGAGGACATAAATAACATCACGTATGAGCTCATAACCATTCTAAAATACATATAGAAAGTGGATGACATAAATAACGTCACGTATGAGCTCATAACCATTATAAAATACATATAGAAAGTGGAGGACATAAATAACGTCAGGTATTAGCTCATAACCATTCTAAAATACATATAGAAAGTATAGGACATAAATAACGTCAGGGATTAGCTCATAACCATTATAAAATACATATAGAAAGTGGAGGACATAAATAACATCAGGTATAAGCTCATAACCATTCTAAAAGACATATAAAGACAGCAAATTAAATAATTTTCATGCCTAGAATTTCATACCATACAAGGCAAAAACCAAAAGAGGAGAGGGACATAGACCAAATACAAGCCAGAAAGGTAACAAATGTGTTGTTGTAAATGTTTCTGAAGAAATTTACTGCGTGTTTTAGAATTAAACTGTGTTTTTGTAAAATGTTTACTCGGAGTTCAACTGATAAAGGGCTGCTTAAAATATTAGCACGAAGCTTTATTTAAAAAATATTGGTTTTATTTTATAAAGAGTGATAATTCTAGAGTAAAATATTTGATATTCTTGAGTAATATGGTTGTACAGACTGGTCGCTACAAACATCTTCAAAGTGTCTGGGTTAAAGATTTAAAATGTTTCGTCTGTGGGTGTGCAGTCATATAGTTGAATCTACCACACACCCACCAACCTCCAATCTGTTTCTGGCCCTGAGTAGCATAGTTTCTGAAAGCTGCTGTTCTCATCACTCAACAAAACCAGCTTGAAAAGACGTGGAAAGTGTAGGAGATGTCATCAGAAGAAAGTGGAATTGAGATTTTAAAATTTAATGGGGTAAAATACTAAATAAGAGAGCCAGGTGGGGTAGACAAAGACGTATGTCAAAAAACGTAAAATTTTAGGCAGAAATTATTGAAATAAAACATCGTCATCAAACTTTAAGACGACAAAAGACTGGAGAATCAAGGTCGCCAGTGTCCGCATCAGACCAGACATTTGTTTAAAAAAGAAGAATATTAAATACTGAATTTTCAATACAAGTTTCTATCTAAACAGAGCTTCACTTGTTGAGCTTCTTTCTAATCAGACTCTGTTTCTCTTGGTTCTCATTTTCGTCAGATGTGAGCTTGAGACGGCTTACTGCAGTAGTAATGGCACCACCAGCAGCTACTGCAACCAACAGCTACTGCAGCGGAGGTACCACTGCAGCTAACCCAAAGCCAATGAACGAACACACAGTTCCTAAAGCAGTCCAGATTGTCTTCTTTTTCAGGGTATTCTCCAGTTCCAGGGCCAGACGCTGCAGTTCAACGGTATCATGGAGGTTGTCCTCCACCTGCCTCACAGATTTCATCAGATCTGACAAGACGTTGTAGCCTTGATCTTGGACCACGATCTCATCCTTCAGATCCTGGATACTCTTTTGCAGTTGCTGTTTATGAACCTCAGTCGGCTGTCTGGAATACACGTCTATATCGGCAGCCAGGAGGCTGATCTTTTGTTGAATTTCTAACGTCAGTTCAGGCGCTTTCAGTTCAACAATCAGCTTTTTCCGTTCATATTCAGCCGTTTGGAAACATTGGGATGTATATGTCCCATGGCGACTTTTTAGACCCCTTGCCAGGTCGACTAACTGTTGGACCTGCGACTCTCTTGTTTGTTCATCCTTCGATATGTTGTCAAATAAAACAAACCGTCCACCGCAGTCATCATACAGCTGACCAAATTCCCCTATCTGCTTCATGCACCATTCTTCGAAGGTGATGTCCATCTGTTCTTCCTCCATTGCACGTTGAAACTGATCGCCACAAGTCACAACAACAATCAAAAACTTCATGTAATCTTCCCCGAAGATTCTTTTCAGTGAGTTGAGCGCCGTCTGTTCCTCATCTGTGAACCGTGTGCCAAATTTGATAGTAAAGAGAAAAGCGTGAACACCCCCATAGCACATTGCCAAAGCTTTGTCCATGTTCTTCGCTGCCGCTTCTTTATCTCTAACAGTGCTCAGTTGAGTATCTTCCAAGCCAGGCCCGTCAACAACCAGTAGAATTTTGTTTTTAAACAACACGAAGCCGAAATCAACATCCTTCGTAACTGATGCTGTGTTGGCCGAAGTTTTAAAATAACGTCTGTTCATCAACATGTTTCCAGTAGCACTTTTGCCTTGACCAGTCTTTCCCATTAACAGGAAGTTGTACTTTTCTTCCGGCATTTTAACTTTCTTTGTTTTCTATAGAAAATAAAAAATAAAATAATTATCAACTCAGGGGTAGGTACTCTCTGAATGCAAGTGTTATCAGTAATTTTTATTTTTAGTTGTGACAGTATACTGCATATATCAGTGGCGAGGCGTGGTCAATTTGCACTGTAGGCGTTGACTGGTAACGATTATACCACAGAAGGTATCATGTGACAATTTCCTTCTCGTCGCTTCGCTGTTGAGAGAATGCGTGCGCAGCTAGCATTGAAATATTGGTGATTGGTAGCTTTCACATGTTACAGTTTCTTTATCAGCGGTGTATTCATGCAGCGAGCGTTTTTTTCCCTATATTAATATTCTTTACAAGCATTACATGCTTGGTGGGACGTAAATCGAATGGCGTATTTGTAATAAACAGTAATAGTATTAAAAATAGTAGAAGAAAATGTTTGTCTTCTCCTACAATGGAAAGTCTAAGCGGTGATTACAGATGCACTTCTCGCCTCGGGTATAAATAGATCTGACTGGACGAAATTACTGTCTGTTAACAGCATTGCCGCATATGTGCGCGCCTTCCAGTAGACTTATTTATTTCAGGCTAGACTTCAAGGGTCAATGAAAGGATAATCAATGCAAGAAACACTCGTTCACTCAAGTAGATGCCGCCTGATAAATGACGCCCATATACCAAGGGCCGCATACAGAGGAGACGGATGTTTATATCTCAGCGGGTTTTCCCACAGAGATCGGGAAAAGCATTTTTTCTAGAAAACGTTACACAACTCTTTGAGTTTATTTGAATTTCTCGGTACAACATTAAAGAGCTTTGCTTTCCAATCATGTCAAAGCAGTTTTGTTGATGTTTCTTAACTTATACCCACACATCACATTCGCAGAAGATCCACACACGCACACACACACACAAAAAGAAGAGTAAAAGGAGATGCAGGAGTAGGAACAGAAAGAAGAAGCCGAAGAGGAGTAGGAAGAGAGGACGAGTAGAAAAAAAAGGAGAAGAAGAAGAAGAAGAAGAAGAAGAAGAAAAAGAAGAAGAAGAAGGAAAAGAAGAAGAAGAAGAAGAAGAAGAAGAAGAAGAAGAAGAAGAAGAAGAAGAAGAAGAAGAAGAAGAAGAAGAAGAAGAAGAAGAAGAAGAAGAAGAAGAAGAGAAGAAGAAGAAGAAGAAGAAGAAGAAGAAGAAGAAGAAGAAGAAGAAGAAGAAGAAGAAGAAGAAGAAGAAGAAGAAGAAGAAGAAGAAGAAGAAGAAGAAGAAGAAGAAGAAGAAGAAGAAGAAGAAGAAGAAGAAGAAGAAGTGTTGAGCGTCGGCTAGAACCCCTGGTCACTCCCCGCAGCGCTACTATCCTTAAACCGTAACAGTCTATCTCCGCACTGTTCACTCGCTCCCAAAGGGCCCTCATAATATCTAACTTGCCATACACCAATTCACCACCAAGTGGTGCAGCACCAGCCAGTCCACCTGCCTGCTCATTTCACAAAACACCTTCATCACCTGGACAAAGGATGCTAAGTACCTGGGACCTGAATGGATGCTTGCCTCTCTGCACGAAAATTATGCCTGTTTTCACGTTTCTCAACATGCTCTGTGAGTCAGTTACAATCACTGCATGTGTGCATAGCTGATTCTCAAGCCAGTGGAAGGCAGCAGAGACTGCCTCCAAGGCTTGAACAAAACATTTAAACGTACTTTAGTATTTTTGAATATAGGTAGAGCTAGCTCGCACACATGCGCTCGCGCATACACACACACATATACATACATAAATACACATACAGGCACACACACGCGCGCACACAGAATCACTGTACGTTGGCGCGATACATTTCCACACTGCAGATGACACAGAAATGTGTCCCGACACACTGTTACGAAAGCTCTGGAACAAAGTAACATCTCAAGGTTACGTATTTTCCTAAAGAAAAAAAGTGATGTTATATTTGACACATTCGGAGACGGGGTGGACTGAGAAGGAGTGGACTGAGAAAGAGAAGACTGAGAAGGAGTGGACTGAGAAGGAGCGGACTGACGAGGAGCGGACTGAGAAGAAGTGGGCTGAGAACGAGTGGACTGAAAAGGAGCGGACTGAGAAAGAGTGGACTGAGAACGAGTGCACTGAGAAGGAGTGTACTGAGAAGAATAAAAAAAGCACAGCAACTTGAAATATACAGACTGAAAAAACGAGGTCGTCAAAGAGAAACCATGAGACGAACGTTGATGAGAGAAGTTGAAGGACTGCACTGGATTCCAACCATGTTGTTGTACAGATTGCACAGAATAGAAAAGAGTTGAGTCAAAAATAAACATGACACGACAGCACTGAGAGCACTGCGCTGGATTCCATCCATGATATTGTACATACGCACAGCTCCTTGAGTTCCCATCTTCAGCAGCCAGCGCAGAGTTCCAGTACTAATAGTACCGGTCGTATTCTGGTTATAAGTCTGTCTTCCCTTTCCTCGGAGTGTAGTGAGCCGACCAAACCCTCTGGTTACATCTAGGTTCTTCATTCTCTCCAGGCCATAATAATCTTGTTTCTTTTCTGACTTCGTTACTCGTCCCCAAAGGACCTTGAATACATCTGCCTTGTCATGTATTAGATCTACCACCCATTGGTGCAGATCCAGCCAATCTATCCCTCTGTTCTTTTCCCATCACGCCGTCATAGCCTGGAGAAAAAATCTGAAAGTATGCTCACTACCCGTGACTTTCCCAGTGAAGCTTGCCACTCTGCTCGAAGCATCCCTGTCTTCACATCTTTTACAATTACGACATGTGTAAGTCATCTTGTTCTATAGCCACCAGAGAGCTGCAGTTACCGTCCCCACCTCCATTCTCATGCTAGACGTTGTGGTGTCGTATGCTAGGCTGTCTTGCACTACAGATTTTCCATCGGCTTTCGCCTCCAGGTACTTCTCTTCTCTGACAACACAGTCATCTGTATAGAAAATCAAATCATCAGGGCGGGAATTGTCGGGAATCAGCTGTTGTACTTTCACATCCGTAGCACCCGCTAGCCACTCCCTAAACTCCAGGCCCAATATGATCATGACCCTACACAAGTCAAACTCTTCCTCTAGTGAGTATACCTACGGTGAGTATGATGATGATTACGGTGAAGATAATGATGCTATAACAAAGTATATTTTGATAGTTATAATTTTTCCTTATGTTTACCCTGTGCATGTACACTGCCCACTCTCCAGGACTGTACAAATTATGTTGTTCACTAGCAATTATAACCACTGCTAAAACTTACCTACAGCCTAGTTCAAAGATGTAGCAGGTGCTGTTCCTGCAGATGGCAGGCACAACTAACGTCATACTTTCAACTCAGGTAGTTTAATAGAACATATATTCGTTATTTACCAAGCCTTCCCCGGAAATAGAAAGCTGGATTTTCAAGAAAGTTATCGGGAATTTCCTCAGTTTTCAATTTCTCTTGTCGTCACTTTTGCCAGACATTTTGTCGAGGTGTTGGGGCGAGAGGGGAGAAGTAAGGGTTTCTTGCAATCTCTTTCCACTGGCTTGTGTATTTTAGTCTTTATTTCTTTAAGGCTGTTGTTGATGCCACCGTTCCATGTGCCTGGTCTTCTTCCGACTCTGTGTATAATTTATTTCGTCCGCGGCTTACTGTGGAAGTTAGTACCATGACATTTACGTCAAATGACCAAATCATCTGTCTTTGACTCTTTAACAGATCTATGGCTGGTTTCATCTTAGTCTTCTTCTAAGTCATTCATTTTTAATGTTATCTCTTCTTATTACATGAGCAGAAAGACATCTCATCTCTGTTGTTATGATTTTGAACTTCTTCCTTTCTTCTTTTTCTTCCGTAAAAGGGCGGTTGGCATGTCGCCTTGTGGTTTACAGCTGGGCTGCAATATCTGCGGCTTTCGGCCCAACGCATTCGTCTTCAGTTATCACTGTGGAATTTCTTCTTCTTCTTCTTCTTCTTCTTCTTCTTCTTCTTCTTCTTCTTCTCTTCTTCTTCTTCTTCTTCTTCTTCTTCTTCTTTCTTCTTCTTCTTCTTCTTCTTCTTCTTCTTCTTCTTCTTCTTCTTCTTCTTCTTCTTCTTCTTCTTCTTCTTCTTCTTCTTCTTCTTCTTCTTCTTCTTCTTCTTCTTCTTCTTCTTCTTCTTCTTCTTCTTCTTCTTCTTCTTCTTCTTCTTCTTCTTCTTCTTCTTCTTCTTCTTCTTCTTCTTCTTTTCCTTAGCTTACACCAGTTGCTAACTCTAATAGAAAGTTTCAAACGTCCATGATTGGGACTTTGGACTTGTTTCAGAACTTGATACGTTTTAAAGATCTGAGTTATTTGTAAGCAGGCTGTTTGTTGGACGCCTCTGGGGAGACACACTTAGACTTCAAAAATAACTTCCATAGTTAATTGCCTTTCATGAAACGGTTGTTATGGGGCAAGAATATACTCTGGCCCTTCCTTCAACGGGGCCCTGGATCCCACATTTGTGCGTCACGTTTAGATGCAGTTTTGTTTTTATTTTAACGTATTTAGCTGGTCACGCTAGACTTAGAGTTTTTACAGTACACGGATATCAATAAATAAACTTTCCCTAGAAATGACACCACAGCTCCTTCTCCATAAATATGTCGCTTGCAGTTTAGTACATTTGTCTAAATATAGTTCTTCTTTAGCTTTTGAGTCTGCTTCTATTCTTCTTCCGCAACTGTGTCTGCCATTTCTCCTCCTAAAAAGTCAACACAGAGCCAGTTCTAAATTATACAAAGACATACATCTATTTTACCCACTTTGAGAGAATGTCTAGAAACGCTATATCATACAAGATATACATCAAAAGAGCAAAAGGACAGAGATCACGAGGTAGACCAAAAACAAGATCAAAAGACAACATCAAAGAAACTATATAACAGCACAATGTGTTTATAGTGTAGGAGACCAGAGAGAGCAAAAGCAGAACCTAACACCCCTTTCGACAAAAGAAGAAATCCAGGATACAACCCGGATCTCTGGCACCAGAGCCCAGGTGTTCAATCCTCTCGGCCAGCAGCTCTTGTTTTTCTGTAAAGCTCCATTAAAAAAATTGCAGTTTTTTTTTTACTGTTGTATTGTATTAATATCTCTGTAGTTTTCGACTGTTTTATTGTGTTCATGTCTTTGCAGTTTTCGACTGTTGTATTGTGTTCATGTCTTTGCAGTTTTCGACTGTTGTATTGTGTTAATATCTCTGTAGTTTTCGACTGTTGTATTGTGTTAATATCTCAGCAGTTTTCGACTGTTGTACTGTGTTAATACCTCTGCAGTTTTCGACTGTTGTATTGTGTTAATATCTAAGCAGTTTTCGACTGTTGTATTGTGTTAATACCTCTGCAGTTTTCGACTGTTGTATTGTGTTAATACCTCTGCAGTTTTCGACTGTTGTATTGTGTTTATATCTCTGCAGTTTTCGACTATTGTATTGTGCTCATATCTCTGCAGTTTTCGACTGTTGTATTATGTTCATATCTCTGAAGTTTTTGACTGTTGTATTGTGTTAATATCTCTGTAGTTTTCGACTGTTGTATTGCGTTCATATCTCTGCAGTTTTCGACTGTTGTATTGTGTTTATATCTCTGTAGTTTTCGACTGTTGTATTGTGTTCATATCTCTGTAGTTTTCGACTGTTGTATTGTGTTCATACCTCTGCAGTTTTCGACTGTTGTATTGTGTTCATATCTCTGTAGTTTTCGACTGTTGTATTGTGTTAATATCTCTGTAGTTTTCGACTGTTGTATTGTGTTCATATCTCTGCAGTTTTCGACTGTTGTATTGTGTTTATATCTCTGCAGTTTTCGACTGTTGTATTGTGTTTTTATCTCTGCAGTTTTCGACTGTTGTATTGTGTTCATATCTCTGTAGTGTTCGACTGTTGTATTGTGTTCATATCTCTGCAGTTTTCGACTGTTGTATTGTGTTCATATCTCTGTAAGTTTTCGACTGTTGTATTGTGTTCATATCTCTGCAGTTTTCGACTGTTGTATTGTGTTCATATCTCTGTAGTTTTCGACTGTTGTATTGTGTTCATTTCTCTGGTTTTCGACTGTTGTATTGTGTTCATATCTCTGTAGTTTTCGACTGTTGTATTGTGTTCATTTCTCTGGTTTTTCGACTGTTGTATTGTGTTCATATTTCTGTGGTTCATTTTTCTCCCTGACTCTATTCACCAAGATACTGAACCTTCTGCACTTGTCCCACAAAAACATTTTTTAAATAAACAATACATGTTGGCCCTGTCTTGGTCATGGTAGGGATGGAGTTCAGGTGAAGATGGAACTGCCAGCTGGGCACTAAACATGTAATGGTTGTGATGTGCACTCAAACCGCAGGAGCCACGTGAACTAACTGAAGTAAGGGAAGTTAGCTCAGGTTGTAAACCGGCTGAGGGCAGTCGTCGACCGGACGCCCTGGTGGAGGGTCTGGACACGGTCTTCTCTATTTATAGGCCAACTGGGTCGACGGGGAGTCCCGTTCTTGTGCAAGAATTGAGTTTCCCTGTGTTAACAGTTTTTATCGAGGAGATGTATACACAAATTAAACTACAGTTTCATTTCTTTTTTGACATATTTTATAGAACTATACGTCATTTTTAAGGTAAATAAGTGTGCTTTTTAAATATAACAATAAAGGCTCTTACAGACAAACTAAAATACTTTTGCTACAGTCAATATGAACATAAACATCAATACTGTTAGCTATTAATTAGTAAACAAGCGGCTGACTTTCTTAAAAAGTTAAGTAAATTATAATTACATGATACACAGCAAAAAGATAATGACAGTTGAAAACATGCTGGGAATAGATGGCCCTAGAGAACTACAGGGAAAGATTTAACAGTACATCACAAGAACAGAGGTTAACATATAAATATATATATGTTAAGTCAGTGAAGCACATTAAAACATGTTTTTTCCACTTACCCAGAGGCAGCTCAGAAATATCCTGATACAATTTATTTAAAGTGAAGTTGCACCTTTTATGCACAGTCAATATGAAAGTAATAGTTTTCTTTCAGAGTAAATTTCATAACAATACTAGGGCACTACTAATTATTTCTCCTCCATACCGTAAAGAGACTATATACAAGTCAACATGATGATATGGTTTAAGATGAGAGATGACAACATTCTCTCCTTATTCAATGAGCATATTTGTGCCGTTTCCTCTTGTTAGATGAATTCAGTTCCTTATCATTGTAAATTTTTTGGTAATTATTTAGGAATATATTACACAGCGGAGATAGAGCTTTTGAAATAATACCCGACTTTGGACACCCATTGGCACACAGACCATTCACTTCATCAGCATAATATTTCTGAATACTGCATGTAACAATGCATATAAGTAGCTTCTTGTGCTGTTTACATGACATGAATTTAGCTTCTAATTCTGATGATATGAGCCTTTGCATAGCAGCATAAGACACAAATGTCAACAGTGTAATCAACTTAGAAGGGTATTTGAAGCCTCCTCGATCCATTAGCTCGATATACTCAGTGGAGAAATCTGGCTGAACATCAACTGTTAATGTTTTGTCCATATGTAGCAAAGTCTTACATGACAGGCACTGAACTTTTCTGGTGATCTTACTAGAGACAAATCCAGCAATATAAATTAATGCTTCCTCTGTGCCTTCAACACAATACAACTCACAGTCATTAGGATAAATGTGGAAAAATACTTTGTCTAGATCAGACTGGATGACATCAAAAACATTATGGCACTCATCATCCACTGTGCTCACAGCCTCTGCAAAGTGGCGAATTGCAAAGTTTCACACGCAGATGTCTTCACATCAGAAACAGTTTTATTAACCTGATTCTCAGTCTGTTCAAACACAGTTACCTATACACACAAACTCACTCGCTAGCAATTGTCGCCTAACTCTTACACATATCCCCGCCCGGGTAGGATTAAGATCCAGCTATACCTTAGGCACTTAGAAGATGTTATTGCATCCCCCCCGCCCCCAACCAGTCCCCCCCCCGCCCCCAACCAGTCCCCCCCCGTCCCCAACCAGTCCCCCCCCCCCACTCCTCCTCAACACTACAGAGCATTAACAGCATTATGGGCCCCTGGGCAGTTTAGTGTGCTTGGACCGGACAAGAACAAATCACAGGAATGATATTTAAATGG
Source organism: Candidula unifasciata (assembly GCA_905116865.2). Lineage (NCBI taxonomy): Eukaryota > Metazoa > Mollusca > Gastropoda > Stylommatophora > Geomitridae > Candidula > Candidula unifasciata. The sequence continues at coordinate 20,661 of CAJHNH020001440.1, read as the reverse complement.
TCACTTCACATACACTGTTTAGCATGGGGGCCCAGACAAGAATCCAGAGGGCCCATGTCCTAAGATAGCAGTTCTACCCCTATACATATGCAATTAAAAACAATAGTAATAAACTATAAAATGCGATTTTATTTAACAAAATTAAACAAAACTGACAGTAAGACTGCCAATAAAAAATTTCTGTCTTTGTATCATCAACATCACGTGCCGTGCTGTGAGCGCAAGCTTACATGTTTCGCCATCTCACACGATCACCAGAATCACGGATCGGTTCAATGTTTTTGACTAGCTCCACCCATGTGGCCAGGTCATTCGTGTATTTATCTATCTATCTTCCTCTGGCTCTCTTTCCATCAATCGTGCGGGCTTTTATCAAGTTTGCGAGTCCATTTCTTCTCGTATCATGTTCAAAACAACACTTCTCCTTTTTTGCGTTCACCGGTTGTAATCTTCGGCGGAAACTTTTTGTTGTTCGTCCACGTCTAATCTGCAGTCCTGATTTAGAACCTGAGTGTTGCGTGTGCATCCGTTTGACAGATCTGACTCATTTGTGTGTAGACTGTTGGTTCCTTGCCTCTCATACAGATGCACTCCGACTTCGAAAGAAGCTCCCAGTTAGTTGACTCTTACGACAGGCTTTAGTGTAGTCAGTGGGTTTATTCTTGTTTTCCCTTTAATAGGGCCCGGGAACCCACACGGACACTCTTGGTGTTATTGTTCCGAAAAGTTTACAACTTCCGTCTGTCTCGACGATGACAGTTTGGTTTTGTTCAATCCATGATTTTGTTTGCATATTTTTTTTCTAGAAACCTCATCTCTGCGGCAAGTCGTGGTTTTTCAGCTTGTCTGCTCATTGTCCATGTCTCACATGCATATAACACACGTTCTACAGGGCACTTCAAAACTCTTTTTCTCACTGCATCTTTTGATAACTGCTTCTTTAATTGTGTATGCTTCCACTGCATTTTTTTCTAAAATAAAAAGCTCTTTCATTTTTTTTTTCTTGTAGTTACAAAGTCTGTTATCAGATCCTGAAACTAATCATATAGAACACGTCTGCTTCTTAACTTTATAGAGATAAGGCATACAGCCTGCCTTGTCGCATTGTTGTTCTGATATGATTTAAAAAATATATACTTCAACCGAGAAATTAAACGTTCAGCTTCAAGGTTATCCTAAATGTAAATAGTGCTCTCTCCCTTTGTGATGCCGTTATCATGCGCTTACTGTGCTTAATTGTGTTCTGCACATATAATGCCAGCGATTCTTAATATTTAAAGCACCGTCCTGGACATTTGGTTGACAACTGACCACAAGATACGTTCTTGTCTTTCCTTCTTAGTCTCGTCGGCTAAGGGGCTTGTTCTGACCCTGAGCTACCGCTCAAAACAGCGTCATCACACGGAGGTAGCCCAAAGTGCTCTGTCAATACTCTCTACAGCTTCACTGTATTCTTACTATTCCACAGAAAATGTTTGAGAAGAAATGTCATTAGGCCAAGCAAATCGACCAGCAACAATGCTCTCCCAATTTTTGAGGCTAGCATTCTTTATTGTCGGTTTCGATATGATTTTGTATTTCTTTCTTTTCAGTTCAGTCCTGAGTGAGCTGGCTGGACTGAACCAGAGTAGCTATAGAATACTTTATGTGGATGCATGATAGATCAATAAAAAGGAGCATAACAGATCAAGCTGCTAGTGTGAGTTGATAATACATTTTTAGTTGCATGGGGGAACCGTTCAGGAAAGCTAGGCTCATCTGTCGACAATTTCCTATTTCAAGAGAAGTAAGCCATCGGTTATGATAACGAGTTTATTTATCTATATTAATAAAAATGTTAATTCTCCGATGCTTTCATTTTTGCACACAACGTTGCCTTTGACTTCAAACGTGATTCTTTTTCTCCAGAAAATCGCAAAAACCACGAACGACGTAGCTCCAGCAACGGTCAAATCATTATTTGTTTCGTTGCCGCCCGGATTTGTTTTAAGTTCATTGACCATATTTGACTGCTGAGCTCATATTGAACTTTGCATTATTATATAATTTCATTTCCACTATTTGCTTGAGTGTTTGGTAGCTTATTTGGTAGCTATACTGCCTATCGTGCAGGTGACCCGCGTTCGATTTCCCGCTAGGTGATATAATTGTTTTAGCCCTTAACTCGGCGGCTGGCACGTTGTGTTGTGGTTTATGGCTAGGCTGCGATATCTAGACCTTTTTCGGTTTTGGGGGTTACAACTAGCCTGCGACAGCGGCGACGTGATGCTCAATGGTCATGTCACGGGTAATCTTCGTTCGCCCTCGAGAGGGCCGTGGGCACGTTGTGTTGTGGTTTACAGCTAGGCTGTGATATCTGACCTAAACTCTTCAGTAGTCGGTAGTATAGTTGTAAGTATGTCATCCTTCACGCGGGTGACCGGTGTTCGATTCCCCGCTGGGTGATAATTTTTCTGTTTCCCTTAAAAGGGTAGTTGCTACATTGTCTTGTGGTTTACAGCTAGGCTGCGATATCTGCGCATTTCGCCCAAAGACATCCGATTTCAGTTAAGTCCTAAATAACCTCCCCGATCAAAAACTATTCGGCGATGACAGAAACTGTTAATTAAGACGGCTTACAGTCCAGTTTAGTTTGGGTGGACACGGATGCCAAGGTCAGTTAAAAATCGTTCCTTTGGAGAGGGAGAGATGACGGGTGCGGGGCATTTTTCTCCGCTATTCGTGAGTATAGTGTACTTTTCACTGTGGATTCCATTACTGGTTACGTGATAAAAAAATTTTTTTCCCTATGTCCAGGGCAAAATCAAACTAAATAGTCCGTGGCGGCAGCATGCGGCGCTAACCCCTCTTTTCTACACCGACCTGTTGTTGTTGTGATGGTGGTAGTGGTTGTGGTTGCAGTAGTAGTGGTACTGGAAGATGATATGATTGTGGGGAAAATAAGCCGGGGGGGGGGGGGGGGGGGGGTTATGCCAGAAACAGTTAGCTGAAAGAGCCTAACATATTTTTTTAAAGTTCTCATTTCTTAACTATTTCTATTTTAATAATTTTGCCAGGTGATGATTTTTCAATCCTTCAGAGAGGGAGATATGATTGGGGTAGGGGGTGAGGGGGGGGGGGGGGAGGGTTTGCCGGACACAGTTAACTGAGAGAGATTAAAATATTTTTTTAAAGTTCTCATTTCTTTATTTCTATTTTAATTATTTCTCCATGGATTTTTCAGTCCTTCGAAGAGGGTGATATGACTTCGCCAGGTGATAATTTTTCAATCTTTTGGAATCTTTTGGAGAGGGAGATATGATTGGTGGAGCGGGGGGGGGGGGGCGGGGAGTTATTGCCAGACACCATTAGCTGAGAGAGCTTAAAATATTATTTTAATGTTCTCATTTCCTAACTATTTCTATTTTAATAATTTAGCCAGGTGATGATTTTTCAATCCTACGGAGAGGGAAATATGATTGGTGGAAAGGGGGGGGGGGGGGGTATTGCCAAACACAGTTAGCTAAGAGAGCTTAATATATTATTTTAAAGTTCTTATTTCTTAACTATTTCTATTTTAATAATTTCGCCATGGATGATTTTTCAATCCTTCGGAGAGGGAGATATGACTGTGTCGAGGGGGGGGGGGGGGAAGAGAATGACAGACACTGTTAGCTGAGAGCTATTTTCTTTCCTCTCCCTTTCACCATTCTGGGCCTCAGCAACGCGTGGCCGGGTACAGCTAGTATTATTTATATTAGACAGTTGTGGCAGCACTTGATCTTGACGATGCCTACAGTAGAGTAAAATATGATATTTTGACTTTATCACTGATGAAGAAGAGTGTTTGTCCGTGGTTTGCGAACTGGAGAGCAGCTGTCCTGCATTCACGTTTGGTTGACCTTCACCTGGGTTTATGGACCTCACAAGCATGTAATATCGCTCTGGGACTACCGCAGGGTTCTGAATTTCACCAGTGCTCTTTAATGTGTATACAAGCGAGATTGCAGAACTTGAATCACCAGATGTTGAAAGAATATTGACATTTGCCGATGATGTGTTTGCATATAAGCAGGGGAGAGATATTCGACGGATAGCCCTCGAACTACAAGCAACTGTGGACAAAGTGACTGACTGGTGTGCAGAAATTGGTGCTGTCGTCAACTCAGAAAAGGCAGCTGTTTTGTGGTGTTCTCTGGACAATAGAATAGTCAAAGCTAACTTTCCAAACCTCACAGTTAAAAACAGTAACATCAAAAGAGAAAGCAAACTGAGGTACCTGGGTATCATTTTCAATAGAAGCCTGTCCTTCAGGGATCATGTGGAGGCGATTGCGTTGAAATGCCAAAAAGAACTCAATGCTTTTAAGAATATGGCAGCAATGGACATAGAGTAAATAATGCTGTTCACAATGTTCCAGCATGTGATCCTGTCAGTGATAGATTATGGACTTGGCATGCTTACCATATCAAAGAGTCAGCTGATGAAACTTGAACGCATACAGAATGAAGTCATGCGGGTAATTCTTGGATGTACATGAGATATCCCCGTTAGTATGTATGCGATACATACTTGCGCTGCCTACTATAGCAGATAGGCTCAAAGTTCTACAAGCAAAGTCATATCTCAGAGTAGCTACAGACAAGAGACACCTCCTGCATGAAGCCCTGGATAGAGCTAAAGGTCACAGACTGAGAGGAGGAGAGTCTTAGATGGCACAAACTGAAGACACAATTGGACATGTGTGCAAGCTTGATAATTTGACGTGAAGAGAGGAGTGGGTCAAAGTATCCGATCAGGTTTCAGACTTGTGTAGGGTTCTTATCACTTTGGGTCGTGAGTGCAGGGATTGGCCAGCTGGTGCTGCAGAATCAGAACTTCAACAAATGATTCATGACAATTCCCGCCCAAGTGATCTTATTATCTATACAGATGGCTCTGTGTTGAGGGACAGACGAAGTGCATGGGGGTTCTTAGCGAAGGCGAATGGACGTCGCTTGGTGCAACAAAACCTGGCATATGATTTCACAACGTGTCGTTTGAGAATGGAGGTGGAGGCAGGCTGCCTTCCGCTGGCTTGAGAATCAGCTGTACACACGTGCTGTGATTGTAACTGATTCACAGAGCATGCTGAGAAAGGCGGAGACAGGCATGCTCCGTGTAGCAGCAAGCATCACTTCAAAGGTTCAGGGTAGTTAGCATCATTTGGCTTTTTTCTCCAGGTCACGCCGGTGTGTTGGGAAATAAGCAGACTAATAGACTGGGCGGCTCTGCACCACTTGGTGGTGAACTGATGTATGATGAGCTGGATGTTGTGAGGGCCCTTTAGGAGCGAGTGAACCGTGCCGAGGCTCAAACAGATCATTACAGTCTAAGGACAATGGCACTGCGAAGTGTTACAAAGGGATTTGGCCGACGCTTGACACTCAGGGGAAAGACAGACGGATATACAATCAGACAGTTACTGGTACCATCTGAATTTTAACTCTTCGCTTGCTGCTGAAGATGGAGAAGGAGCGCTTATGGGTGTGTCTCGAATGCTGTGGTGTCCATTCTTAATTCAACATTTAACCTTCAACAGTCAGATGGACCGACAAACAGCAGGAGAGACAGATAGACAGACAGTCAGTCATGCAGACAGACAGACAGCAAACAGACGGACAGACAGTCTGTCATGCGGACAGACAGATAGACAGACAGACATATATATATTTACGTACGCGCGCGCACACACGCACACACACACACACATATGATACATGATGCCAATGAAATAAGTCTCAAGACAATACATTTACTCAACAAAAAGCAGTCGACCATTCCACCAGTTCTTCACTTCTGCTTTATTTAGTCCTTATATAGAACCGGCAGCCGAGGTATCACTGTCAGTTTCTTCTATTCATCCGTGTGTTGACATGCGATTACATTTTTAATAACAGTTTTTTTTTTAAAATAAAGATTTTTAAAAGAAAAGCTTACAAATATTGCTATTTGAGTGCTTGTACTAAAACATTTAACACCTTATGTATTTCAGAGAGCAATAATTTTTATTGCGCTTCGACCCTAGAGGTGAGTACTACAATACAGTCTTGCAGTTAGAAAATCTTTCTCCGTCAGCGAGGATTTTAGATGTGCATCGTGATTACAGAGATAGACTAGCCTGGCACACAAGGCTTATACATATTTTACATAGAAGCCATTCTGAGAAAGTGTACAGCAAATAAATTTACCACTAGATTGCAAAAGGTTTTCAACAGGCATCCAAGTTTAAATATCTGGGAACAATATTCACAGAGTATGGAAAGCTGAATTAAAAAAAAAAATAATAACATTTGATAAAGTTAAGTAAACCAAGCTTTATGACAACCCCCACCCCCCCCCTCCGACCACCCCTTTCCCCTTTTCCCCACAGCACAAGACCATAACGATAAGCACACAGAAACATCTCCTGCAAAGAATATCCATCCCCTGTGCCAGATGAGGCTACTAACGAGATACCAGAAAAGAAAATTAGTAACCATGGAAATTTGATGTCTGAGAATGACCGTAACTGTGTCTAGAAGAAATAAGGTCAGGAATGAGCTCATAAACATTATAAAATACAAATAGAAAGTAGAGGACATAAATAACATCAGGAATGAGCTCATAAACATTCTAAAATACGTATAGAAAGTGGATGACATAAATAACGTCAGGGATGAGCTCATAACCATTCTAAAATACATATAGAAAGTGGATGACATAAATAACATCAGGTATGGGCTCATTACCATTCTAAAATACAAATAGAAAGTAGAGGACATAAATAACATCAGGAATGAGCTCATAACCATTCTAAAATACAAATAGAAAGTGGATGACATAAATAACATCAGGAATGAGCTCATAAACATTCTAAAATACATATAGAAAGTGGATGACATAAATAACGTCAGGGATGAGCTCATAACCATTTTAAAATACATACAAAGACAAATTAAATAATTTGCCTACCTAGAGGTAACGCCTAGCGATGACATACACCAAAAGAGGAGAGGGACATAGACCAAATACAAGATAGAATGATAACACATTTACTGTTGTAAATGTTTATGAAGATAAAGGCTGCGTGTGTTAGAATTAAACTTTTTTGCAATAAATGTTTATTCTAAGGTCAACTGATAAAGGGCTGCTTAAAATTATTGTACGAAACTTTATTTGAAAAATGTTGATTTTACGTAATGAAGACTTAGTGATAATTCTAAAATAAAATATTTGATATTCTTGAGTAATATATGGTTATTACAGACTTGTCGCAACAACCATCTGAAAAATGACTGGGTTAAAGATTTAAAATGTTTCGTCTGTAGGTGTATGGTCACATAGTTGAATCTACCACACCCACCAACCTCCAGTCTGTTTCAGTCCTTGAGTAGCATAGTTCTGAAAGCTGCAGGTCTCAGCAAATCACTGGTCACAACCAGCTTGAAAAGACGTGGAAAGTGTATGAGACGTCATTAGAAGAAGTGGAATTGAGATTTTAATATTCAATGGGGTAAAATACTAAATAAGAGAGCCAGGTGGCGATAGAGAAAGAAGTATGTGAAAAATGGAAAATGATAGGCAGAAATTATTTAAATAAAACATCGTCATGAAACTTGAAGCCTACAAAAGACTAGAGAATCAAGCTCGCCAGTGCCCGCATCAGATCAGAGATTTGATTAAAAATGAAAAAAAAATAATTAAATATTGAATTTTAAATAAAACTTTTGTTTTCCACTCAGAGCTTCATTTGTTAATGTTCTTTCTAATCAGATTCTGTTTCTCTTGGTTCTCATTTTCGTCAGATGTAAGCTTGACATGACTTACTGCAGTAGTAATGGCACCTCCAACAGCTACTGCAATACCAAGAGGAGAAACCACTGCAGCTAACTCAACGCCAATGAACGAACACACAGACCCTAACGCAGCCCAGATTTTTTTCTTTTTCCGGATATTCTCCATTTCCAAGACCAGTGGCTGCAGTTCAGCGGTATCATGGAGTTTGTCCTCCAGCTTCCTCACAGTTTTCATCAGATCTGACAATACATTGTAGCCTTGATCTTGGACCACGATCTCATCCTTCAGATCCTGGATACTCTTTTGCAGTTGCTGTTTATGAGCCTCAGTCGGCTGTCTAGAATACACGTCTATATCGGTAGCCAGGAGGCTGATCTTTTGTTGAATTTCTAACGTCAGTTCAGGCGCTTTCAGTTCAACAATCAGCTTTTTCCGTTCATATTCAGCCTTTTGAAAACATTGGGATGTATATGTCCCATGGCGACTTTTTAGACCTCTTGCCAGGTCGACTAACTGTTGGATCTGCGACTCTCTTGTTTGTTCATCCTTCGTTCTGTTGTCAAATAAAACAAACCGTCCACCGCAGTCAGCATACAGCTGACCAAATTCCCCTGTCTGCTTCAGGCACCATTCTTCGAAGGTGATGTCCATCTGCTCTTCCTCCACTGCAAGTTGAAACAGATCGCCACAAGTCACAACAACAATCAAAAACTTCATGTAATCTTCCCCAAAGATTCTTTTCAGTGAGTTGAGCGCTGTCTGTTCCTCGGCAGTGAATCGTGTGCCAAATTTGATAGTAAAGAGAAAAGCGTGAACACCCCCATAGCACATTGCCAAAGCTTTGTCCATGTTCTTCGCTGCCGCTTCTTTATCTCTAACAGTGCTCAGTTGAGTATCTTCCAAGCCAGGCCCGTCAACAACCAGTAGAATGTTGTTTTTAAACTGCGCGAAGCTGGAATCAACATCCTTCGTCTGGGATGTTGTGTTGGCCGAAGTTTTAAAACAACGTCTGTTCATCAGCATGTTTCCAGTCGCACTTTTGCCCTGACCAGTCTTTCCTATCAACAGGAAGTTGTACTTTTCTTCGGACATTTCAGCTTTCTGTGTTTTCTGTAAACCACAAAAATAAATAAACAAATATTAATAGAGAGGTAGGTACTGTCGGATTACAAGAATTCTGCCATATTTTCTATCGGTATTGTTTATTTAAATTGAGACAGTATTCATTATATATTAGTGGCGAGGCGTGATGAGTTTGCATGTGTAAGCACTGACAGTACTAGAGAGGGTATCTGATGTCAATTTCCTTCTCGTTGCTTCACTATTGCTAGTATAGAAATATGTGTAGCGTTCACACGTTAAAGTTTTTTTATCATCATCATCATCAGTTCTCGTTATGCCTAGTCGCACATGAGGCTTCAGAGAGAATTTTCCATGCTTTCCTGTCCTGTGCAATCTTCAGTGCAGTTTTCCATGTCAAAGATGCCGCACTCAGGTCACTTTCCATCGTTCGTCTCCATGTTGTTTTTGGGCTCCCCTCTTTTCTCTTTCTCTCTGGTGTCCATGTGAGAGCTGTTTTGGCAGGTATATCAGAAGTCATTCTCATAACGTGGCTAAGCCATTTCCATCTTCTCTTGGTAATCATACTGTCTAAAGTTTCTTGGTTTGTGGCTTGAAGTAGTTTAGTGTTTGAGATTGTATCTGGCCAGACAATTTTGATAATTCTACGTAGACATGTGTGGTGGAAGGTGGACAGCTTGTGTGCATCCTTTCTGGTCATTCTCCAGCATTCCCCTCCATAACGAAGAACTGGCAAAATGATGCTCTTGCAGAGTCGGAGTTTCGTTCCTCTGCAGTAATTGTTGGATTTCCAGATTTGCCTCATCCTTTCAAAAGCAGCACTAGCTTTGTTCAGACTTGACTGCATGTCTTCCTCTGTCCCTCGCAGTAGGTATACGACACTGTCAAGATATGTGAAATGTTCTACATTTTCAAGTGATTGGTTACTTATGGTCACTGGTTGTTGGTTTGGACTGTTTGTCATGATTTTAGTTTTCTTTGTATTTATTCTCAGTCCTATTATTTCTGCTGTGAAGTGTAGTCTGTTACTTTTCTCTTGTATATGTTCATGTTTATGTGATAGGAGTGCTATATCATCTGCGAAATCAAGGTCCTCAAGCATGGTGAATGGAGTCCATCGTATGCCTCTTAATGTCCTGTCTACTGTGTTCTTTAGTATCCAATCAATAACAAGGTTGAAGAGGAGAGATGACATAACACATCCCTGTCTTACACCCGTCTTTACTGGGAAAGATGTATTGTAATTTTTTATACTGCAGGTAAATTCTTTATAGAAGAGAGCAATTATTTTGACAATTTTTTCTGGAATTCCATAATGTCGTAAAATTTTCCACAGACCGTCTCTATGGACGCTGTCAAAAGCTTTCTTAAAGTCCACAGATTAATATATATACCTCTCTGCCATTCATTGCATTGTTCTAAAATGTTACGTAGGGTGAAGATGTGCTCAGTTGTTCCTCTGCCCTTTCTGAATCCTGCTTGTTAAAAAATACATATAGAATATATCTAATCTGACAATTTTCTCTAGGCCTTTCTGGCGTAGTGGGTAATGAGCAGGTAGACAGATTGGCTGGATCTGCCCCACTGGATGGTGAATTGATACATGACAAGGCATATTTGGTTAAGGTCCTTTAGGAACAAGCAACGGAATCAGTAGAGAAACAAGATTATTATGCCCTGGAGAGAATGAGGCACCTGGGTGTAACCAGCAGGTTTGGCCAGCTGAATAGACTCAGAGGAAAGGCAAGACGGATATATAACCAAATTGTGACCGGCACCATCAGAATTCGAACTCTGCGCTGGCTGCTGAAGATGAGGATAGAGCACGCATGGGAATGTCCCGAGTGCCGTTATGTCCATTCTTGACTCAACCCAACTCTAATTTGACGAAATTGCTGTCTGTTTAGGCATTACCGCAGATGTGCGCGCCTTCCGGTATTTATTTTAGGCTAGACTTCAAGAGTCAATGAGAGGATAATCAATGCAAGAAACACTCGTTCACCCAAGTAGATCCCACCTGATAAATGACGCCCATATACCAAGGGCCGCCTACAGAGGAGACTGATGTTCATACCTCATTGGTTATCAACGGGTTTTCCCAAAGAGATCAGGGAAAAGCAGCTTTTCCAAAAAAACATTACACAACTCTTTGACTTTTGTTAAATTTCTCATTACAACATTATTTGGAGAAAAAAAAAACTTGCTTTCCGATGATACCAAAGCAGTTTTGTTGATGTTACTAAACTTATACCCTTACGTCACACAAGCACCCTAGCATATTCACCCACACACACTCACCCTAGCATATTCACCCACACACACATCCTAGCATATTCACCCACACACACATCCTAGCATATTCACCCACACACACATGCTAGCATATTCACCCACACACACATCCTAGCATATTCACCCACACACACATCCTAGCATAGTCACCCACACACACATCCTAGCATATTCACCCACACACACATCCTAGCATATTAACCCACACACATCCTAGCATATTCACCCACACCCACATCCTAGCATATTCACCCACACACACATCCTAGCATAGTCACCCACACACACATTCTAGCATATTCACCCACACACACATCCTAGCATATTCACCCACACACACATCCTAGCATAGTCAACCACACACACATCCTAGCATATTCACCCACACACACATCCTAACATATTCACCCACACACACATCCTAACATATTCACCCACACACACATCCTAACATATTCACCCACACACACATCCTAGCATAGTCACCCACACACACATCCTAACATATTCACCCACACACACATTCGCAGACGATGAACTAGAAGGAGGATAAAGATGAGGGACATGAGCAGGAAGTGATAGAAGAAGCAGAAAATGAGGAGGACGGGGAAGAGTAAGAAAAAGTAAAATAAGGAGAAGGAGGAGGAATAGGAAGAAGAAGAAAGGACAAAAAGAAAGAAGGCTACAGATGATGCTGTGATGGAGGAGGAGATGCTGATGATAATAATGATAAAGATGATGATGATGAGGAAGGAGAAGTAGGAAAAGAAGAAGAAGAAGAAACAAAAGAAGAAGAAATAGAAGGAGAAGGAGAAAGAAAAAGATGAGGAGGAAGAATAATAATGAGAATGAGGTGGTTGATTAATGAGACGGAGGAGGAGAAGAAACAAAAAAGCGACTGAGACTGCGACACATGAGGTGGTGGTAGAAGAGGAGATGATGATGATGATGATGATGAAGAAGAAAAAGAGGCTAACGCTGTATTTTTTGTTTGAACATACAATTCAAACGTACTTTACAATATTTGTCAAATTTAGGTAAAGCTATCGCACAGACATGCACACACACAAATACACACACATACATACATACACACACACACTTCATTAGGAAACTGAGACTCTATAGGGTGCCTTTTCATTACCACCCCCCACCCTCTCAACCGTCGTAGAGAAATCAATAGTATCAATTGTTTGTATATATGTGTGTGTGTGTTTGTGTGTGGTTGTGTGTGCGTGTGTCTCTTTCTTCTTGTCTCTACTCCTGGAATGTCTCGCGGCGACAGGACGAGAAGAGATCTCTGGAACGGGCCCTTCTGTTCGCTTCGTTTAGAATACTGTTGCGCTTCTATTTTCAATAAGAATTAATTACATTTTGTATGTAATCATTTCATATCACTATTGTGCTCTCTCTCTCTCTCTCTCTCTCTCTCTCTCTCTCTCTCTCTCTCTCTCTCTCTCTCTCTCTCTTTCTCTTTCTTTCTCCTCTCTCCTCTCTCTTCTCTCTCTCTCTCTCTCTCTCTCTCTCTCTCTCTCTCTCTCTCTCTCTCTCTCTCTCTCTTTTTCTGTTCTCTTTACACAGTCACTTTAGACTTTAGGTAACCAGTTTTGTTCTGCTTCATCTCCTTCTGTTTGAATTAACTGGGCAGATCTCGCCAGATTCAAAACCTGCATACTATTTGAAGATATCACCCTCCTAGGTAAAAAAAAAAGGTTGGCAAATCTTGTTTGCTGGCGACACACTTTGCTGAAAAACATAATTTCAAGAGCCGGTAACCAGGTAATGACAGTTTCAACTTCAAACAAACGGGTCATACCATAGCTGCGCTGCTCCTGTACAATATAGAATGTCCATTGCTGTCCTTACTGAAAACCCCTCGACACAGACTGCAATCTTAGCAAATTCAAGAACATAGACGCGCAATAAATTCATCAGGCTGGAACCAGAAGTGCTATCACAAACAGTCTGACACTAGAAATGCAGTCTACTAGT
>CAJHNH020001440.1:0-2500 GCA_905116865.2 Candidula unifasciata | reverse complement strand
AACCAACCATGATGGGTTTTGATTTTTTAATTTGACTTCTAAAAATATACATTTTTACCTCACTAGTCTCTAAGTCCTGCCTACGGTGAACATTAAGGGAATTACTTATGTAGCACCCTATAACCTGTCTCTTGTTTCACACGCGCGTCCTCTTCTAAAAACTTTAAAGCCTTTAATAAATACGTCTTCATCTGAAATTTTATCAGTTAATCGACTTTCGCTAAGGCCGAACATATGGAAATTTTGGATTCAGAATAAGGGACAGCTCAGGCAGCTTCCTCATAAGATGCCAAATATTGAGATGACCTAACCTGAGACCCGCTTTGCTAAGCCAGTGTTTCCTCTTTGTTAGACATTACAAAGAAAACTTGAAGCAAGTATAACAAATACAAGATAATAATCTCATTTAACACAATGCAAGAAATGAACAACTAATGAGCCAGTAGCTCGTCTACACTCCCACTTAGTTTTCCTGCTACCCTAGAATAGCAGAATTATATCAAATAAAATAATAACATAATTATATCAAGTACATCAATAAAACACACAAAATAAGCAGAATTAATTGTAAGAAGAAGAAAAAAACACATATTATCATCAGTACAAAACTGAAATCAAAGTCCTATGTGGGACACACACGACAAACAAATAAGCAGAATTATGTCAAGAAAAGAAAAAAAAAAACAATTATATCAAGTACAAAACTGAATCAAATCCTATGTGGGGACGCACACACAAAAGGCGACTCAAGTCAAATTCGTGCAACCCACTGCTGGCCGAGTGGACACACACAAAATACTAACGCAATGGAAAAAACGACAAATGAAAACTCTTGTCTGCTGAGATTCTGTGTAGTTATTTAACAGGTTTTGTATCCTGCCGGTCTGTACTGTAGAGACATCGACATCGTAAGTGCTTGCCTGAGCGCATTGGGGCTGAAGATAGATAGATAGATAGATAGATAGATAGATTAGATAGATAGATTAGATAGATAGATTAGATAGATAGATTAGATAGATAGATAGATAGATAGATTAGATAGATAGATAGATAGATTAGATAGATAGATTAGATAGATAGATTAGATAGATAGATTAGATAGATAGATTAGATAGATAGATTAGATAGATAGGATTAGATAGATAGATTAGATATAGATAGAGATTAGATAGATAGATAGATAGATAGATAGATAGATTAGATAGATAGATTAGATTAGATAGATTAGATGATAGATAGATTAGATAGATAGATTAGATAGATAGATTAGATAGATAGATTAGATAGATAGATTAGATAGATAGATTAGATAGGATAGATTAGATAGATAGATTAGATAATAGATTGATTAGATAGATAGATTAGATAGATAGATAGATAGATAGATAGATAGATAGATAGATAGATAGATAGATAGATAGATAGATAGATTAGATAGATAGATTATATAGATAGATAGATAGATTAGATAGATTAGATAGATTAGATAGATAGATTAGATAGATTAGATAGATTAGATAGATAGATTAGATAGATTAGATAGATTAGATAGATTAGATAGATTAGATAGATAGATTAGATAGATTAGATAGATAGATTAGATAGATTAGATAGATTAGATAGATAGATTAGATAGATTAGATAGATAGATTAGATAGATAGATAGATAGATAGATAGATAGATAGACAGGACTGAAGGGGACACCTGGCTGGTGCAGGCGTTACTGCTGCACTTGTCATAACTTCTTTGGAGGTTGAACAGAAAAAGGACAAAGGTGGGTGGGGGGGGGTGGGTCGGGGTGGGGGGGGGGGGTTGTGGGGTCTGTCTTGTTTTGTTCTATCGCACAGACTGCGAGGATTTAGCTTTACCTCAGTCCCCCGATACTAACTTACGGACAGGCTTCCACAAGAACTAACTACGAACACCAGCTCTAGTGCTCCATCGGTCCACACCCCAGCATAACATACTAACTGATGCATATGAATAAATGCAATGATTGTTTTAAACGTGTCTTTAGTGACATGAGTCTATTATTTCAAAACGCGTGTTATAAATTCTCTGCTCCCATTATATCAAAGCCAGTTAGATAATGTACACGTACGTACTTCGTGAAGTCACGTGATCACTTTCCAGGAAAGCCAGGAGTTCAAGGTAAGATTCGAAAAGTCAAGGACACTTTCCTCTCCAAATGGCAACGTGCGTATTATATTGATAGGCTCATTTTTTTTAATGGGCTTATCCCACCGACAACCTTTGCTTCTAAAGAAATTTTCTACTACCCATTTTAGCCTGGGTAGATCTCGAATTCAAGGCCATTTATCAACCCAAAAAAACACGGATTAGGTAACACGAACTGAAGATTCCGTCTTTTTCGTGTTAACGCGGTTGTGAAGTATTATTTGTACACGTAACGGGACAAGTGTGATTTAGGTTTTCTACTTTTAGAACAGATGTAACATTCCCAGAAATTTGCAACTGTTTTTCCTAGAATTGTTGACT
>CAJHNH020001439.1:162500-169334 GCA_905116865.2 Candidula unifasciata | reverse complement strand
AACATCATCCCTTTATTTCCCCAGGGGGGACTTGAGCTGGTTCATTCATTTTGGGGGGGGGCGGATTTGTGAGCCAAGGGTTTTTTTTAAAAACAAATAGGCTCGATGTGTTTTTAAATCACTGTTCTCCCACAGGAAATCTAAAGGGGGGTTTTTTGGGAAATCCTTTTGCGAAAATTTCCCGAGTGCTTTGAAGAAAATTAAGCTATAACAAATGTTATTAAAAATTTCCCGTTTTTTGCATTTTGAAACTGAAAGTTCATTTTTTTAAAAAAGGGAAACCCTTTAAATCAAAAAAAAAAAAAAACAAAAAAAAACATTTTACACTAAAACTTGGGTTTTTCCAAACTTGAATTTTTTTTTTAAAAGCTTTTCTAACCTTAAACTTTTTCCCTCACAAAAATTACTTTTTAAATGGTTAAATTTCTGCCTCAAACCAAAAAAAGTTTTAGTATTTTTTTAATTTTTAATGATATTACTTCGGGAAAAAGTGTACACTGTTTTTTTTCACCCTAAATCTCATCATCCCCCCTTTGGGGTTCCCCCAAAATTCGGGAAGACAAATCACTCCCCGCCTTTGGCGATCATTTTCCCCAGGACTTGTCTTTGCTTTCCTAAAAGGCCTGTCCGTCAAAAGGGTTTTCCGTAACGGGTCTTTCTGTTTTGCCTTTTCTCCTCTTTCTCTTACTGAACCCCCCCGTTTGTTTTTGAGAGGCCCTTAGATTTATTACTGTCCAAAACCATTGCATTGTTTGCCTTTTAAACTTTTGGGTTTTTTATAGTTGCTAATGTGCAGTTTTAATTTTTGGCAAACCCCTTTTTTTTGTAATGGGGTCTCTGTTTTATTTCCCAAGAATTTTTCTAAAAACATCGCTTTTTCAAATTTGTTTCGTATCTTTCTTTCAAGATCACTTTAAGGCCCAAAATTTTACAGCCATATGAAATTGTACAAAGCTTTGCTCTGAGCAACTAACTTTGTTTTCATGAAATTTTTTTGGGGATCTCCATAAGGGTTTGCTGTTGGCGGGGGGAATGATGTTGTTGGGCAATCCTAAACGGAAAACCCGAAAAAAAAAAGTGATACCCCGGAAAATTAGAAACAGGGGATAAACAGAATAAAACAGGAAAATTATGGGGGACTGTAATCTTTCTTTCCCTGTAAAAAACCACATTTTTCATGACAAAAAATTAAAAATTTCTAAAGGTAGGTTTTTTCTGTCTTTTGAGGGGTTCCATGTTTTCCCTTTTTTTGTTTGTTTGGGTTGACCTAAAAACATTTACATCACCCACCCTTCAACCCAAAGGGGACACAATTTATGTAAGAAAAGGGCTCTGCTTAAAAATCTTTTCCCACACGCTCTCATCCCTTTTTTGGTTGTTTTCCACTATTTTTTTTTAACCCTTTCGTTTTTAAAAAAAAAGATCTATATCTCCCAATGCTTCTCTAGTATGAGCTTCACTGCCCTTTTTGAAATTTTCACTTAGCGCCCCGTAAAGTTTGTTTTCTACCGGGTTCTTTCTCTTTTGACCAATTTTTTTGGTTCGGGAAAAAGGTTTTCCCTTTTTTTTTTTGTGGGGGGTGGGGGGGGGTGGGGGGATTGAGTTTTTTGGGATGTAAATCTGTTGTCCCCAGGTGCCAGTCCACAGTGCTTCATGCTTTTTTTTTCCCCCCCCCTTTGTTACTTTTTGTGTACATTTTTGTGGGAAGTCGACTGTGCCCGTTCGGGGGCATAAGAAAAATGATTTGGGTTTTGGGTTCTGCTAAATTATATGGAAATCGAAAATTTTTTTTTTTTTGGGGGCTTTCAAATTTGGAATGATTTTCTTTTTTGGGGTTAAAATTTTTTCTCTACTGCCCATGCTTTTTTGTCTCATCTACATGTGCCACATCCAGGTGCTAACACTAACAAACTCTGCCTGGTGCCCCTTTAACTTATTATGTCTGGCGATGGTATTATTCTCCATTCTTTCTGGTCCAAAACTGATCAAAGAATCAAACTAGTTTGATATCTTTTTTTTTCGCATCATTCTTATCGTGTTCAGTGTGTGATTTTAGAGCTGACTGTGCTGGCAGCCATTGTTAAATTGAGAAAACAAGTCATTTTTACCCATATTAAACTGGTTCAGAAACCAAACTGTTTAAGAAGAGAGGCGCCCGAAAACCCAGGTCCTTTTTTTTTTTTTTTTACTCTAAAAGAAGGAATGGATAAGAGAAGAGAGAAAAATAAAACTCCCTTTAGATCAAGTCATTGTTGCGCCACATTTACTTCGTTTGCAGAAACAGAAGTGTGTTATTTGTTATATATATAAATACTCTTCAATACGAAGTGTAATATACTAGATATTGGAAACAATTATAGCAGAAGGCATAGCACCAGGAAGGAGGGGCAGGGGCCGACCGACACGAAGATGGGCACAGGAAATCGAGGACGGAATGAGGTGAAGCTTCTTTAGCGGGAGAACTGGCGAGAGACCGAGTTTCTTTCAGGCAGAGGGGGAGGGGAAGATGGGGGGAGTGGGGGGGTTTTTCTTTCTTTTTCTTTTTTTGGGTTGGTTTTTTTTGGGGGAGAGGGGCCTGTGATGAGAGCGGCGTTATGCAAAGGACCTGCTACATGATGATGATGATGATGATGATGATGATGATGAATATACTAGATACAAAGAAGAAGAGCTTTTTCCCACATTTTGGTGTACATAGTTTTCATGCCAGCAGCTTTCATTTCCCAGAAACGTTTCTTGTACTCATTGAATGGGGTAGTCCTACCTTCAGATAGATCTGTACAGCAAAGCCAGTAGTGTCCCAGATAGTAAATTTTTACTTTAGTAGGAGGCAACCACTGTGGTGTAGCAATTAGACCTTCGCTGGCGGATCGGAAGGTCTGGGTTCGGGTCCTGGGGGAGCCGCAGGTTTTTCACAAATGATCTTCGCTCTCAGGTCGACTCAGCCTTGAATGGGTACCAAGTACAGTCCTTGGAAGTAAAAGCGACCGGCGTGATGCTGACCATCTCACCCAGCGAGTGCCGATTGATTTATAAAATAAAATTCTAGCAATACATGCCCAATACGCCTAAAGGCGTGGAAAAGGGTCCTTTACTTAACTTAGTTTAGTAGCAGAGGTGAGAAAATGTGGATTTTCTTGATACCTTTCAAATTTACGTGCTAGATTATTTGTTCTGTTTCGTAGTTTGACTGCGTGTTTTATGTTTTATAGTTCCTCAAAGTTTCTTAGATCTGTTTATATCACTCAAGGAATATCCAGTAAACATTTCTGTTTCAACTAACTTGAAATAATGATGGTGAACACAATATTGAAACTAGGACGATAAACAGACACAGATGACTAGGCAGTCAGACCGACAGACAGTGAGAAAGACAAACAAACATTCTGACGGGTAAATTTTTAAAAGTACCTAACGTTACCTTACTGTTGAACAGCATCGGGTAAAAACACCGAAGAAAATATAAACATCCACATATGCATATTATGCAAGTTTATATATGTTTGTGCTTAGAGAGAGATAGAGAAAGAAAGTGACTGGCAAATACGCACACACACACACACACACACACACAGAGAGAGAGAGAGAGAGAGAGAGAGAGAGAGAGAGAGTCGCTAACAAATCTCAGGTTCTACATGAATCAAAAACTGACGTGGGAAATATAATAACTTTGGCAGGCAATATATATCCGGATCTCTGGTATCCGGGAACCTGTTGGTCCTGATTGTGTCGCTGTAATAGAAACCAAGTCCTGGAAAATAACACTTCTTCAATGACAGACCGCTTATGTCTGTTCGTTCACTTGACCATATTTTTTTTTAAGCTTTGTCGGAAACTTTCCACTGTTAAGTAACATCATCATTTGTGAACTACATCTTATAACTGTTGATAATGTGAAGTAATGTATACGAATTAATTAGTTGCTACGATAGAACTAACATTTAAAAAAAAATTAAATCATAAAATATAAAACAATATAAACTTTCGGTTCTTAATTTATAACGTATCCCCAAACAGGAAATTTCCTTGGGAAATCCACAGCTGACCTGACAGTCCATTATATCAAGGGGTGCAAGTGTGCTGTTGTTTGGTGATGTTTTTGAGTGTTCATCTAGTGTCTTCTAATTCTAACCCTAACCATAAACCTAACCCTAACCCTAACCCTAAACTTGGCTGTAGAGAAATCGCGAAAAACAACAACCTGAAAACCCTAGAATTTATTGGGAATGTCCCCCGTGACGTTGTCGTGACGTCAGGGGTAAGTTATAAATTAAGTACCAAACTTTCTAGATTGTTTTTTTTTTTTTTTTAGTATCCAGAAGCCATATCGCAACCTTTCGGCCTTGTTTCTATTGTAAATACCGTAAATCTGGGAGAAAATGTGGCTTTTCTGCCTACCCCCGGGAGTGAACCCGGACCACAAGGAGTTCGTCACCTGGTCACCGCGCAATCCGGTTTAGCCAACTACGCTAGAGAGCCGGGCAAACTTTCTAGATATAATTAAATATATCAACTAATGGAAAAGTAGACTAGAAAAGAAATTACAATTCAAAAATGCATTATTGCCTGCAAAATCTGCCAAAGGAAGATAAATATGGATCTTGAACAAGAAATATTATGACAGCCTTGGTGAGATCTGAGACGTTCAAGAACTCTCAAGACATCGAATAAGCAAGATAGCAAAAATTGTAAAATATTGATTAGCTGTAACCGATTGTTTAACTGAATTAAAATAGCACAGCTCGTAGCACGCAGTTGTTGACGCAGTAGATAGCCAAAGGAGCTGAAAGCTATGAGCTATTGACACTTTTGGATTCGGAAGAAAGAAGTAGGGACAATTGAACCTTATTAATTAAAACACTTTGGAAGGTGTGTTCAGCTGGTTACGACTTGAAGCGGAGTTGTTTTAGCAGCGAGTTTCAGGAGATTTCCAAGTAATTCAGTGAAACTGCTGCCAGTTGGCACCGTGAAATGAACCCACGACTTTCAACGAGCGCGATATTATATTAAATTTATGTAGCGTCCACAGTGGATGTTGACCTCAAAAGGTCGCATTAACTTTTTTTTTTTTTTAATTGCTTAATATTATTTTGTGACACACACATATCTCTCCCACCCTTGTACATAAATCTACTTCTTCTCCTCCTCTTACTCCTCCCCATCCACTTCTCCTCCTCTTCCTCCTCATCCACTTCTCCTCATCCACTCCTCCTCCTCTTCATCTTCATCTTCTTCACGCTCACTGGCTGTTCCGTGCACATCCGTTTTATAGATCTAGCTATTTTTTTTTTTTCTGTAGACTGTTTGTTCCTCGTCTTTCAGACAGATGCATTATGACTTTTAAAGAAACAATCTTAATAGTCGCTTTTTACGACATGCTGTTTTAAGGCAATTACAGAGAAATTTGACTAAAAGACTCAACAAAATGGGGAAGCAGAAAAACGTGCACAAAACAACACAAATAACGTAACGTTTTGGCCGGGCAGCCTTTGTCAAACTACACAAAAATAGCAACGAGGAGAGGAGAGTATACATATCTCTAAATGGTGACGTGAGCAACGTTTTTGAATAAATGAAATAAAATTTAAAAAACGATGGCTCAAAAATACAGTCGCAAAAAATCAATTTTTTTAAAAGATAATATAATAGTGGGAATAAAATAAATACAAATGTTAATGATACATATGTGATAATGATACGAGATAGAATAAAGTAATAATATAAAAGAAAAGAAAAGAAAAAAAAAATAACATTTTAAATGTGAAAAGACTAAAACTGTTTAGATTAAGGTGGGTTGGATATTGATACCACCTGGACTAAGAACGCCTACGCTGTGGATGAGGTGCAAAGCGTTTTCAGTAATCTTTATTCCGATGCATTGCTGCTTTCTTCCAATCTGTAAACATAGAAAACAGTTAAAACCCCCGTGTGGGTTCCGGGGCCCCATTGTAGCGGAAAATAAGAATAGACCCACTGCCTCCCCAAAAGCATGTCGTAAGAATCGACTAATTGGGGAGCTTCCTTTGAAGTCGGAGTGCATCTACCGGAGAGGCAAGGAACCAACAGTCTGTGTTCAAGAGAATGGGACCTGTAAAACTGATGCACACGCAACAGTCAGGTTCTGGAGCAGGACTGCAGTTCAGTAGTGGACGAGCAACCAAAACTTTCCGCCAGAGTGTATAGCTAGTGAAGGCGAAGAAGAAGAAGAACAGTTAAAAGTTGCAGATGTGCAAGAATTAGCAAATAGTTAAGCGAAATGTGTACTATTTAACCCTGGCTTGCAGACTGACACTGGTTAATCACAATAATTGAGTGCTAGTAGAAAGATAAACAATGGATGGCGGTCACTAGCAGCTAACTTGAACCAACTGGCCCTCATCAATAACTTAATACGCCATCGTGCGTTGTAGCACTCCATTTATCATTCTTGGCGATGAGATGGTTCAGAACTATTTGCTCAAAGATGGTATAATGAGGTGACTGAGGGCTAATATTCTATCCCTTTTTTTAACGAATTATCTATTTTACTGAATATCTATGTAACTTATTGTCTATTTAACTGACTATACATATGGCTGACTATCTATCTGTTGAACTGGCTTTTTATTTATCTGACTGACTGACTGACTGTCTGTCTGTTTGTCTGTCTGTTCGTCCGTCCGCCCGTCCATCGGTCGATCTGTCTCTCTGCCTGTCCGTCTGTTTGTCTCTCTGCGTACTGTTTATCTATATAGTTCTCTATCTATGTCTGACTGTCTGTCGGTCGGTCCGTCGGCCCATCTATCTATCTATCTATCTATCTATCTATCTATCTATCTATCTATCTATCTATCT
>CAJHNH020001439.1:150000-157500 GCA_905116865.2 Candidula unifasciata | reverse complement strand
GCAGTCTGACCAGAAGAACGCTTTGACCTAATGATTTTGTAATGTCTTCCTTGATCACAGCCCCAGCGAACCAGTTTTAAGAATGTTTCTAAGCTAACTACTAGCCCTAATCATGTTACCATTTTCTGAATCATCAATTCTCAGTTGTTTTGTTTCGTTTCCTTATAGACACTTTGATTTATTATTCGTGTTTTTGTATATATATCTTTTTATCTGTTAATTCTGTTTCATCAACGTCACGGCATTTTTCATTCTGTTTCTTAAATTTGAAATTATTCTTTTTAGTTTTCGCTTTCAATAATTTATTCCCTTTCATTGCTCGCCTACACAAATACACGATTTATGCAAGACATCAGAGAGATCGCTTAATGATGCATATCTTCTTAGTCTGTATTTCTGGTTCTGTACAATAAATTATTGTGTGATTCTTGTCTTTTTTGTTGTTGTTGATACTATTAGGAACATTAAGAACAAAGATACTTTTCTAGTGTAAAGTGGGCTTCTTTCCAGCCATTTGCTAAACAAGAAAACGATGCCAGAAATTATTTTTTTCCTAGACCAATTGTCACTTAATAATTGATGTAGTCAAAAGCACACAGGCCATTTGTACTTTCCATGATATTTATGTTAAACCTATTTAAAGCTAGGTTCTGCTGATATGAAATAAGGACATTATGTATATATGTATTTATGTATGATACATGAAAGTGATAATTACGAATGAGATGATTTATTTGTGTGCGAATGACATAAGCAAGTAATAAAAGTAAACAAAAGGGTGCATTAAATTCCGATATATATATATATGTGTGTGTGTGTGTGTGTGTGTATGTGTGTGTGTGTGTGTGCGTGCGTGTGTGTAGATATGGTTATAGTAACGTTTTTCGACACAGAGAGTTTCTTTCCTTGCCATTTATGCCTAGTGGTGTCGCAGGGCCGGTCCTATGTTGCAGGGATGTCACACTCAGTTAGTAGCCAGCAACACGTCGGTTTTTTTTTTAACCTGTTGTTGTAAGTGGCTGGCGATACTGCGTGTCCTTTATTCCACGATGTAAGCACTTTTAACGGCCCCAAAACCACAACCCCTTACACCACAACCTCAGCCTACGTCCCAGTCTTCATGCTACTTAGGTCGCACGACTGTATGCAGCGTAAATTATGGGCTGCATTCAGTTGTGGGTGGGACGTAGACTGCACTCTCTCATGGGACGTCAGCTGAGGCTGTGGGGTAGGGGAGTTGGGGTTAGGGCCAGTTCTAGAGTGTTAAAAGCGCTCACATCGTGGAATATAGAATACGCGATATCGCCGGCCGCCGACAACAAAAAAGAGTAAAATACGACGTGTTACTGGCCGCTCACTAAGAGTGACACCCCCGCAACATAAGACAGGTCCTGCGACACGACCATGAATTGAAAGAAAAGTCATTCTCTTTCTGGGGCAACAAATGTAAAAGTACCATATATATATTTATACTTACATACACACATACATACATATATGTATATATATATTTTATATATATATATATATATATATATATATATATATATATATATATATATATATATATATACACACACACACACACACCATTTTTAATTTTAACTGGACATTTCTTAAACCATCTAGGACAATTTAAAATCATTTATATTTTCGCAATTTTTACGCCATGTTTGAAAGGAGGCATTGCGGTTATTCCCCACCCCCGCCCCCGCCCGCCCCCCCCCCCCCGCACACACAAACACATAAACACACACTAGGGCTCCAAAACTCGTTTGGGGATCTTTATTATCGATATTGAGAGTATCTATAGTAATTTCATTATGCATCGATGTGCTTTAATAATAGTCTGTTTATCAATTAGTCACATTCACCATTTCACCTAGATGTGCTGAACGATCGAAGTTCAACCCCACCAAGACCGCACAACGAGCGATAAACGCCTGGCCGACACAAAGTGCCACCATTCACATGAGATTCACCGGGGCGGAATTCCCAGAAACCCGATTCAACTGTTAGAAAATATTTGGCCGGATTGGGTTTTTAAAGTAAGGAAAAATTGCCTCCCATACTGAAACACTAGCTGTGATACATTATCCAGCCGGTTATGCAGTCGCATATTGTTCTATCGCAATGTTTGTGACCACATCAAATATTGAGCGATATTTGCGGATCAGTTCGGTATTGGAGGTCCTGTGCTGGAAATCTCTGGCACTGTAACAGAAATGCATTAGGCGGCGTTTGTGATGTTTGTATCTGTTTTCGTGTGTGCGTAATCGTTCTGTCATGACATGAATCACCGTGTCTCTCTGATGGTGGTCGGGGAGGTACAACTCGAGTTAGATCGATGGTTAGATCGGCAGTCAGTTCGGGCGATTCGACGATAGCTTCGAATTCAAGCAAATAGAATGAAGGAATAGGGTGCCGTGGTTGAAGAACGCCTGAAGACATGAAGTCGGATGTGTCGGCCGAAAGACGGAAACATCGCAGCTTTGTTATAAACAGGCACAACGGAATTATATCGCTCTGACGAAAGAAGAAGAAGATTAAGATTAAGAAGAAGAAGAAGAAGACAGAAGAAGAAGAAGAAGAAGAAGAAGAAGAAGAAGAAGAAGAAGAAGAAGAAGAAGAAGAAGAAGAAGAAGAAGAAGAAGAAGAAGAAGAAGAAGAAGAAAGAAGAAGAAAGAAGAAGAAGAAGAAAAGAAGAAGAAGAAGAAGAAGAAGAAGAAGAAGAAGAAGAAGAAGAAGAAGAAGAAGAAGAAGAAGAAGAAGAAGAAGAAGAAGAAGAAGAAGAAGAAGAAGAAGAAGAAGAAGAAGAAGAAGAAGAAGAAGAAGAAGAAGAAGAAAGAGAAAAGAAAGAGAATATGAAGAAGAATAAGAAGAAGGAGAAAAAAAAAGAACTGAAGAAAAATCAGGAGCATCAGCAGGAGCGCGCACCCAAAACATTGAAAAAAGGGATGGCTGTGTTTCAGCCTAGATCAAATTATCTAGGTTGCTGGTCGTTCAAGGGGCTTGACTTGGTCAAGTGCATAACAATAATAATAATAATAATATAATAACGCACTGAATGGCATATGAATTTTTAAAAAATCTGACATTTTATTCAGTGTATAAACAAACACATATTAAAAAAAAAGAACTATACATTTTTGGGGAGTTGAGGGTGGAAACATCTAACTCTTTACAAATACCACTCCTTCCCCCCCCCCCCCCTCCCCTTTTTTTCTTCTTTTTCCACTTACACATTAAAGGGGCCTAAAAACCACTAGGTTTCTGCGCCCTGGCCACGTAGACTGCGAATACACTGGTGCATCAACTTGCATCTCTGATGTATCCCTTGCAGATCCCTTTATATTCTTTCTCGGTGAATAAAAGATATGTTGTGAGCGAACATAACCCTGTCTGACACCCTGTTTCATTTGAATAGATGTACTTATTGGACTGTCAATACTCTTAGATCCTCCCTGTGTCCAACGCACCGGTTTTATAACTCTTGCATCTCTGCCGTCTATATCTGTAGTTTTACAGAATTCGGTTTATGTATGCATGATGTACTTTATCGAAGATTTAGAAATGTTTTATAAAGCGCAAACATAAATGTATTTCAACTGCACTTTCAATGAATGTTAAGAGAATGCGCATGTATTCTTTAATGTGCTTTGATATCCTGCCGTGCCTTATATCATGTGTTATTTCCCATTCCGCACAGACATTGAGGTTTACATGATGATCATCATCAGTTGCCATTTCTCTTGCTTAGCGACGTGGGGAGGAACAATTTGCGATCCACTGCTTGGTGCTCAACAGTGGCTCTGTCATTTCTTGTCGACGTAAAACCTTTTTAATGTCATCAGTCCAAAATCTCCTAGGGTAACCTCTCGCTTTTACATCATATGTTTTTATCTGTAGCGACTGCGTAGTTGTTCTGGCTGCATTTTTACTAGATGACCAAATAATTTGATCTTCTGTTTTTCAACAAACTTTAAGGATGGTATTTTCTTCTTTTTCTTAGCGTTTTGTTTCGTATGCTCAATGAACTTGCATGTTAGTAGCAGGTGTTTATGGTTCCCCATAGCTTGCTCTCCACACTTTCTAAGTTGTGTGTATAGTGGGTAAGCCTGAGAATGTGCTCGGGTGTTTGTGGTCCTGTTTGACAGGCACACTGTGGGGAACTGTACAATCTTTGTTTTATGCACGCAGTAGTTGAGCCTGCAGTGTCCTTATCGTAGAAATTAAATTGTTGTATGTAGCTTTCTGGTGTTGTTCCCACAGTCTATCTGATATCATTTTTGACTCTGTCTTGGGTGATTAAGTTTGCTGTTTTTCATAGGCATCTCATTTCACAGGTGTTAATTGTACGTAAGTTTGCCTCTGATAGTGTCCAAGCCTGGGTGGTGTGAATATGCTGTTTATAATTTGTTTCTTGGCGTACGTAACATTGTTAGAATTAACCAAAGCTGGTTGTTGCCTAATTGCCTTAATATGATTATAATCCGGTATGTCAAAATTACGAAACTTTGTTCTAAGTCACAGACAGCGACGTGTAAGAATTCTAACCTAATCATTAGAAAACCTGCATTCTTTCCTAGCACGTCCTGTGTGCTTAAGAATCCCCCGCCAGATTTATACTTCTGGAAGGAAATACAATCGCCCATATTTTTAATTATATTCAGGCCTGCTTTATCCGGTACTAGCTTTAGAAATTCCCATTCGATAGTCTTAATTTAGCCCCCATGCAAATTCAGTTAATGCTTTTGAATTCATTCAACGTAAACTTTCACAGCGATGATAGGCGTGCCGGGGGTAATTAAAAGATACATGATTAATTGGAGAGAAACATTCAAACGCTGTGCCATAATTCATTAGCGAATCACATCCATGTTGCTAATCCATGTACGTGCGCTCACATACTCACGTGACGGGGCACTTTTATTGCAAATAACAGAATTATTGTCAATAATGCAAGGATGCGTATTTTTCACAGCAAAAACTAGATGTCATAGGATTAATTGCTTCGTTAAAAAAAAAATTGATATAAAAAAATTTTTACGCTGTGCGATGTTAACAAGTGAGTGTTTTGGGAGTAGATAATTATGGTCGAGACTGCATATATATATTATGTTAGAAATTTATGCCAGTCGTTTACATTTTTCTTCTTCTTCTTCTTCTTCTTCTTCTTCTTCTTCTTCTTCTTCTTCTTCTTCTTCTTCTTCTTCTTCTTCTTCTTCTTCTTCTTCTTCTTCTTCTTTTTCTGCTACTGCTGTCGCCGCTGCTGATGCTTTTGCTTTCCTTTATTGCCACAGAGCACACACAGGCCCTTACCTAACTCTAAGGGCACACACAGGCCCTTACCTAACTCTAAGGGCACACACAGGCCCTTTTCTAACTCTAAGGGCACACACAGGCCCTTAACTAACTCCTGCTAAATACTTCTTTCCTGTGACTTCGTGTACAACCCTCACCATGCCCTTCCCATCTTTTCCACACCATTATTCATTTTTCTTCTGATAACGTTTTTGGTCTTGCTTTATTCTCCTGACCCCGTAGGTAATACCGTTTCTCGATGTTTTTCATATTCAAAACTATAGATTGAAACTTAAATAACACCATTTAATTCTCTCTATTTTTTCACAGTGGGGAGTCGCCGTGGCCGAGCGGCTAGACGCTCGCCGCGAATCGGTAGGTGGTGGGTTCGCTCCCTAGTGGAACCAAACTTTTTTCACAAATGACCTTGGCTCCCAGGTCGACCCAGCTTTGAGTGGGTACCATGTGCAGTACCGGAAAGTAAAGGCTACCGGCATGATGATGACCACATTACCCATCTTGTGCCGATAGATCTATGAAAGCTGATTACTTTAATCGTTCTTAGTGTACCATCTACATATGGCAGAACTCATTTAACAGATTTTATCACATTCCTATTACAGCTCCTTTGTAGAACGTCGCTGCGATTACGATAGACCTTGATCGCTCTAGATCCTACCCACCGCACCCCATTTTTCCCCCACTGCCACAGTTATCCTAGCTCATGAGCTGTCATTCCCACATTGTCTTTAAATTTTTCAGCACCAAACAACCCGTCAAAAGTTTCTTGATCATTTTACAGATAATATAATGTTGTGTTTTATAGCCTAAACAAATGTTGTTATTCACTTTAAACAGGCTAATTTCTGCTAATGATATCCCTCTCCAAGACGTGAAGTCATGCAGTTATTTTGGCAGTAATATAGATAAAGATGGGTAACTGATAGAGATGTTTTCTGCACAGGTATCGGAACATGATGAATCAGGCACTTTGAACATTTCCCCACCACAGGACTTGATTTAGTATGTATTTATTCTTACCATATCCATTAATCCTTCTGTCAGACCACTTTATGAGAAGACCAGTAGCCTTGGTGAAAGCTATCGTGCACTCCAAATCTCTGTATATACCATCAGCTTTGTTTTTGTCTCAGATTGTAAAATACCAGATGGCCTTCTGGCAGCATATGGTGTACTGCCCTGGAGGACATGCTCGGCATTTTCAGGTTTCATGTTGCAGGGACACACCTCCGTGTTTTCTATACCGAAAAACGTGAACATTTGTTGGTGAAGTCTGTTGTGCCCTGTTCTTAGTAAAGATACGAAACACTGTCCCTCATCTGAGGGGCGATGAAGCGGGTCCTGGGAGGAATATCTAGTGTGGGTATCCAGCCATTTTTCCTGGTTACTAGTTGTTATTGATGTCTTTAGTCTTATAGTGGGCTGAGTCAAAATTCGACTACACCATTTCACGTGTTTGTAGCAGTCTCAGACCATTTCATAACTTTTTTTTTTCTTTTCATCCTCCTCCAAACTCCTTCATAAAATTTTGGTTGTTTGTTTACTTATGGCTTATAGTCTCGTTCCAGAAAATTAATGTTGCGTGCACTCCCGTTTTACAGATTTAGCTTATTTGTATTCAGATTGTTGGTTTCTTGCCCCGTCAGGCAGATAGACACTGACTTTGAAGGAAACCCCTAATTAGTCTTATGACATGCTTGTTAGGCAGACAATGAGTATATTGTTGTTCCCCCCATATAACTGAGTCCCAGAACGTGCACGGGGACCTTAATGACTTGAACTAGTATATACATAAAGCCTCCTCAAATATCACTACTGCTGTGGCATTTACAATTGTTTTATCGTCGCTTTGTATATGTGTTATCTGCGTATGTATGTAACTCTAGTCCAACTGTTACGGATCTTCCCACTGAACCCACCATTAGATAGTATCAGGACAGCATCGATCAGTCCCTCCTCTGCAAGCGATTATTCCTTACACTAGGCACGATCCAAGTTGACTATTGCAGCGATAACGGGTTTCCAATTACCCTGCCATTGTCCGTCGTTCCGGCTTCCATTTACACCTTGTCATTGCTAGATCACATATGGACCGGTCCCGGGCAATTCTTGCAAACAATGCGTTAACACATTCTGCTGGGGAAATAAGTGAAGAGACAAAGAAATGTGCTGTTG
>CAJHNH020001439.1:87500-145000 GCA_905116865.2 Candidula unifasciata | reverse complement strand
CTGGGTATTTGTCATCTAGCAAAAGAAAAAGAAAACCGTGTTAATTGCCGTAAAAAAAAAAAACCGCACTCTTAACAAATATCATTGAATAGTTTCGAGTCTGATCTACAGCAGGGCTGTCGAAATGTTGGGGGAATAGTACCACAATTTCTTTTTGAAACAGTACTAAAACACATCAAAAGGTACTGCATTTTTAGCTTTTAATTTAAAATCCACTTAAACGTCTTTAAACGCACAGAGTACACACAAATATATATATATATATTATTTATATATATATATATATATATATATATATATATATATATATATATATATATATATATATATATATATATACCTTATATTTAATAACATAAATTATTTGTCCATAAAATGATAAAAAATACTTTGAAAAATATTTTTTATCTGTGAGCAACTGTAATGGTGCATTTAGAAAAAAAAAATTAAAATAGCAGCTGTCAACTTTTTGTTAACCCCTTAATTGTAGAATCTTTATGATTATTGTCACTGCCTGAACCAACGTTCATATATGTACGCTCGTTCATAGTGGTCACTTAAACTCAAACAGAAGTTTTTTTTTTTTTTTTTTTTTTTTTTAAATGTTAATGAATTTTTGTTTATCTAAAAAAAAATTTACAAAATATCACCAGTTTCTTCAAAATAAAACTGAATCAGAAAATCGTCAGCATAGATAAATTAAAACGTGAAACTGCGACAAAAGACATAAAAGAGAACCATTTGCCAGTTCTCTGGTCAGACAACTACACTGGCATTTCAAACTTAAACATAAGGACACTTGACCAATCACGTCGAATGTGCATTTGCTGAAGCTTTTTTTTTTTTAGCACACTCACAATCACTTTTTTAAAAGGTTCCCCAAAATGTAAAATAACTAATGCAAAATCTATAAAACATAGCAAAACAGCGGGCCTGGCAAAAAAAAGAACAGTTTTGCTCGGCAAGGGTCAAATAGTGCCAAATTCCTGGTCTGTAGTAGCTGTGAGATTTCAGAGTAAGTTGTAAGTGAAACCTTGACATCCTGGGCAACTATCGGTTAACGTGAACAAAATGTTCGTCCCAACAGGGATGTACATGTAATATCACATGCCTCAGTCCCAAGATAGCACGAATTTATTTTAATACGAACTCTGGATTTTTATGTCCCCATGAATTCACGTTAAAAAGGTTATACTGTTTTTAACAGATGTTTAATCAAAGGATTAAAACAAATATTAGCAGAAGGCATGGTACCAGGAAGGAGGGGGCAGAGGCCAACGAACATGAAGATGGGCACAGGATATGAGTGATTCCTTGAATATGAAAGTGTACAAGGCGGGGGAGCTGGCGAGAGACGAAGTTTCTTTCAGGCAGACCGTGACGAGAGCGACGTTCTGCAAATGACCTGCTACACCATGATGACGAGTCGCGTGCCTCACAGACAGGGCAGAATTAAAACAAATGGAACAATTTTCATGCTGGAATAATTTTATACATTTAAACACTAAATAGGGTGCGGGAGAAAAGGTGAAACGGGGGAATTTCTCGGTGGAGAGAAATGTATGGTCATTGGCAGCGCTAGTAACATTTTGGGGTGACATGTTGCAAATTCGTCGTATGCACTTGATGCGTGGAATGTATGCTTTCGAAAAAGGCTTGGCCTCTGTCACGAACCGAACCCACGACCTTCCGATTCGCAGGCAAGAGTCTAGCCACTAGACCACTGCGGCTCCCCGTTAGATGTTGAGAAAAAAAAATAATACAACCACGTTTAACTAGGCTGTGCACAGATATAAAAGTCAGTTTCAACTAAGGCTGGGCTATTCACCTGACAGCCCGCGATCTTAATCAAGCGGATCGTTGTCTGTTGTATTGTAATAATGATCTTTCTTTGCTGGGGCATGGGCCTTTGGTCCATGTCGATTCCCCATTTTCAGAATCATGGTCGCTGAAGAAACTTAATTAGGTTTAGGTTTAAACAACGGATTGACATAGTGGCACAAGGGTAGTAACCCATGAGTGCCCTGTTCTACTTCTAACTAGAGCCTGAGCTCGAAGGTTTTCAGTGCAGTGCACGAACTCACTGGCGCCGTCTGAAATACTTTGGGTAGATTTGTAACGTCAAATTTTGTCCGGACAGCGCTGTCAGGCTACTCTTTTCGATTCCCAACTGCCAAGGGATACACATGGGCGTTTGTTCTACCCAAACACCGGGGGAAATTACTGTAAGTCCACGTTTTAAAAATACCAGCCTTTACCGGGGCCTAAACCGTGGACTTTCAAAACCCGAGGCGGACGCCATGCCTCAAGACCATTCAGTCCTCTGAAGAAACCTAACTAAATAGCCCTAGTCTCAAGTGTCACTATAATGCGGTCCATAAAGGCTTCCGAAATGGGAAAATGTGCAACTCAGTAACCGTGCCGTGTAAGATGTTGAAATCTGGCTTACAGTCTGTTAATAATAATGTCCTTTTAACTTTTTTTCTTTTTTAAAAATGTAAACACACATTTAGTTACCATTCTCCTTATTTGCGGTACATAAAATAAAAGACACTTATTCAAAGCAAACACAGCATGCTTACTTTACCTTAGGTGAATGAGTGAGGGGTACTTTTCAAAACATCAAATTACGCGAGCGTCATAGATGTTTCCCAGCTGATCAACTTTGATTTCTTTAGCATGTCTCCCGTGAGTTAGAGATTTTTCATTGAGTGGGGAATAAGCTTTCAAAACAATCACAGCGCATCGCTGGACATGTAAACTATTTCAGAAACAAGCAACACACTTGTGTCAATTATTGTATGTTCTATTTCTCAGGGGTAAAGAAGTTAATAGTCAAGCAAAGATCAAAGAAATTCGCCGCTTTAAGAGAACAACAGCAAATCTGCGATTGTACATTATAAAATCATAAGGACATGGGAAATCTAAGGCCACATTTAAAAACACAATTTATGTTGCTCCGTACAAACGTTTAAGAGATATTTGTGAAAGTGTGACGGCGTGAGTTTTAAAACGCACTATGAGAAGGCAACCCATTTTTGTTCTCTGCCACACGAAGAAGATCAAATGCTCGCCGACTGGCATAGGCGATCATGCCTGTCCACAAGCAGTTCGTGTGTTGATACCCTTCATGTCATGACAAACGTCTGTCAGGGATCTTCTTACATTGTCTTCCTATGTCTTTCTCTTTTCACAAATCCCTGCAGTGGTCATAGTATGTTTAAGTTCCCATCTTCTTATACCATGACCAATAACAGATGACTGTCTCGTTCTGATGTTTGTGATAAGTCGTCTTCGAGTTCTCTCCTCTTTCAACACATCTGGATTGCTCCTTTTTGGCTGTCCCAAGAATTCTAAGAATTTTTTGTAAAACCACATCTCCGACTCAAGAAATTGTTTGTCTTGTTTATTCATTGTCGACGATTCCAGACAAATTTTAAAACTAGCTCTATATAGCATGCGAGCACTTTTATTTTCTAACCTCTAGTGACAAGGGGTAACCGGTCTTGTTTGCTGTACTGATGCTACAAATGATTTTGGATTGTCACACATATAGGAATCTAAAGGAAGATAAGAAACGGAAACGGATAAGACAAACATCAAGTATATGTCAGCTGTATAACCAGTTGCAAAGACAAACAGAAGATGTTGTGTCGTTATCATCAAAACAATGACAATAAACAAAACATACCATACGCGAAAATATATACTAACTCTGAAATGACAAGAATAAAATATTATGTACACGACCGAGCTGTGGGAATACCGTAATTCTGAAGAAGAAGCGTGGCGCAGTTGTAGCCAACTTGTCTGCAGACTCCATGTTTTGTGCATCGGCGCAGATCATACAAAGATTTGTGTAAACAAATTGTATCAACTGAGTAAAGTTCAAAAGTTAGAAGAACTGAGTACTAATATTAGAAATAGTGAGCACAAATATGTGAATAAATTAGCACAAATATGTGAAGAATTGAGCACAAATATTTGAAGAATTGAGCACAAATATGTGAAGAATTGAGCACAAATATGTAAAGAATTGAGCACAAATATGTAAAGAATTGAGCACACATTTTAAAACAATTGAGCACAAATATGTGAAGAATTGAGCACAAAGATGTGAAGAATTGAGCATAAATTGTAAAACAATTGAGCCCAAATATATGAAAAATTGAGCACAAAGATTTGAATAATTGAGCACAAATTTTAAAACAATTGAGCCCAAATATATGAAGAATTGAGCACAAAGATTTGAATAATTGAGCACAAATTTTAAAAACAATTGAGCCCAAATATATGAAGAATTGAGCACAAAGATTTGAATAATTGAGCACAAATTTTAAAAACAATTGAGCCCAAATATATGAAGAATTGAGCACAAAGATTTGAATAATTGAGCACAAATTCCAAAACATTTAGGCCCAAATTTGTGAAGAATCGAGTACAAAGCTGTGGAGAATTGAGCACAAATATATAAAGAACTGAACGTAAATTTGTGAAGAATTGAGAACAAATATTTGAAGAATTGAGCACAAAAATGTGAAGAATGTAGCACAAATATGTGGACATATTAGGACAAATTAAAGAAGTAAGGACACATTTCTGGAAAATTTAACTTATGTATGGGAATAATTAAACACAGAGGCGAGTGTCAGTTTTTTAATGGCACAGTGAATGCTGAATGATTATTAAGAACGACATTAATTGATGTAATTTGATAAGTGCAAATATTTTTTCATCGCTTTTATACAAAACTCGTTAGTGCTTTTTGTCTTCACCAAAGCTTGACGCTTCGTGCCTGGCGAAACCGTCTTCACTCAAAGTAGACTCTTTTTGTGATTAGTGCATTTGAGACACATTTAGTATGCACTGGGTCAAAGTGCTGGCTCAAACACATAATCAAAAATGTCACTCTGTACGCAGGAAATGTGTTATTTATAAGTAAAGTTCATTCTCCATAATGGAAGAGGGCAGTAACGCAGAGATTCTCAACCTGTACGTCACGACTCTTTTTGGGGTCGAAAGACCCTTTCACAGAGATCGCCTTACATCATCGGAAAACACATATTCACTGAAGTTATGAAGTACCAACTAAAATAACTTTATGGGTAGGGGAGTCATCAAAACACGAGGAACCGGATAAAAGGCTCGCGTCATTAGAAAGGTGGAGAACCACTGCTGTAACGGATCTCTAATACTCTATCGAGTAATCGGATAAGGCAGTTTCAACTTCATAGAAAGCAGGTCACCATCTGTTCGTGTGCCACGTCTTAGTGTATAAGCGCCCACCACCTGCAGGTGGGTTGCTTGGATATCCTTTAGGTCACTGGTAAATTACGTATTTTGACTTTTCAATTCCTTGAACAAAAGATAGAATTGTAATAAATATCCGTTTTAATGAAGATTTAAACCCACAAACTTTATGTATACGGACAAGCCATTTCTGCCTCGTAGAGTTTACCATCAGTTAACCCTTCTTCTTCTTCTTCTTCTTCTTCTTCTTCTTCTTCTTCTTCTTCTTCTTCTTCTTCTTCTTCTTCTTCTTCTTCTTCTTCAGCATTCCGAGCCCTTGAGGTTCATTGTTGCAAATTTCACTGGTCTCCATTCATCTCTCAGGTTGGCCTTCTCTTTCCAGTTGGTGACACAAAGTGTTTGCAGATCTGTTTGGATGTTATCTCTCCATTGTCTTCTTGGTCTGCCTCGTGGTCTACGACCATTCATTTCCCTCGTGTATACAGTTTTTACTTCTCTGTCATCTGACATTCTTTCAATGTGCTCCAATCATTTGAGTCTATCAGCTCTCCTGATGCCAGTGATCAGTGGAGATTTAAACAGAATATGAATTTCGTTTGTTGCTTCTCACTCTTTATTTAGCCCTGTTTGCATCTTTGACGGATCCAAAGATTCGTCGTGAAATTTTGTTTCCGAAAACATTTACTAAGGCATTATCTCTTCTAGTTTTCCTCCAAGTTTCAGAGCCATAAAAAACGACTGGTCTTATCAACGTTTTATATATTTTGATCTTGGTGTTGCGAGACAGACATTTCGACTATAGCAGATGTTGAAGGTCATAGTATACTTTATTTCCATATTGTAGTCTAGATTGTATTTCTCCTCTTAGCATGTTTGAGCACTTGAAGTTTGCACCCAAGTACTTATACGTTTCCATTCGTTTGATTTTCACACCGTGGCCGGAGTTTATATCCGTTCCCTGTCTAGTTTTTATCATGTATTCTGTCTTCATCTGTTAACTCTGGTGGAATAAATGAAACAATCATGGATTGACATCACTGCACTCGGGACATTCCCACGCGTGCTCAGTCCCCTTTTTCAGTAACCAATGAACAGTTGACGAGCTAAAAGTACCACCTGTATCATAATTAAAAGTTCGCCTCAGTTTCCCCTGCAATGTTGATTATCTTCCAGAACCCCTACCAACGCTCTGTTGAATTCGTGTATGGATTTCCCGTCTGTTCTTTTGCACTGGCCATTTAATCCCATACAGCCTTCACCGCGTCTGCTGACATATAGTAGCTCACCGCCTATATGAGCTGCAGCAGCCAATCTATTAGCCTGCTCGTTACCCCACACATCTGAACCGCCTGGGGAGAAAATCCATGATATGCTATAGATCTAAGTCTTATTAGGCGATGCAAGCCACTGTGATCGCAGGACACCAGTTCCAATTTTCCGAACATGCTCTGTGAGTCTGTTACAATTACAACATGTCGGGCTGTGCTGTCCTCAAGTCATAGGAAACCTGACGTTACTTCTTCCGTCTCCATTCTCATACTGGATGTAGTGACGTTTTACACGAGGCTCTCTGTTTTCAAGCAGTGTCCATTTATCTTTGCAGCAAAACCCCGACCACTCTTCAAACTTCTCACTACAGACCCATTTGTACATACGTCGTCACTGTTCTTTGATAAGCTCTTGCACGGCTTACTCTGTTTCACCAGCTATCCATTCCCGGCACCCTCTGTCCAAGGTAACTATCACTAGGTGCAAATCTGTTTTGCTGGGTGGCACTGTAACCCATTCTTCACCACGCGCTATCTTGTCAGTTGCAAAAACAGTTGTGATCGTGACTTATGCCTATACCATTTAAGAGCCACCGCTTTTCAGCTGTTGACCCTTGCTGGCTCCTTAATTCTCACACAGACGATGTTCCCTGTCCATAGCGACGTTAAGGTATCTTTTATCCTGTAAAGCTTTGTATCTCTCCTATAGGGTTGATAATGCAAGTAGGTGCCGCATGCACACAATTGATGTATGTCGTGTTCATCCTCAAAATGACTCGTGTGGCTTCTTTTTGCAGCCGCTCCAATTTCTCTGTTTGGGTGTGAAATCATGTTAGCAGTCCTAAACTATCCTCACCGAAATAATCAGTTGTTGGTAGAACAGTGTTTCCCAAAGTGGACGCGACCGCCCCCAATTCCTCGGGGCGCTGGGAGGGTTTTGGGTGAGATAGCGGTTTCGATCAAATTTGGGGGGCGCTGGAACGCTCCAGGGAGTGGTAGCAGCCTTAGATGCAGCTGTGAAGCACTGAATATAAAAAAAGACTTCGGTAGAGAGAGAGAAAGATGTATATATATATATATATATATATATATATATATATATATATATATATATATATATATATATATCGAGAGAGAGAGAGAGAGAGAGAGAGAGAGAGAGAGAGAGAGAGAGAGAGAGAGAGATCACTGTGATGAACTGTTCTAAGTTTTTCAGTGCAGTGTAACATTAAAATCGCAGTTAGTGCTTTCATTTTCGAAGAAATGATATTATACCCAGTCAGATTCATCCTTCTCGTTAAAGAATATGTTATGCTTTCGATTTGTTTAAATATTTCGAGACTGAGTGAAAGGATGGCATGAGCTGCATTTTCTACAAGCGACAGTTACACACATATATGTTTAAATAAGAAACTTTCTATGCCAACAATATGACAGAATCTCAATAGATAGCCTGTGTTCCACTCTTCAGTCAGTAAAATATATAGCGAGTCTCTCAGAAACAAAAGTAAAAGAGCCAAGACTCTTCGTGATTTATGTAACTGACATTACTAAATGTTGTCACTAGCAAGTCTCCAACAGCCTACCCGAGCAAGAGCAATATAGAACCAATGCTCGTCGACGACGTTGCTGTCTAAACTGCCTCTAAAAACATCACAACAGCCTACTGTCCGCTTCAAAAGTCAATGGAGAAAGTAGGGAATTGACGATCAGGGATAAAATTTCACCATCTTCAGAGCATAAACTAAGGCGGAAAGATGACACCAATAGGTCTGGAACGAGGCATGCTGCAAAAGCTGCTAGATCCGAAGAATAACGTGCTGTGTGTCTACCTGTCGAACCTTTCCTCATTCACAAGCTGTTAACCACCGCTGCCTTATCTGGTAACACATCTCTATTATTTAAAGAACACAACAATACCGCCGCCCTTTCTGGCAACACATCTCTTTTATTTATAGAACACAACAATACCGCCGCCTTACCTGGTAACACATCTCTATTATTTAAAGAACACAACAATACCGCCGCCTTACCTGGTAACACATCTCTATTATCTAAAGAACACAACAATACCGCCGCCTTATCTGGCAACACGTCTCTATTATTTAAGAAACACAACAATACCGCCACCTTATCTGGTAACACATCTTCTTCTTCTTCCTCTTCGCGTTCACCAGCTGTAAACTCTGGCGGAAAGTTCTGGTTGTTCGTCCACTTTTGAATTGCAGTCCTGCTCCAGAACCTGAGTGTTTCCTGTGCATCAGTTTTACAGATCTGATTCACTTGAATGCAGACTGTTGGTTCCTTGCCCCTCAGGCAGATGCATTCCGACTTCAAAGGAAACTATCCAATTAGTCGACTCTTACGACATGCTTTTGGGTAGGCAGTGGATCTATTCTTGTTTTTCCCACAATGGGGACCCGGAACCCACACGGGGTAGGTAACACATCTCTATTATTTAAAGAACACCACAATACCCCCGCCTTATCTGGTAACACATCTCTATTATTGAAAGAACACCAGAATACCCCCGCCTTATCTGGCAACACATCTCTATTATTTAAAGAACACCACAATACCCCCGCCTTATCTGGCAACACATCTTTATTATTTAAAGAACACAACAATACCGCTGCCTTATCTGGCAACACATCTCTATTATTTGAAGAACACAACAATACCGCTGCCTTATCTGGCAACACATCTCTATTATTTAAAGAACACCACAATATCGCCACATAATCTGGTTCGATGACTGAGCCTGTTTCCTCTCACCAGTCTGGATGAAAGTTCTGACTATTCGTCTATTTCTGGAATTTTGTCTTTAGACTTCTCACACCAGTCTGGTTGAAAGTTCTGGTTGCTCGTCCATTTCTAGACTTTAGTCTTTTTCCAGAACTTAAGTTTTGTCCGCGTGTCTATTTTATACCTCTCCCAGGTCGATCCAGCCTTTAATGGGTACCAGCTACAGTCCTGGGAAGCAAAGGCGGTCTGCGTGATGTTGACCGCATCATCCATCGAATACCGAGGGGTCTGTAACATAAAAGCGTTATATGCCTAATACGCCTGCAGTCGGGGAAAGGAGCCCTTTATTCTACCTTAACTTTATATGTATGTAGACTGTTCC
This sequence comes from Candidula unifasciata, assembly GCA_905116865.2. Classification (NCBI taxonomy): domain Eukaryota; kingdom Metazoa; phylum Mollusca; class Gastropoda; order Stylommatophora; family Geomitridae; genus Candidula; species Candidula unifasciata. Next base: position 135,355 of record CAJHNH020001439.1, on the reverse strand, counting down.
TTGCCTCTCAAAGTGAACACTTCTAACTAGTCGCCGTTTACAACAAGCTTATTAGGGCGCAGTGGGTCTATTTTCTTTCTTCCAAATAAGGACCTCTGAACCCACACAGGAAGAACAAGCATGAAGCCAGTACTCAGGAAACAACGTCATATTCAAAGGCTTGGCTGCACTTAATTGTCATCATTAGTCATTAAAATATAATGCCTACATCAGCTATGGTATTGATTACGTGAAAACATCAAAGTCACATTTCACGACGTATGTAACGATTTACGATACAAGCGCAAATGAAAGCTGTAGTTTACGGCAAATTCATTTGACGATAAATTTTATCTTTATTGTCGCACTTTGCCGCACTGGTTTTTCCTTGGTGTGTGGAGGCTATAAAAGAAGGTCTCCCGGGATCCCCGCTCGACAGCTTCGTGTGCAGCTTGTTGCAAATGCTCGGTACCTCAGTGTCTGCTTGCTGCTTTTGTCGACAATTTCTAGGAGGTTCCGACGGCGGTTGAGACTTAGGGGTTGTGAATGCGGTCTGTAATTCCAAATTTCCATGACTGATTCAACCTTTATAAGCAGTTGAACATTGATTTAAACAGAGATTTGAAGCGTTCAGACTGCAAATGCAGACTTCACTTCACTTCCCCTTTCACCGCTTTGGGTGACATTGGAGACTGTGGACCGGGTTGATCACCCCTAACACAGTATAATACCTCCGATTTCGAACAACCACAATGAAATATGCCCCCAGGGCCCTCCGAAAGGTGGGAGAATGAAGGGCCCAATCTGATTGATACCCTCGTTGATGACTTTGCTAGCCCCCGGACTGAGACACTCGCCCAACGTCCGGGCTGGCTCTGTACATGTGGGAAAAGCTTCACGGGGTTGCATGGTCTGAGAACGCATGCCGGAAGAATGAAATGCGAGGGTGCTCCACGCAGTAAACGCCGCCGCAAAACTACCACTCCTGTGGTAGTTTCTGAGTCGTCAGGGTACGACGGGCAGGGTGAACCCCACTCGCCCGGAGAGGCCCATGACGTCGACTGCGGAGGAGCACCTTTGATGATTTCTGAAGAAGTGCGTTCCAAGATCAGGTTTCCACCTGCGAGCGAGAAGGTGGTGTGGTGTAAGTTGGAGGCTACATTATGTGAGGTACTTAAACAAACTCTAAACAAGAAGTCGCTAGGCGACAAGCTTACTAAATTTGGTGATGTAATATATGAACACTGCTCCCGCGAGTTCGGGACAGTAGTAAAGGCACAGCCGGGTGCCAAGCAGAATACTAGCAGGAGGCAGAGGGACATTCTGAAGTGTCGGGCAGACAAGAATGCCCTCAGAAAACGGTTCAAAGCCGCTACAGGCAGCGAACGGGAGGGGCTGTACGAAGTTTGGTTGCATTTAAAGAACAAACACAGTGCCCTCTGTCGCGCCGAGCGTTTCTGTAACAACAGACGAAGAACCAAAAGGGAGCGAGAGAAATTCTTTAAGGACCCGTATCAGTTCGCCCGAGGTCTATTCGAGCAACCGAAGTCTGGGACTCTGGTTGTCAGTCAGAAAGAACTTGAGCTACATCTAAGCAAGATGTACTCGGATAAAAAGAGGAGTGAGCCTCTCGATGACAATCCAGAGATCCTTAGCGGACTCAAACAGCCTTCGGTGCCGAAGGTACCATTTAAACTGGTACCTCCCCTTTGGTCTGAGGTTGAGGACGTTGTGAAAAAAGCCAGCGGCAAGTCTGCCCCAGGTCCGAACGGTGTTCCGTACGTTCTTTACAAGCGTTGCCCGAAAATCCTTAAAATGCTTCACGTCTTGTTGAGACAAGCGTGGATCCGCAATCACATATGTCCAGAGTGGTCAAAGGCAAATGGGGTCTACATTCCCAAAGAGCAGGACTCGAAGAGTCTTTCCCAATTCAGGCCCATCTCGCTGTTGAATGTTGAGGGTAAGATATTCTTCTCAGTCATGGCTCGCCGGCTCACACAGTATCTGATGACTAACAAGTACATAGATACGAGTGTTCAGAAGGGTGGCATTCCAGGCGTTCCTGGGTGCCTTGAACACGCGACCATGATTTGGGAGGCTATCCAGAGAGCCAAGCATGAGAGAACCAATTTGCACGTTATATGGTTGGACTTAGCCAACGCCTACGGGGCAGTCCCCCATAGGCTACTGTGGCGAGCCCTTCGCATGTTTCACGTACCGACACAGATCAGTCAAATGGTCGAGCAATATTTCTCTAAGTTCGCCTTGCGCTTCTCTACCTCGACGTTTACCACGAGGTGGACTGAGTTGCAGATTGGGATAGCTATGGGTTGTACGATCTCACCCATACTGTTTGTCATGGCAATGCAGATCATGTTAGACGGGGCGGCCGGCTACGGACTGGGCCTTCAAATAGGGGATCACTGGTTGCCGCCACTGCGCGCATTTATGGATGACACGACTATTATAACGGGCAGCGAGGAGTCTGCCCGCACGATCCTGAATAGATTGGACGCGGTGGTCCAATGGAGCGGTATGCAGTTCAAACCGCAGAAGTCGAGGAGTCTGTCAATCCATAAGGGCAAGGTTTCGGCGACCAGTTTTACGGTGGCAAGGAACAAGATCCCTACGGTTCTGGAGGAACCGGTGAAGAGCCTCGGTCGCGTCTACGATTCGAAGTTATCTGACAGAGCGGAAGTCCGGCGAATACATGAGTCACTGGCTACAGGCCTGCTCGCGATCGAGCGATGCAGGCTGATCGGAAAATTCAAGGTATGGTGTCTCCAATTCATGTTGATTCCGAAGCTTCTATGGCCACTGCTAGTCTACGAGGTGACGATGACTGCAGTTGAAGCCATGGAAAAGAAAATCAATACAGCCTTAAGAAAGTGGATTGGAGCACCGCCTTGTCTGACCGACGTGGCTCTGTATTGCAAACAGGCTAAGCTGGTACTTCCGTTCAAGTCGATAACCGAAGAGTTTAAAGTCGGCAAAGTTAGGCTCGCCATGCTTTTGCGCGAGTCCTCAGACCCAAATGTCATCGCTGTCCAGCCCGCTCTAAAGACTGGTCAGAAGTGGAGAGTCCTCGATGCGATTGAATCTGCTCAGAACGCACTAAAAATTGAAGGAGGTAATGGGTTACACACAAACCGACCGTCGAGGCCTAGGGCACGGGAAGGTCAATTGGTGGTCAAAGGCCTCAGCCAAAGAGCGCCGAGACATGGTGATACAAACGGTGAGGGACAACGAAAACGAGGTTCGGGTCCAGAAAGCAGCCCAACAGTCGCAGCAGGGCCATTGGGTCAGCCTGGAGAGCGCATTGCCGAGAATACTCACATGGGGTGAGATCTGGCGGATGACCCCGCTGCGACTGAGCTTTATCGTTCGTTCGGCGTACGATGTATTACCGTCCGGTGTTAACATGGTTAAATGGTCTGCGACCAACGATCCGACTTGCCCGTTGTGCAAATCAAAGCAAACTCTTGAGCACGTCCTGTCCGCGTGCAGGAAAGCTCTAGGTCAAGGCCGCTATACCTGGCGCCACAACAAGGTGCTAAAGGAGTTAGCAGCCGTTGTCGACCAGGCTAGAATGAGGGCTAACGCCAGAGCCAGTTCTAGTATCGCCCCCATTCGTTTCCTCAAGGCTGGGCAGGTTCCAATTGGTAAGGTCAACAAAAACGCATTCGCTCCATCTGTACTAGACTCTGCGAGGGACTGGTTACTGGCGGTTGATCTGCCAGGACATGAACGGTATCCCGAGTTGATCCGTAAAACCGGCCTGCGACCGGACATCGTTCTCCATTCTGCGCAAAAACGGCAACTCATCCTGATTGAGTTGACGGTCCCGTTTGAGTCGCGTATGGAGGAGAATCACTTGTACAAGCTCGAAAAGTACAGTGATTTAGCAGCCGGTTTGAGGAGAGACGAGGCTTACACAGTACGGGTATTTGCCGTCGAAGTGGGAGCGAGAGGCCTCGTTTCCACTTCGCTCTACAATGTGGTAAAAGAACTAGGATTGCGCGGTAATGAACGGAAACGAGCACTCAAAAAACTTGGTGAGGTGGCCGAAAGGGCATCTAGCTGGTTGTGGACGCAGCGCAACAACGTAGGGGACGGGCCTCGGTGAGCTGGTCCGGGTATCTAGTGGAAAAGAGTTTCTTATCCCTTTGAAAAGTCCATCGTGTACGAATTGTCTGCCAGTGTCTCTCTGCCAACTGCTAATAACAGTCCAATATGTGTCCGGTAAACCAAAGTAAGCTTGTCGCTCGGTCGTCCAGGCACGCTGACTGTTCTAATTAAGCTGCCGTGGCGACTTCTTATCTCACAGTACCTCCTCCGAAACCACTAAGTCGTCTTGTCTCTGGCCGAAAGTATAACACCATCCGGTAATCTGTGCAGCGGGGAAGCAGCCCTGAGTGTCATGAACTCAGGTGGGCCCACCTCCGAATACGTTTAGGAATCGTGGGCCGAAACGTGTGTCGAAAGAGGATAATTTCTACTGATGACTGTAGATCCCCGCTGTACTTGCTCCCTGTGAGTTTATTCTCATTATCTTTATTGTCGCACTTTGCCGCACTGGTTTTTCCTTGGTGTGTGGAGGCTATAAAAGAAGGTCTCCGGGGATCCCCGCTCGACAGCTTCGTGTGCAGCTTGTTGCAAATGCTCGGTACCTCAGTGTCTGCTTGCTGCTTTTGTCGACAATTTCTAGGAGGTTCCGACGGCGGTTGAGACTTAGGGGTTGTGAATGCGGTCTGTAATTCCAAATTTCCCTGACTGATTCAACCTTTATAAGCAGTTGAACATTGATTTAAACAGAGATTTGAAGCGTTCAGACTGCAAATGCAGACTTCACTTCACTTCCCCTTTCACCGCTTTGGGTGACATTGGAGATGAAATGGTGCCTAATATGTTCTTTGACTCCGTTTGCAAAAGGAAATGTTCGCGAGACGAAACATTTTTTTCCAGTTAAAATCATGCACATCAAATTAAGCCGTTCATCGGCCCTAAAAGCTTTTATCTGTGACAAAATATATAAAATGAAATATGCAGTGTAACTTTATCTTTTTCGTTGATAGTTAATGGTGATAAATATAAATCTGGTAACAAGTAGCACTTCCCCAGGATCTATCTTGCAAAGCTCGCATTCACCTAATTCAAGCGCACAGCCTAATGGTGATGAAGATGATGATGATTAAAGTGGTGGGGGTTTTGATGATGATAGCAGTTATGATAGTGCGGATGATAGCAGTTATGATAGTGCGGATGATAGTCCTCTAGCGATGATGGTGATTATGAGGAGGCAGAAGATCAGGATAACTGTGAGGATGATAACAGTGACGATGATGATGATAATGATAGTGACAATTATGATAGTGGTTGGGGTGATAGTGATGATAGTGGTGATGGTGATGATGATGATAGCATTGATGATGATGAAAGTGATGGTGATGACGATGATAGTAATGGTTATGACAATGATAGTTGTGGTGGTAGTGGAGATCATGATGATAGTGATGATGAAAGTGATGATGATAGTACGGATGATGGTGCTTTAGCGATGATATTGATGATGAAGAGAAAGATGATAATGAAAACTGTCAGGGTGAAAACAATGATGATGATGACGGTGTTGGGGGTGGTGATACATCTAAAACTGTTTGTTGTCAGTATTTTTATATAGCTTGTCTCCTCCTTGGTGCATCTATCTCCATCGATATTTGCATACGCCTGCAGCTGGGACATAATTCATTCATATTCCGTATGACCTGAACAGTTAATGCTCCTTAGATCCGAGATATGCAGTAATTTTGATAAGTGCTTCATTGTTCAGTCTAAACAACGAAGACGTTTCATTGCTTGCTTAATTATTTATCATTCGAGGCTCTTGATTTATATTAAATGATTTGCATTTACGTGTGCACTGTATCATGGGTTTTGGATAAGTCATTTTGTTTCTCTTTGCTGGGCTAGGACTGATAAACCGGACTAGTTTGCTTTTGTATTAAAGAAGTTATATGTAGAATAGATCAAGCAAGGACAGTATTTTACAAAATAAAGAACAGTATTTGCCAATTAGGACGAAAAAGAGAATTCTTAAAAAGCCATAAAATGCACTCTTGGTATACGGAAGTGAACCATGGACAGTTGGTAAATGAGTAAAAACTTATTTGGAAGCTGCAAAGATGTGGTTTTATAGACGAATGATGAGAATACCCTGGACATATAAAAAGAGTAATGAGGGTGTCCTGAGAGAAACTGACTCACGAAGAGAACTGATTGCCCACATCAGAAAGAGAAAATCTACATTCTTTGGTCATGTGACGAGAAGGAGAAAACTGGAGTACATTATGAGCTGGACAGTTTGACATCATCTTTTGGAGGATCATCAGTGTCAGAGTTGATTGAAAGTACAAGTGACAGAAGGTTGTCGATAGACATGACTACCAACGCCACACAGCATGGACTTTTAGAAGAAGAAGTATAACCAACCGGGCTGCCACAGTTATAAATTTTTAAAGAGGCTGAACAGTGTATTTAGGATATGCCCTGTTAGTCTGCCATACATGTTGACTGTCACATATCACTCCTGTCACGTGCCTGAAAAAAGGATTTCTCTTTCAGAACCAACAGCACTCAGAAATAATTATGTTGAGTCGTTTGGCTCGTATTGGTCTAAGGGATTCCCCGTGGCCAATATACGCTCAACTTATTTCTGGAGTAGGGCAACTCAAGTATTGGCACTACAAAATATATCTGTATATGAATACAATATTCCTAGGCACACTTGGCTGGACACCCCCACTACTTATTAAAGAAAGCCCCCAGGTTATGATAGTTCATTATCATAACCATGTTAACACATATATTTAAGATTCATACACACACAAATGCTACACACTTAAAAAGGTGAAATAGAGACACCTAAGTCAGCCATGAAAATGAATGCATGTAATCAATACAACATATACATATATATAATAGTGAAGTAGATGCCAGATCTCAATAGCTGGATTCCAGAATACAAAGTCTAGATTACAAAGACAACCAAACAGCCAGAATGATCTTGAGATAACACATATCATCCTCGGGAAACATGGGAACTGTGAGGAATATAGCAAAACATGGCATTAAACTGGCACTTATCCTCTTTCTATTGTTGATGCTTCCCTCAGCTCCTGATGATTCGACTGTCTTTGGTAATTCTGTGATCCCACAGCCGATACTAATCTCTCTACAGCAGTGACCACTTTAACAGACCTCATTTTAGATACTCGTACTCTATAATTAACTTACCCAAGCATAGGAAAAGTCCTAGGCGCCACAGACCGCCTTTTTAAAATGAAATGTACTGGCGTCGATGGACACGTCTGAGTTCCAGGAAAGCCGGCAGAATAATACCGCTAAATTTCAATTCAGGCGTTGGTAAGAAGTAGTTCCTTGTATACAGGAGCCATGAGTAAATCGGTTTCTAAGAAACCTCAAATAACTCCAGTAATATTTATCCAATAGTTGCAAATTTTAAAATGACGCTAAGTCAAAGCAACTAGAAGATGTAGATATCATAATTATGTCCGATAAAGGCATATATTGATATAAGGGACTATATACCTTTCCGGACGAGTCCAAGTTTGAATGTTGTGTCGAGCCCAGGTAAGACAGGTCTCGACTCTGTTAGGGTGATGCGCAATGGCTTATCATTCCACGACATTGACATTTTTGAAAGAATTTCATGGCGGTAAACTTTTAGGTAGCATCTGGGACAGGGCTATTCAAATAAGTTTACTCAGGGGCCAAACTTTCGAAAGTGGAGAGTCAAGGCCAGTGGCCTAAGCACTAGCATTGAAAAATCATTAATTCAATGCGACTGGTAGTGATCCGCGTGCCACCTGCTAGACCTCAGCGGGTCAGTTTTGGCCGAAGGGCCGCCAGTTGAATAGCCCTGATCTAGAAGGTAACAAGCTGTTAATTATCATTTTATTTTCGCGAATGGTATTTTATTATAATATACTACACGTAGTCAGATTAAATGTGATGCGTGAGTCTAAAGATTACTATTTATCATAGTTTCTATTACAGTTGTTTATCATAGTTTTTGTCATAGTTTATATAAAAGTTAATCGTTGTTCAAGATTCCAGCATCTCTGCAGACGGGTTATCCCATAACTGATCTGTTCCAATACAAGTGACAATCACACAAAAGATCCTTTACTATTTTGTGTGTGTGGAAAACTAATAAAAGCCATGCCCGTTTCCACAACTTAAAGCTTGCACACGCAGCGTAAAAATACATAAGGCAGCTGACAGATGCGCCAATACTAACGGTCCCAAAGCCACAACTGTAACTCACAGTCGTTAATTACAACAGCCAGCATTGCTTCAGCAAATGTATTTGCCATTCTGAACTTTATTTGCCACCTACCCTTTTTTTTTTCTGCAGACAACAACACAAAACCGCCGTGGAACAACATTATTAAAAAGAAACACATTCCATGTGAAATTCACAGCTCACAGTATCGCAGCTCATTAGCTGTGCTACAGAAACAAGTTTCTATTACAGTAGCGCTAAAAAGATACTGTGTACCGCCAGAAACATAAACACTGTCCCTGTGTGTGACTTAAGATGTGTCGCAACATGCTTTGCAGATATTTGAATTAGAATCGTCGAAAAAAAAAATTAGCCTATAGCTACATGACGTAAATGGTAAGTAAGTTCCCACTAGTGACCCATAGGAAATATGATGTTTAATTCTTTTTTTTTTCTATGATAGCCGGCATTCGATTGGTGATGTGATTAACATCACGCCGGCCTTCTTTACTTCCCATGCCATTACCGGGTACACATTTTAGGCTAGATTAACCTGAGAGCAAAGATCGTTTCTGGAAGGGAAAAGATCCCAACAGATAAATACGCCGATAGCTTCATCATATGAACTGGACAGTAAAATAGCACTGACCCGATCTTTGATTTCGGTGACAGTGTAGGACGACGAACCATGAGCGCCTGCTTAAAGGCATGGCATCAATGCATTCCATTACTGTTCTTTCTAAACCCCTGTGGCATTGTAACATGGCTAAAGTATTCCAGTTGCTGAAATATGACGCCTTTTATGAGTCATTTCCTTGTCTCGTTCAGAGCATGACAAATGTTGATTTTTTCCTATTATTGATTCGCAATATTCTAGGAATTTCCCCCAGAGATTACAGCTCAAATGCCAACATTTCTTTCTTCATTAATTGTGAAATGGTCTTTGATTTACACTTGTGTGTTGTGTACTATTGGACACATATGTGTATGCATCATGAATATGTGTATCTATCTACCTGTCTGTATATCTGTCTGCCTGTCTCTCTGTCTGTCTATCTTTCGGTCAGCCTGCCAGTCTGTCTATATAATCTACCTACCTAATTTACTTACTTTACTATCTACCTAACTAAGTACTTATCTGCCTGTCTCTCTGTCTGTCTATCTTTCGGTCAGCCTGCAAGTCTGTCTATATAATTTACCTACCTAATTTACTTACTTTACTATCTACCTAACTAAGTACTTATCTGCCTGTCTCTCTGTCTGTCTATCTTTCGGTCAGCCTGCCAGTCTGTCTATATAATCTACCTACCTAATTTACTTACTTTACTATCTACCTAAACTAAGTACTTATCTGCCTGTCTCTCTGTCTGTCTATCTTTCGGTCAGCCTGCCAGTCTGTCTATATAATCTACCTACCTAATTTACTTACTTTACTATCTACCTAACTAAGTAGTTATCTGCCTGTCTCTCTGTCTGTCTATCTTTCGGTCAGCCTGCCAGTCTGTCTATATAATCTACCTACCTAATTTACTTACTTTACTATCTACCTAACTACGTACTTATCTGCCTGTCTCTCTGTCTGTCTATCTTTCGGTCAGCCTGCCAGTCTGTCTATATAATCTACCTACCTAATTTACTTACTTTACTATCTACCTAACTAAGTACTTATCTGCCTGTCTCATTTGTTATTCATCTCTGAGTGGATCACATACCCTTCAAGCCGAGCCTTTAGTAGGCTTTTAGTGTAACTCACTGTTGCTTCAATATTTAGTCGCGAAATCTGGCATTGCAATTACAAAAGTGCACGTCAGTTTTGAAAGGAAGCGGCTACCAGACATTTAGTGCAATCAACACGCTGCAGGCGTAACAGGAAAAATAAACCCTTTTTTAAATCAAACCCACAGCTCATAGTGTCCCACCAAGCACTCAGCTCAGTATCTGAGCGGCGACACATTTAGACGCCTAGCAAAACCAAGCTAGAAATAAACTTTGTGAGGCTCTGTTAATTTACATCTAACATAACACAATAGAGATTTCAAAATAAAGTTATCCATTCTCTTATATGAGCCCGCTGCTTTCTGTTGGTTTCAACCGTGGTATCGACGGCTGACCGTTCGGTATGCAATGGCAAACTACTGGACGTAAATTTGCCCAGGAAAATCACAAACAGTCAAAGAAATTATGCTGATGGTCTTTGTTCTGCAACATCTTATGAAGGATATGCAACTGTAAATAATGCTTGTGTTGACATGTGGATTCCCGAAATCAAGCGAGATAGCACGTTTCCGTTCTTCTTATCCCACATTTCGCTGTGTCGTAATTAAATCAATTCCAGTTGTTTCTTGAACTCATTTTTTTTTTCATAATAATACTTTTTTTTTTTTACACACTTGGATTCAAATATTGTTATTTCAAAGTGCAAACTTTTGAATAGAAAGTATTAACGTAGTGATTATTTAAGAATGAAAAGGTTGTAGAAGAAAAGAACGAAACCAAATGTACTCCTTGGGTAGCATAGGACATTTCGTGCTGGTCCGTTCTGTTTATAGATCAATGAGCATTAGCTGGATAAAGCAATCAACGTCAGGGCGACTATCGGTACTTCCAAGATACTTTTTTTCGTACTCACTTCAGGTACAGTCGATAGCTTTAAATGTTTCAGTTATATATATTTTTTTTTTATTTCAATTTTTTCCCCCTGAATTCGATTAGAACATTAGTGTTAAGAAACGACTGTGTTTCTCCAAGTATATTACTAAACATGTCTTGTGTTTTTCTCGTCAATCTCAGGTTTGGTTCCTGCACCAGGAAGTCTGTGAAATGTGGATCTCTGTGGATGTCCTCTGTTGCACGGCATCAATCCTCCACCTGGTGGCTATCGCAATGGACCGGTACTGGGCTGTCACCAGTATCGACTACATACGTCGTCGAAGTGCGCGTCGCATTCTTCTAATGATCATGGTCGTCTGGATTGTCGCCCTTTTTATCTCCATCCCACCGCTGTTCGGCTGGCGGGACCCCAACAATAACGCTCACATTACGGGGAAATGTATTATTTCACAGGACAAAGGCTACACAATATTCTCCACCGTGGGCGCCTTCTATCTCCCTATGCTAGTAATGATGATTATATACATTCGGATATACCAGGTGGCCAGGTCTCGGATACGCAAAGACAAGTTTCAACATGCCAAGGCGAAAGCGAAAGCGAAACTAAAAACAGAGGAAACTACACTGGTGGCTTCTCCAAAAACTGAATACAGTGAAGTCAGCGACTGCAACGGCTGCAACTCACCGGAGTCTACGGTAGAGACCAAAAAGCGCAGAGCTCCATGTAAAAGCTACGGGTGCTCACCAAGACCCGAAAGAAAGAAAAACAGAAATAGGAAAGCATCCCCAGAACCTAATGGTCTCGACTCGCCCAGCAATGAAAGACTTAAGCAACAGATAGAACCAGATCCTTTCACGAATGGTTGTAACGACGAGTCAAGTATTGCCATGTTGGAAACTCCATGCAATAACGGCAAGAAAATCCGTAAAAAAGTAGATCTCAGTCAACCTTATTCTCGGAATCGAGAGAAAATGGAACTGAAACGAGAGCGCAAAGCGGCACGCACACTCGCCATTATTACTGGCGCCTTCCTTATCTGCTGGTTACCGTTCTTCATCATTGCGGTCATTGGTCCATTTATTGATGATGCAGAAAAGATCCCACTCTTTGCTCGAAGTTTCGTATTATGGCTGGGCTACTTCAACAGTTTGCTGAACCCAATCATCTATACAATCTTCAGCCCCGAGTTCCGAAGTGCTTTCCAGAAAATTCTTTTCGGCAAATACAGAAGGGGTTATCGATGATACAGATCATTATGTATAAAGGGGCGTTTTCGATTTGCATAACGGTCTTCTGAGACATCGGATATTAAGTCCTTCTTCCCCGAAATGCAAAGCGGTCATAGTTCGTACGCTCAAGGGCTTAAGAAAAATATGTTCTGTTTACAGTGTATGCAACAGTGTTTGCTTGTATGTGTCTGCTGTTATATCACAATTGTAAATAATCCTCCAGCCTTTGAGGTGCGACCGCAAGACTAGCAGGAGTAACACAAACGACAAGTAGGGGGTGTTTTATAGACAGCGATTACATTTAGAATCGACGCACTGTTTGAAGCTTCCATTATTTTTGTGATCGGAAACTGGTAAATAGGTCATCAAATGCAATATTATCGTTTAATGTTGGAAAGTGGGATAAACCCACAACTTTGTGTGGTTTCCAGATGTAGTCTAGGGGTTCTAAGGCTTCTGGGAGTTTGTGTTGCTTTATTGAAACCAGATGCGATGTTAGGACAACACAAGCAGACGAACATAATATGAAGAGTACGTTCACAGGCATATCACTTTATGCTTCCATACTGATTATTGGGCTATGGATGCAAGCAATTACTGCGTGTTTCGTCGTTAAAGAGACTAAAAGAGAGAAAGTGAGAAAAATATAGAAATAAGATTGTTGTACCACTGCGTATACAAAAGAGCTAGATAGAAGAGAGAAAGAGAGAGGGGGGGGGGGGAGAGAGAGAGAAGAATGTGATTTGGTTGACAGTATGAATGTCAGAGGCAGAGTGCGGGAGAGAAAAAGACAGGCTGCAAACGTGCAGAGAAAAGAAAATATAAGTAAAGCATGGCACTGAGTTCATCAGGCAGAGAGAGAGAGAGAGAGTTTTGGAGGAAGGATAGATTTTGGATAGAGTGTAAGTAAATATATTAGATAGAAAGAGTGAGAACGAAAAGAATTAACGTGCCTCAATATACATCAGAAAGAGAGAGTGGTATTAAGAAGAAGTGAAGAGAGAAAGAAAGAAAGAAAGAAAGAAAGAAAGAAAGAAAGAAAGAAAGAAAGAAAGAAAAGAAAGAAAGAAAGGAAAGAAAGAAAAGAAAGAAGAAAGAAAAAGAAAGAAAGAAGAAAGAAAGAAAAGAGAAAGAAAGAAAGAAAGAAAAGAGAAGAAAGAAAGAAAGAAAGAAAGAAAGAAGAAAAGAAAGAAAGAAAGAAAGAAGAAAGAAAGAAAGAAAGAAAGAAAGAAAGAAAGAAAAGAAAGAAAGAAAGAAAGAAGAAAAGAAAGAAAAAGAAGCAGAAAGAAAAGAAAGAAAGAAGAAGAAAGAAAGAAGGAAGAAAGAAAGAAAGAAAGAAAGAAAGAAAGAAAAAAAGAAAGAAAGAAAGAAAGAAAAAAGAAAGAAGAAAGAAAGAAAAGAAAGAAAGAAAAGAAAGAAAAGAAAGAAAGAAAGAAAGAAAAGAAAGAAAAAGAAAGAAAGAAAGACGAAGAAAGAAAGAAAGAAAGAAAGAAAGAAAGAAAGAAAGAAAGAAAGAAAGAAAGAAAAAAGAAAGAAGAAAGAAAAGAAAGAAAGAAAGAAAGAAAGAAAGAAAGAAAGAAAGAAAGAAAAGAAAGAAAAGAGAAAGAAAGAAAGAAATAAAGAAAGAAAGAAAGAAAGAAAGAAAGAAAGAAAGAAAGAAAGAAAGAAAGAAAGAAGAAAGAAAGAAAGAAAGAAAGAAAAGAAAGAAAGAAAGAAAGAAAGAAAGAAAAGAAAGAAAGAAAGAAAGAAGAAAGAAAGAAAGAAAGAAAGAAAGAAAAGAAAGAAAGAAAGAAAGAAATAAAGAAAGAACTAAATGAAAGAAAGAAAGAAAGAAAGAAATAAAGAAAGACAAGAAAGAAAGAAAGAAAAGAAGAAAGAAAGAAAAGAAAGAAAGAAAGAAAAAGAAAGAAAGAAAGAAAGAAAGAAAGAAAGAAAGAAAGAAATAAAGAAAGAAAGAAAGAAATAAAGAAAGAAAGAAAGAAAGAAAGAAAGAAAGAAAAAGAAAGAAAGAAAGAAAGAAAGAAAGAAAGAAAGAAAGAAAATAAGAAAGAAAGAAAGAAAGAAATAAAGAAAGAAGAAGAAAGAAAGAAAGAATAAGAAAGAAAGAAAGAAAGAAAGAAAGAAAGAAAGAAAGAAAGATAAGAAAGAAAGAAAGAAAGAAAGAAAGAAAGAAAGAAAGAAAGAAAGAAAGAAAGAAAGAAAGAAAGAAAGAAAGAAAGAAAGAAAGAAAGAAAGAAAGAAAGAAAGAAAGAAAGAAAGAAAGAAAGAAAGAAAGAAAGAAAGAAAGAAAGAAAGTAAGTAAGTAAGTAAGTAAGTAAGTAAGAAAGAAAGAGTATAAACAAGGCGTGACCCAACAAAAATATGCATTGTTTTCTGCTGCATAAACATTTGTGATGTTCTTCGTCTCTGCTTCAGGATATCACAACGTGAAACTGGAGATCACACAAAACATAAACAAGCGTTCGCTAAAAACAGAGAGGCGTGGGAGAAGAGTGGGCGATGGCACTATGAGATTACGTGCGGGATTCATACCAAGAATGCATTAATAGCAAACAGCTGTTTTCTGAGGCGTTTTTCTCAGCCGTTGATTATATATGTTAACTTAAATGTCATGTGTAAATATGTAATTGCCATAATGCAAGCTTTATGTATACTTTTCTTTTTTAATTGAAATCGTTTTATGTGAATATTTTTCATAAAAATTCACCTTTTTAAGGCTGTTCCTAATTTGCGATTAATTTTTTTTTTTTTTTTTAATTGTTGATCTGTTTCAAGATAGCATTGCACACGGGGAATTGTAAGAATTTAGTAGATAGAAAAAGGGCATATTGGGAAGGGAATGAGAGTAAAGGAAGAAATAATTGCAGAAAAGATGGGAGCTGAACGTTTGAAAAGAAACGGATTAAACACAAATGTTGATAACAATGCCATACTATCATTGTAGAAGACTTTTTTTTTTTACACGGGTGGGTCTGGCTAGTCACACTCGCCATCGCCATAGGCTGTGAGTCTCATGCCTTCTCATGACGCAGTATAACACTATCGTATGGAAAAACAGTGTAAAGTCGAATCCCTGTCCGAGAACATCCGGTGATACGTGCAGCAGAAGTAGATCAAGACTTATCTTTATGAACTCAAGTGGGCCCAATCTCTGAAATTGTCGTGGGCCGAAACAATTGTTGACGAGGGATCATTTCTACTGATGATTGATAGACCCCTGCTGTACGTGCTCCTCTGTGGAGTTTCTTCTCGTTAGACTAGCAGTAGCGTCATGCAGAGTAATTCACATAAGGAAAAAGAGGGGGAAAATTTGAGGCCGTAGAAACGTATATATATATATATATATATATATATATATATATATATATATATATATATATATATATATATATATATATATATATATATCCCCGTGTGGGTTCCGGGGCCCTATTGTGGGGAAAACAAGAATAGACCCACTGCCTCCCCAAAAGCATGTCGTAAGAGTCGGCTAACTGGGAAGCTTCCTTTAAAGTCGGAGTGCATCTGCCTGAGAGGCAAGGAACCAGCAGTCTGCATTCAGTTGAATCAGATCTGAAAAACTGATGCACACGCAATACTCAGGTTCTGGAGCAGGACTGCAGTCCAGAAGTGGACGAACAACCAGAATTTTACGCCAGAGTGTACAGCTGGTGAACGCGAAGAAGAAGATATATATATATATATATATATGTATGTATGTATTTTATATATATATATATATATATATATATATATATATATATATATATATATATATAATAAGCAAACAGACAATGTATTTATCGGGACTTATAGAAAGAACTAGAATGATTGTGAAAGAGATAGAATGATCGTGGGTCCTTCTATATTTCCACTTCTTTGAGTGTCAATCAATGCATTTGCTGGTTATTATATATGATGCCATGCAGAGTGTACGCTGTACACATTAAAATAAAATGTGCATCTCTTAATTTCACTTACCATTTAAAAAGCTTTTATAGGAAAGACCAGCTAAGTAAAACATATACGAGGATAACTGGCTCGTAAAAAGCGTCCTGTTCCGAAATGTGAACTATTCTCGCCACATCAAACGTCATGGCGGCTTGGAAAATGGCGGCAATGGAGGGTGCAGGTTATGGAAAGCGAGGCAGATGTCGACCTCCGTGAAGAATGATATGGGATATTGATGATGCATTGGCATTGAAAGCACATGGGGTTGGAAAGCTGGCTAGCGAAAGTGATACTTTTAGGCGTGCAGTTAAGAGAGCGATGTTCTGTAAAGAACTTGCTGATTTGTTTCCCTTCCAGGCAAATGAGGGCACAAGAGGTCTTATTCTAGTTTAAAAGCATAATAATGGTGACATAAATATAATAATAACAAGTGCACATCAAAAATAATATGAAATGTATAAAGAAATGTATGTAGATAGTTTCAAGGCGCTGCTTGTCATCTTAGCAAACTGTTGGCTTGGCGAAGGCGAGGGTACCTCAAGTTTAGAAGAAGAAGCAGAAGAAAAAAAAGAAGAAGAAGAAGAAGAAGAAGAAGAAGAAGAAGAAGAAGAAGAAGAAGAAGAAGAAGAAGAAGAAGAAGAAGAAGAAGAAGAAGAAGAAGGAGGAGAAGAAGGAGACGAAGGAGAATGAAGTAAAAAAGGAGGAGAAGGAGAAAAAGGAGAAGAAGAAGAAGAAGAAGAAGAAGAAGAAGAAGAAGAAGAAGAAGAAGAAGAAGAAGAAGAAGAAGAAGAAGAAGAAGAAGAAGAAGAAGAAGAAGGAAGAAGAGGAAGAAGAAGAAGAAGAAGAAGGAAAAGAAGAAGAAGAAGAAGAAGAAGAAGAAGAAGAAGAAGAAGAAGAAGAAGAAGAAGAAGAAGAAGAAGAAGAAGAAGAAGAAGAAGAAAAGAAGAAGAAGAAGAAGAAGAAGAAGAAGAAGAAGAAGAAGAAGAAGAAGAAGAAGCGAATAGTAAAGAAAAGAAGCCGATGACGATAAATCAAGTATAAACCAACTACATTAATTTCTAAAGAATAAGGTTCAGCGTAAAACTGGTTTGATCGAGACCCTGTATTAGACAGTTGAAATGAAACCTGAAAAATACGGTCAAACAAATTTTTAATTTTTTTTTAAATATTGAGATTTACTGGAAATGATATGAAATAAGTAGGATTTTCTAAGTCATAGCAACATTTACACAGTGAACTCGTGGGGAAGTGGGAGGGGGTGTGTATCATGAGATAGACAATGGCATGTGAGGATGCATAGCAACAGCGAGAACAGAGGTCCTTTGCAGCCACCTTTCATTTCAGAGACGAAATGCGATTGATTAAATGAAAATCGAATTTGTAAACAGATTGCTACAAACCATACACACTGGGGTCGTAGTAGCGCAGTGGCGAGAGGCTGGCCTATTTGTGTGTCTGATGGCTTTGGTTTCGTCTGCGTAGACCAGTGGTTTTCAACCTTTTCCAGTGGCGCCCCTGTTAAACATAGGGCAAAATTTATGTGCCGCTTCCTTTTTTTTTTTCGACTTTAAAATAAATGTGATTAAAAAGAGGGGGGGGGGGGGGGGGGGGGGGGGGGGGGATAAAATAAAAATCCTAAGCACTAATAGCAAGTACTTGGATAACTTAGAGAAAAACCATCCAAATAATTCAAAGTGTCAAATAACATATCGTCATTGGCTTTTTGTTTTATATATGGTATACAAAATATTTTATTTGTAATTAAACTTAAACAAATGTTAGTCTAATTAAACTGAATCAAAGTTAGTCTAACATATTATTACAACTACAAAGGAACTTAATTTCAAAATTTCTTGACGCGCCTTTGAAAGTTCGTTGCACCCCTTTTTCGTAGGTTGAAAATCACTGACGTGGAGGCTTATTTGTTTAACAGTTGATCTGGACTCCATTGTCGGGCCAGCTGAACATGATACCAGATAATGGCGTCAACATAAAGATGGCGAACGGGGTGAAGATCATATCACCCGTCGAGTGCTGATTGGTCCATAAAATGGAACTGGCACCATATGCACGTGCATAATGGTGGGAAATGGGTCTTTTACTTCACTTAAATATCACAGAAGAGGGATGGAGAGAAAGAAAGACAGTAAAAGTAAGCATTTATGTTAAAAGAATTAGATGTTTTATTCCACAGAACAAAAATTGTTTTAACCACTCATTCGACATTCCTGTTTTTTCAGACATGTAATTAAAATGTCCGTTTTTAAGCAGGCGAATGAAAATTTTACGATAACTTTCATATTGTTTACTGTCATACTGCCAAAGCACCATTACCATGTGATTTCATTTATGCAAGTTTGTCTTCTTCTACAACAATATTTAGTGTGTAATCTCATCAATCGTCACATTTTTTTTCTAGACAGTTATGAAAAGTTTTAATTGCTTGTGTGCGTGCGTTTGGTTTTTTTTTTTTTTTTCTCTTTGAGCAACTACCTGACTATTTTATACCCTGAGATTTCAAAACTCTCTCTATTTCTCTGTCTCTCTCTCTCTGTCTCTGTCTCTCTCTCTCTCTCTCTCTCTCTCTCTCTCTCTCTCTCTCTCTCTCTCTCTCTCTCTCTCTCTTTCTCTCTCTCCTGAGTCCGAAGAATCTCAGCGCATTGCACAAACTCTGTTGCAACGACGAGGATCCTGAAATACTTCTTGGATAGATTTTGAACTCCATATTTTGCCCGGCAACGTCGTTAGGCAATTCTTTTCAATCTCTAACTGCCAAGGGTTTTTTTTTTGTTTACGTGCGCAACAACACACACGGGCGTCCCATCTCACTACCCAGATATCAAGAAAAATTACTAGAAGTCGACATGAACAGGAAAATTTACAGCCTTCACTGGTGCCTGAACCTGGGACCTCTAGCACCCAAGGCGGACATAATACCTCGAGACCACGCAGCCCCCTCCCCCCCCCCACCCTCCATTAAAGAAGGTATATTGGGGCACCCATAGCCACTCTATCAGGTTGGTGCAACCTGCAGTCCAGGGACGAGAAACATGATTTTCGTTAACTCTCAGACTTTTGCATTCTTTTTTGAGCTGGACTGGTAGGACTAATTCAAACTGCACAATCCCTGAAAGTGAGCAGCTGACGACTGTATAGAAAAACAACACAAATGACACTTTTTTTTCATCCACAGTTAACTGGCCTAACCCTTTTCAAACACAAGTTATGTAACGCGGCTAATATGCTCCTTCATAATTAATCAGTGCGACGAGAATCCTGGAATTCAAAGGCGGCCTCTTTGGTTTTGACACATTCCCAATCTTGTGCCGACTGGTCTGAAAAAAATGGACTCTAGCATCTTCTTTTTCTTTTCTCTAGTCCTGAGATGCCTTGCGGGTCATAGCAAGAAGAGATCTCTGGAAGAGACCCTTCTGTTCGCTTTGTATAAAGTACTTTAACATTGTCTCTGATATTTCTGTGGTCCATCTCCTGTGTGATCGATCTGTGGCTCAGTTACCGCTGTCTGTGTATAAAATTGCTCTTTGGTACCCTGTCTGATCCCGATCTAGTTACATGACCAAATCTTTAATTTTTTTGTCTACCTATAAATTTCAGCACTGGTTCTGTACCTATTCTTCTTCTGAAATCATCGTTTCATAGACGATCTATCCTTGTTACACCTATCATAGTACGTAAACATTTCATTTCTGTCATGACTATCCGTTTTTTGTCTTACCAAGACAGTGTCTATGTTTGAAACTGATATCATAGCGTTGATAAGAATATTGTGTTCATCAGTGTTATTTAGTGCTTGCATTTCAAAATGTGTGCCATTTGGCCTAAAACTTGATTGGCTTTATTGCATTAGTCTAGCATCGTATGCTCGATTTACCATTAGCTGGAAAAGGTCTCTAAATTTTATTTATGTTTGAACTTGTTTCTTAATTTCACCGGACACTGTGATCCATCTACCGCTCCCCTATCAATCATTGCGCAAGTAATATTTGTTTTACACTTTTGCACTTTTTCGCGTGAAGCTTTGCATAATTACATCTGTTTCGCAACGATCGTTACGCACTTGCATCTGATTCACGCTTTGCTGTTTTGTATCCAAATTTACACAGTTGTAGATGTTTCTCATCTATTTAATAGTCACAGCTGTTCCATCTGTCCGCGGTGCAACTACATTTCTCTCACGCCAAGTATCGCCTGGAGACAAATTCCCCACTAATTCAATAACTGATGTCTTCTTTTGTATATTCTAAACACATATAAATACATATATTATTTCTAAACTGCTATTTGAGCAAGCAAAAAATCGTAAAACGATTCCAATTCCAATTTTTTTTTAAGGGAAAAAAATCAAAAAATTAATCACGTTCAACCTGCTGCCAGCTAGCCGAAGCTGCTAACAGTCTCCGGCTATATTTGTGGTCTTGTTTATTTGCGCCACTTTCGTGGCTAAAGTTCTGGTATTTGCGCCGTCTCAGGGCTTAATGCTTCTTTCCTCTAAGTCAAACCGCTCATACCCTAACCTTTTGTCAACGTTGTTCTTCTTGGCCTTTTATGTCTGTTGTTTCCTTCTTGGTTTCAGCTCCTTCTGATTTGGCCAGGCATATTTAGTAGGAGAGCGAGCTTCTCAACATAACGTCCTTATGACCACCATTTATAGTTTTTAATTTTGAGTATTATACTTTGCCAAAAAAAGTACAGAAAACATTTTTTTTTTTTGGGGGGGGGGGGGGGGGGGAAGGGGGGGTTTGGATAGATCCGAAATGTGAAAATATTTCGCGTGTGACCATAGTGGTCTTGCAGTTGTCTTCCTGCAATGATAACGAATTAATCATGTCATACATATATGTGTGATATGTTAGCGCGGGGAAAAGGGGGGGGGGGGTGGTCAGTTTAGAACAAAATGAAGGAATCCACTGGGAGCTGTGTGTTATTCATAACGTCACAACTCGATAATTAGATTAGGAGTTTAAAAAAGAATTTTGTGTGTGACTATTTTCAATTCGAAAATCAGTTGCAAATTATCTGCTCTATATACTGTTTTTAATTGTTTATAACATTTTTGAGAATATTGTTTTACATTTTACTATAGGGATGCATGAGAAACACAGCCAACGGTAAAGGACCAACTTGCATTAAGAAATGTCTTTCATAATGAGGTCATTGTGGTCAAACAACAACCATATAGTACATAGTCTCAAACCGACAAGCTTTTTTTACAATCATTTTACAAACCAGTCGACGCTAGAATCGTAGCCTAGTCAAAAAAAACGCTGGTCGCCTTTACTTCCTCGAATATTTCAGGGTGCCAATGTTTGGCAAAGTCGTCCTGGAAATCGATGTCAGTTACTGAAAACCTCAGTTTCTATGTTTCCTTTTAATGTATAGAAATCGAAATCACTGCACTACGGACATAAACATATCCCATAAGCGCTCTCTCCCCGTCTCAGCAGCAAGCGCAGAGTTCCAATTCCAGTGGTACCAATAGCAATCTGATTGTATATCCGTCTTAACTTTTTCTTGAGGGATGCACGTCGACCAGATCTTTTGGTCACTCCTCGCAGTACCATTCTCTTTAAGTCCTGACAATCCATCCATGCTTCTGCACTGTTCACTCGCCCTCAAAGGGCAATCACAATATCTAGCTTGCCATACATCAGTGTACCACCAAGTTGTGCAGAACCAGTCAGTCTATCTGACTGTACAATTTTCTAATACACCGGCATATCCTAGGGAAAATATATCCAGGGACGCAAATTGCCCTGGACCTCTGAAGCGATGCCACCTCTGACAATCCATCCATGCTTCTGCATTGTTCACTCGCCCCAAAAGGGCAATCACAATATCTAGCCTGTCATACATCAGTGTACCACCAAGTTGTGCAGAACCAGTCAGTCTATCTGACTGTACAATTTTTTTATACACCGGCATATCCTAGGGAAAATATATCCAGGAACGCAAATTGCCCGGGACCTCTGAAGATGTACTTGCCGCTCTTCACGCAGCATACCGGTCTCTGTCTTTCTCCTCATGATCTTTGCATGCAAGACGAACATATAACCAGACTGTGACCGGTAACTTAAGTATTAGAGCTCTGCGCTGGCTGCTGAAGATAAGATGGGGCACGCATGGGAATGCCCCGAGTGCTGTGGTGTCAATGCTTAACTCAACTCAACTAATCATGCTCTGTTAATCGGTTACAATTACGACATGTGTGTACAGCCGATTCTCAAGCCAGGGAAAGACCGCAGTAACTGCACCCACCTCCATTCTCAAACTAGATGTTGTTATGTCATATGCCAGGCTTTGTCACACTAAGCGACGTCCATTCCCTTTTGCTAAGATTCTATTTAGTTTCTATGAAGATTCCAATACACTATCACCTGCAAGCAAGAAAGCGTGCTTCACAGCCTTGCCGAGACTTCCTTTCACTGTAGTTGAGCTAGATCACTGATAATGTCTTTCCTTTTGTGGTTCCTCCCCATTTATACAGTTTTCATTTTGCACTTTACTTTTCTCACATGCTCATTACTATCTCGTTTATCAGTGTCACGTGTTTATCCAAAATATCTTACTGGTTTCATTTTGATCTTGATAAGTACTTCTTTCATTTCAATATTTTTTTTTTTAATTATAATCAAAAGTGCAAAGGTTAATCTTAGCACACAAGAACCCTTTCATGCTAAACGAGCATCAAGTATAGGCTAAAAGATCCTTATTTTAATTACCAATACTTGATGTTGCAGGCATCCAGCCACTCGCTGTTACTTTCCACGACAGTCATTGTGGCAGTCATTAGGTTAAGCCGGCCTATTAAATAAAATATGTGTGTGTGTGTGTGTGTTGGTATGTAAGTATATCTTTTTGTTTGGCTGCGAGTAACGTGTTCTTTATGGAAGTATAACAGTGACATATATGTCCAAGTTTTCTTCGTTGACCAGAGTCCACCAAGGTCCAATACGTTATTTCAATCATCATCAGTTCTCTTTATGCCTAGTGGCACATGCGGCTTGGGAGAGGACTTTCCATGCTTTCCTGTCCTGTGCAGTCTTCAGTGCCGTTTTCAATGTCAGAGATGCCGCATTCAGGTCAATTTCCATCGTTGGTCTCCATGTTGTTGTTGTTGTTGTTTTTTTTTTTTTTTTTTTTTTGGGGGGGGGGGGGGGCGCCCCTTTTCTCTCTTTCCCTCTGGTATCCATGTTGTTTTTGGCAGGTATATCAGGATTCATTCTAATAACATGGCCAAGCCATCTCCATCTTCTCTTGGTTATCATACTGTCTCTAGAAAGGGAGAAAGGTACAATACTGTCACCTTGGGATAACAATAACTGTAGTTGATATATATATGTGTGTGTATAGAAATATATAGATAAAGGAGAGGATCGGAAGAGGTACAAGAGGATCAACTTGGCATAACTGTAGTTGATATAGAGACGGAGAGAAGTATAATTCGGTCGCACTCAAATAGCTGTAGTTAATATATATACAGAGAGGATGGAGAGAGGTACAAGAGGGTCAACTTGGGATAACTTTGGTTGATAGATACAAAAACAGAGAGGTACCCAGCGGTGAACTTGGGATAACTACTTGATAAATATATAAACAGAATTGGTGGATTAAAACAATGAGGGTAGAGAGAGAACCAAGTGAGTCTATCCTTAGAATAACTAGTTGATAGATATTGAAACAGAGAGGACGGAGAAAAGTAAAAGAGAGTCAACTTGGAATAATTGTTGTTGATAGACAGAGAAACAGAAAGGACAGGGAGGTAGAAAAGGGTCAACGGTACTAGAGGATCAACTTGGAATAATTGTTGTTGATAGATAGAGAAACAGAAAGGACAGAGAGGTTGAAAGGGGTCAACGGTACAAGAGGATCAACTTGGAATAATTGTTGTTGATAGATAGAGAAACAGAAAGGACAGGGAGGTAGAAAAGGGTCAACGGTACAAGAGGATCAACTTGGAATAATTGTTGTTGATAGATAGAGAAACAGAAAGGACAGAGAGGTTGAAAAGGGTCAACGGTACAAGAGGATCAACTTGGAATAATTGTTGTTGATAGATAGAGAAACAGAAAGGACAGGGAGGTAGAAAAGGGTCAACGGTACAAGAGGATCAACTTGGAATAATTGTTGTTAATAGATAGAGAAACAAGAAAGGACAGAGAGGTTGAAAAGGGTCAACGGTACAAGAGGATCAACTTGGAATAGCTGTTGTTGATAGATAGAGAAACAGAGAGGACGCAGAGAGGTACAAGAGGGTCAGTCAGGAATAACTTTCGTTGATAGATTCAGAAACAGAGAGGTACAAGAGGAAGGACTTGGGATAACTGTAAAAACAGATACAGAAACAGAGAAGACGAAGAGAGATACAACAAGGTCAACTTGGGATAACTTTAGTTGAACTTTAGTTGGTAAATACACAAATGGAAAGAACGGAGAGATGTTAAAGAAGGTCGACTTTGGATGACTGTAGCTGTTATAAAGAGAAACGGAGAGTGCGGAGAGAGCTACAATAGATCGACCTGGGATAACATTAGTTGATAGATACATAAACAGAGAAGGCGGAGATAGGATTATTCTAGAAGATTTGTTACTTAACCAAAGGCATGGGTCTGTGGGGGTTGAATCACAACCTCCACCTGGTCAGTATGTAAAGGGCTGAGCGACCCTTCTCCCTTCAACCTCACACTCATATCGACGCCCCTGAACCAGCTGTCAAAATCTGGCTGTGTCTTTCGCACAGAACAGAAGCTGTGTGTGAGCACATCTGCTGCAGTCCTGCTCTGCATGGAGAAAAGAGCGATGCACAATGTGGTTAAAAAATACGTTTCTTCCCATCAAAAACTCTGTATGGAAATGTCTGGAATTTTCGGCTTCTTTTGTTAGAGTCATTAACGTAAAGGTCGGGGTTAATGAGCAGGGACAGGATGACGAGGAAGCAACGGCAATAGACATTTAAAAATAAAAATATTACAAACAGACAAGGAGAGAAAGAGGGTTTGAATTAAAATGAAAATTTACATAATGTTTTCAGGAAAAAATACACTTTTTTCAAATATTTAATTGTATATTATAAATCTGGAGAGAAACCAGTTGTTGGTGGGGAAAGGGGGGGGGGGAATATAATGAATGTTGCAAAAGTTTGGTAATTGTCATTTTTTTTTGGGTCTCCCTCTGTCTGCCTATCCATCCATCCATCCATCCATCCATCCATCCATCCATCCATCCATCCATCCATCCATCCATCCATCCATCCATCCATCCATCCATCCATCCATATATCCATCCATATATCCATCCATCTACCCATCTGTTCGTCTTTCTGTGTTCCTGTGTGTCCGTCATCTATCTATCTATTAGTCAATTTCTATTTCTCTGTTTATATACATATATATATATATATATATATATATATATATATATATATAGAGAGAGAGAGAGAGAGAGAGAGAGAGAGAGAGAGAGAGGGGATACATCGGTATGCTCGCTAATCTGGCACTCTGCCTATTTATTTACCTTTCTATCTAAATACCCTGATTAAAGAGTATTATTATACGGTAAATATCTAGGTCAGATGACGATAAATTATCAACAGGCTAAGATAGAACGAGTTAAAAAAAATTGAACCATATAGACGAGAGTTAAGCCCCACAATTGCATTAAGCAGGAACGTCTGAAGACATTTGAACAAACCCGTAGAATAAGCATCAGGAGTCGACAGCTTAACAGCTGAAACCATGCAAGTTCTTGCTCACAGTAGAATCACCTTACTAAGAAATGACACTGACTGGTTTTGGAAGACGACGGAATACCACAATTATAGCACATTATTTCTCTCTCCCTCCCCCTCCCTCCCTCTCTCTCTATCTCTCTCTCTCTCTCTCTCTCTCTCTCTCTCTCTTCTTTCTTTCTTTCTTTCTTTCTCTCTCCCTCTTTTTCTCTGTCTACATCTCTCAAATACATATACACTTTCACACTTTACCAGCACTTAATCATCTCAGTGACTGATTATGGAGAAGGGTAACTCACTGTCGAAGAGTCAGCTAGAGAGACTGGAGCGCGAATAGAATGAAGCTGTGCGGCTGATCCTGAGTTGTACGAGAGAAACCCCGATTGAGTACATGCGATAAATCCTTGCATTGCTGACTATTGCAGATAGGCTAAAGGTGCTGCAAGCTAAGTTATACCTCAGAGTAGCTGCAAAGAGCACCCGCTGTATGAAGCTTTGGCTGCACTCAAGGGTCAGAGGCTGAAAGGGTGAAAATAGTGGATGGCTCAAGCAGAAGACACAATAAGACAAGTATGCTTGCTGGAGAACATTGAGCGAGGAGAGGAGTGGGTAAGAGTATCAGCAGAAAAGTCTAACCTGTTTTGGGCTATGATCACATTGGGCCGGGTGTGCAGAGAGTGGCCAGCGGGTGCTACGGAGGCTGAAGTCTAACAGTTGATTCACGACAATTCACGCCCACGTGATCTGATTATATAAACAGATGGTTCGGTGCTGAGAGAAAAGAGAAGTGCCTGGGAGTTCGTAGCAAGAGCCAACGGAAAATCTTTAAGGCAAGTCAGCCTAGCATAGGACACCACAACATCTAGCATTAGAATGGAGGCGGAGGCGGTAACTGCAGCTCTCCTAACAAGATACATACACATGTCGTTATTGTAACAGACTCTGAAAGCATGCTGAAAAAGGTGAAGACATGGCAAGCTTCACTGGAAAAGTCACGGATAGTAAGCATACTTTGGATCTTTTCTCCAGGCAATGCCGGCGTGGTGGGTAATAAACAGGCAAAAGATTGGCTGGATCTGCACCACTGGGTGGTGAATTGATACATGACAAGGCAGATGTGGTCAAGGCTCTTTAGGAACAAGCAACGGAATCAGTAAAGAAAGATTATTATGGCCTGGGGATAATGAGGCACCTGGATGTAACCAGAGAATCTGGCCGGCTCACTACACTCAGAGGAAAGGAAAGACGGACATTTAACCAGATTGTGACCTGCACCTGTATTGGAACTCTGCGCTGGCTGCTGAAGCTGAGGATCGAGCATGCATGGGAATGCTCCGAGTGCTGTGATGTCAATTCTTGACGCAACTCAACTCAACACAACTACAAGATATGCGATCAGAAGGTAACTCATATAGTAATTCTATCAACACTGATACTCCAACTAATAGATGTATGGGTCTAAGGAGTTATGTTACTGCACATATAATATTCTAGTCGAATTGTAGCGGCTAGACGTTCGCCTGCGGATCCGAAGGTTGTGGGTTCAGTTCCTGTCGGAGGCGAACTGTTTTTAAAATGGCTTTGGCTTTCAGATCTCCGATTTTTCTGCGGTCCATTTTCGGCGTGGTCGACCTCTGGCTCTGTTACAGTGTCTCTGCCTAGCATTGCTTCCTTTAGTGCCCTATCTGTTGCTAGACTTGTTACATAGCCACACCATTTACATTGGTAACGATAAAGTGTAGTATATGTTCTGTGCCGGCTCTTCTCATGATAGCATTGTACCCAAATCGATTTTTCATTGTTACACCCTAGCATAGAACGTAAACATTTCCTTTCTGCCGTGAACATTTTTTTTCTTCTGTTCTCTGAAGAAAGTAACCATGTTTGACACTGATAGCACAGTATTGGTAAGAATATTGTTGAAAGAGTATGACTAACAAATTGTATGATACTGTTTAGGCTTTATCGATGCAGACGAAAGATTATACAGACCGGCTAGGGCAGAGGGCGTATTCAACGTGAACAAAGATGTTAATAATGTGTGGTTCTCATGTCTTTCGTTGTTTAAAGTGCATTACTAAAGTAAAGGACCCTCTTTATACCTTCAGCGCATTCGTAGACCTATAGTTCGCATTTGTAGACCTATAGTTAATCTCCCAATCGGCTTCGGTGCGTGGTATGATCAACACCATGCCGGTCGCCTTTCCTTCCTATGATTTTACATAGTACTCATTTAAGGCTGGGTTAACCTGGGAGCCAAAGTCGGATATTTACCCTTGACCTTCAGATTAGCCCTACACTGCGCCAGCTGCCAAAATTCATAATGATTGTGAAATCACCAGAGTGAATGAAACATAAATATTAACAATGAATGAAGCGTTTTTGATGACCGAAGCTTTTTGTTTGGTACGCAGTATCGGCAGCTTTTTAAGCGCTGCTATCATTTAAAAAAAATATCCCTGTATGGGATACCATTTTTTTTTTTTTTTTGGGTGTAGTTCCACTCCGGCTGTTGCCTGGATCCCTAATATAACCTGACGGTAGAACGAGGATTCTGGGACCTTTTTTCTGTTATCCTCATCTGAATGGTAGCACTTTGTGTCTCCTGGTGCTTATCGCTCGTTATAAATTCTTGTTTGGGTAGAACGTCAATCAGTCAGTCAGCCTTCCTATGACAGACACATAGTGAATTTGAGACACAATTAAAGTTTTCTCATACGTCAGGGGGCTGCGTGGTCTCGAGGCATGGTGTCCGCCTTAAGTGCTAGAGGCTCTGTGTTCAATCCTTGGTTAGGACTCGGATTTTTTCACGTGGACTTGGACTTCTAGTAATTCCCCTAGTCTCTGGGTAGTGTGCATTGTTGCGCACGTAAAAAATCCCTTGGCAGATGGAAATCAAAAAACAGTAGCCTAACGAAGTTGCCCGGGAAAAAATGTGGAGTTAAAAATCTATCCAAATTATTTCAGGATCCTGGTCGATGCTACAGAGCCTGTGAACTGTTCTCAGCTTCTTCGGACTTAGACGAGTTAGAAGAAGAATGGAGCATTTATGGGTTACTACTCGTGGGCCATGAATTTGATCCGATGTTCAAACTTCAAAATATACGTCATCGTCATCATTCAGCAGGTTGTTCACAGAATGTGGATCTCGTCACCACAAGCATAAGTTTTTTTTTGTCTTTTTCCAGAAGAAAAAAAATGCTCTGATGATAGCCATATCTTTCCTACTCACATAAATAACAGTACTATCGGATTCACTGGCTGCGATACAGTCGCTAGATAGATAGACGCTGGGTAGCAGACCAGACATAAAAGCGAATTTACTGGACTTTAACACGCAACCGAGCACAGAATAGTGCAGTCTAACGATAGCCTAGACCACGTGATTGTAGGGATATTAAAAAAAAAAACAGATGAAGTAGCTAACTGGGGAACACACAGAAAGAGAAAGAAAAAAAAATAGAATGCTTGTGTTATTAAAAAAAAGTTAGTTGCGTGTCCCTTAAGCTAATGTTTTTTGTGGTAATTTTGACAGGCAATTTTACCTTCAGTTGTATGCCAATTACTTTTTTTTTCCTTAAAATCGGTCCACTTTTAATTGATACCACTGTTAAAAACAACGCATATGGGTCTGATGTCAAATTGCACGCACCTGGGATCGAACATGGCAGCATGGGTTCACTAAGCCCAGTGAGTCTAAGCCCCAGTATTTGATTTTAACTCTGGCGTCTTCACAGTGCAGGTTGGTTGCATTAGACATGTGCATTATTGGCTATCAATGGGAGGTGCACCAACGGCTATGTATGAGAGGGTGCAAGGTAAGGGCCTAATCTCTTCCAAGTTTCGATAACATCTTGTTTAAGGGTGTCGAGTTGCTGTTGCTTTGATGAACACTTATTTCGACTAGAAAACACTGGATTACAAGTCACTTCGTAACAGTTCTATGCAGTCCCAATATAAATGTGCTATAGCCAGTGTCGTAGCAAAGGTCAGGTGATACCCGGTGCGGAAATTCACTGCTCCCCTTCCCCCAGTGGCATTGCAATGACAGATTTTACCCGGTGCGGAAGATTTCACGTCCCTCCTACACACACACACACACATACACACACACATACACACACACACACACACACACACACAACTTTGGTTATGAAAAAAATTCATATTTTGGCCATTTGTCACCTCCCTCAATAATGATACCCGGTGCTGCCCCTCCCCTTCCCGCACGTCTCTGGCTTTAGTTATACGTTTCAACGAGGATTTGTAGCTATTTGATTCTCATTCTTGAGATATTAACTCTTGAGACTAAAACTCTTGGGGGGGGGGGGGGAATTTAACAAGATATAGTCGCTGTCATATTTGTGAGATAAGTTCGACACCCGGTGTAGTAACTACAGCTTTTCATATTTATGTTGTCTTGTGTGTCTTTCTATTTTCTACTTCGTTCTACATATATCTTTGTTTATTATATACTGTCCTTCAATTCCCACAATCCAATTACTTTCCGAAAGACAGGAGAACAGTATTTGTAAACCGCCCTCCACAGAAATCGAACCGATCGATTATTGTGAAACCCACGGATTACTGCTAAGCCACACAGCCTTGATATTAGGGTTAGGAGAATCAGAAATGGACAGTTAAATAAACGAAGAAACATATAATGGAGGCAAAAAATTGAGAGAAAGCAAGAAAAGCAGAATGACATTCCCGTTAATAAGCGGAATCTAGTGACAACGAAACAAACAACGAAGCCGTAAATATTTTTGAAGCAAATGAAAGTGGAAGCTGAAGCTAGGATAAAAAGGTTAGGTTATTTGCGTATCCTTTACAAGACGTTGCCGAACCAACCCCAGAAGCCCCTGGCTGTTGTGTGATTTATCTAGGCAAATTACGTCCAGTAGTTTGCCATTGCACTGGGCGGTCGGACCCCTGACACCACTGTCGAAACCAATGCAAGGCGCATGGTCCACAGCTGGGATCGAACACGGCACCCCGGCATTACGAAGCGTTCGCGTCGACTTAGCTACAGAGCCGACGAAGTTAGGATAGGCTGCTTTAAAAAAAAAAAATTATGTGAGGACAGCTAAATAGTAAAAACATAACACATTTCCTAATAAATTTCAAATGAAAAAGTGAACACCGAACTAGATGTATTCAAAATCATTAAAGTGGTATACAGTATAGTAGGCAACAATCAGTCCCTATCAACCACGGAGCTAACCGCTGGATTTGGAAACAGTGTGCTATGACTGTAATGTGCAGCAGTGCGTGGATGACAGTTTCTGCCACATAGTCTACAGAAAAACTTTGATACGCTATCTTTCTGAGGAGTCTAGTATTCTGCCAATGCCAGTTGCCCAAGAAAAATTCAAAATTTGATCCTCTTTCAGCTGCCCGGAGGCCTGCTATATCGAAGAAGGGTCCTTAGCTGTCTTATATGATTTCCTTTTATTTGTGGTGTGTAGTCACACCTGATATTAGGGTTGTTTGCTTCCTTGCTGTGCTGCGGTGTTTGCGGTTTTGGGTTCTGGTGTGATCCAGATCTCTTTGCGGTGATATTGAGGGGTACTAGCTGACTGTTGCTGGTGCTTGGCTTGCCTCGTGCTGGTCGCTGTGCTGGTGCCCTGTTGCTGCTTGGTTGCCGATCTGAAAGCCGCGTCTAGTATTCTTGGGTTGGATTGGCTTTTTACCCCACCAGGACATCACACAAGCGATAAACACCCGATGACACAAAGTGCCACCATGCGGATGAGGATCACCGTGGAGAGGTCCCAGAAACCGCGTTCAGACACCTGGCCATAATGATGACCTGCCCATACTGCGGCCCGTGGCAATAGCCAGAGTGGGGCTTCAAATAACAAAAAATAACGTCCTAAGAAGGACGTAAGGAATACAGATAACTAGTATTCTTTCAGACACCTCCTCTTTATACCTTGCTGCGTCTGACCTCGGCAAGGGCTGGGACTTTTTCAGGTGGACTTCCTGTATGTATTGTTGCGCACTTTAAAAAAAAAAATCCCTTGATAGTTAAAAATCGAAAAGAGTAGCGTGGCGTCGCTTGCAGGGCAAAATTTGCAGTTAAAAATTTACCCAAAGTATTTCAGGATCCTCGCTGGTGCAACAGAGTTCGTACACTGCGCTGAGATTCTTTAAACTAGGGCTCGAGTTAAAAGAAGAACGGAGCACTTGTGGACTGCACCCGTGTGACATAAAAAAAAAGGTTAATTGCGTATCGTTTACAGGACGATGCAGAAACAGCCCCAGTATTTTCGGCTTTTGTGGATTTTCTAGGTAAATTCACGTCCATTAGTTTGCCATTGCTTTTTGGACGGTTAGCTTCTCAATACTACTGTTGAAACTAGCGCAAGACACAGAGCCCGCAGCTGGGAACTATAAGAATGCATCGTCAAGGTCTTGTATCCATGTTTGCGGAGGTCTGCCTCCGTCTAGTTCTCTGAAAACCTCAATAACCGCTCTCTCCAGGCCACTGTGACGTTTAACATGGCCAAAATACTCTAGCTTTCGGGTCAGGATGCTGTTTACGAGCCAGTTCTACTCAGTGCTCAGATCACGCATTGTGTGTGTATTTTACTTCCTCTTTGTGTGTGTGTGTGTGTGTTTTTTTTTTTTTTTTTTTTTTGGTGTTTTTTTTTTTTGGGGGGGGGGGGGGGGGGGGGTGAAGATATTTAAGAGAATTTTGTAAAAACATATATTGTATGGTTAGTTAGTTATTCCTCTTGTGCCAAAGATGGCGCATAGGGCAGAGGTCATAGCTTTCCACGTCTGTCGGTTCTTTGCCACTTGATGTAGGTCTTGAGTGCGACTGAGACCTATGGTTGAGCTCTCCCTTGTGATGGTTCTACGGAGAGTTTCTTTTGGTCTTCCCTGTTTTCTTTTACCCTCTGGTGACCATATGAAGGCTTGGTGGGGAAGTCTCTGTATGTCCATTCTGAGTACGTGACCGATGTAATTCCAGCGACGCATTCTAATAAAATCAGACACATATTTTTGTTTTGTTTCCTGTCTTATAGATGTATTGGACCTAAAGTCCGACCAGTGAACATTTAATAGCTTTCGGAGGCATCTATTCTCGAAAGCGACTAGTTTCTTATCGATTGATACTGATGATTTCCAACTCTCACAACCATAAGTTAGCACTGGGATCACACAGGAATTGAAGACCTTAAGTTTCGTGTTGTTGCTGAGTGATCTTGACTTCCAAATGTTTGACAGTTTGTTAAAGGCACTTGATGCTAACGCGATTCGAGTCGTTATTTCTGATGTTGTATCTCCCGTAGAGGTTATCTTGCTCCCTAAGTATGTGAAGCTGGTGATTTTTTCAAGAACAATATCCTTTAGTTTGATGTCTTTCGACTCGTTGGTAAGATCGATGATTTTCGTTTTGGCTGCGTTGACCTGAAGGCCGATTTGACTTGAAATATTCTGGAGGCGGTCCATTTTTTCCTGAGCTTCTAGATGTGTTGTGCTCAGGAGTGCTAGGTCGTCAGCAAAGTCAAGATCTTCGAGAACTTTGTCGACCCATTTGATGCCTAGATGTGTGTCCTGTGTGCATTTGCGCATGGCCCAATCGAGTGCTATTCCGAAAAGCATCGGTGACAAGACACATCCTTGTTTCACGCCTGTTTCTACTGGGAACCAATCAGAGTTACCAGATTCCGTTCTAACAAGGCAGCGGGAATCGGTGTAGAAGGCCTTTATAATATTGACATATTTATCTTGGAAACCATAGATTGTGAGTAGCTTCCAGAGTGTAGGGCGGTGTATGCTGTCAAAGGCCTTCTGAAAATCAACAAAGTTGATGATGAGTTGGGATTGAAACTCTACTGACTCTTCTACGATGGTCCTGAGTGTGAATATATGGTCGATGCATGACCGATTCGGTCTGAATCCTGCTTGTTCTTCTCGGAGTCTTGCATCTATTGGCTTTTTTCAGTCTCTGCATTAGCATGCTGCAGAACAGTTTTCCTGGTACGGAGAGTAGGGTGATACCACGCCAGTTGTTGCAGTCTGCTAAATCACCTTTTTTGGGCAGTTTGAATATAACACCTTCTTTCCACTTTTGCGGTGGGGATTCATTTAGCCAAACATCATTGAACAGCTGTAGCAAATATATTGTAAGGTGTTTTTTCAGTCTGCGCCAGTAGCCTTTAAATTGCATTTCAGCTGAGATTTCATCTGCGCCAGTAGCCAGTTGTTCTTCTTTAGTTTTTTTTTTTTGTTCTATGCTGTATTCAACATTATTTTTGTTAGTTAAGGTTTGTACGTAGTTGTTTTGTATCCCAGAGTTAAATGTGATTTGATGTTGGTTTGACAACAGAGACTGTGAATCTATTTTCTTGCTTGTAAATGTTTTATGTAGTTTCTTGAGCTTCATCTTTAGTTTGGCTATGCAGAGGTTGTGATCGCTGCCAACGTCTGCTCCTCGATATGCTCTGACATCCCGAACTGACGAGCGGAATTTGGTACTTATGCAAAAGTGGTCTATCTGATTTTTAGTGTGATTGTCAGGGGAAATCCAGGTGGATTTATGAATATCTTTATGTGGGAAGGTGGTATTTGCTATTAACAGATTAGCAATTTCACATAACTCGAGTAGTCTTTCGCCATTCTGGTTCATGCTCCCTATACCATGTGCTCCCATGTATCTTTCAACACCGCTGTTGTCATCTCCAACCTTGGCGTTGAAATCGCCCATCACAACAGTGATGTCGTGTTTAGGTGTTTTGTTGATGGTGTCAATTAATTGTATGGTACATCAACTAAAATACCTGAAGCAAAAATAAATTGTAATAACAACATTTTAAAAAAAATGTTTAAACAACTTGCAAGTATATCTGCAAGTATATTGGATCTCCGTGGAGAAGGGATACCATTGTATATTATACATTATCTAAAGGTCGTGAGTCCGGTTGAAGATTTCACGCTTGAGTTCACCAGCGCAGGTGGTGCGGAAATCACTAGGTCTTGTCGTTTAAACTTTGGGGTTCATGTCTATTGTGATGCTTTCGTTGGATAACCAGCTGCTTTAAAGAAAACAAAACTGAGCCATTATTTTTCTTCTAATTTTCTTCTTCTTCTTCTTCTTCTTCTTCTTCTTCTTCTTCTTCTTCTTCTTCTTCTTCTTCTTCTTCTTCTTCTTCTTCGTCTTTTTCTTCTTCTTATTTTCCCTCCTCCTCCTCTTCCTCCTCATCTTCATCTTCTTATTTTTCTCCCCGTTCTACTAATATTAGTACTACTACAAAAACAACAACAATAGTAACTACTACTACTATTACTACCACCTTCAGTCCTACATCCTGGTTGGTGCCTTTTATTTTATCACTTTTTACGACATGTTTGTTAGGGGCAGTGGGTCTTTTTTTTTCGAAATGGGGCCCCGGAGCTCACATCGAAATAAAGACAAACAGAAAACATTGAAACGATCGAATTCTCCAACAAAGCCCAAGCGTTTTGAAATAAACTACTCTTTATTTCCGGCTTTTCTTATTTTCTGCTCCCTGTGTGGGTTCCCGGGCCCTGTCATAGGGAAAACAAGAGTAGACCAACTGCCTACACAAAAGCAGGTCGTAAGAGTCAACTAATTAGGAGCTTTCTTCAAAGTCGAAGTGCATCTGTCTGAAGGGCAAGGAACCAACAA
The DNA here is from genome assembly GCA_905116865.2 of Candidula unifasciata. Classification (NCBI taxonomy): domain Eukaryota; kingdom Metazoa; phylum Mollusca; class Gastropoda; order Stylommatophora; family Geomitridae; genus Candidula; species Candidula unifasciata. Next base: position 99,874 of record CAJHNH020001439.1, on the reverse strand, counting down.
TCTGCATACAAATTAATCTGATCTGTCACACGCAACACTCAAGTTCTGGAACAGGACTGCAGTCCGGAAGTGGACGAGCAACCAGAACTTTCCGCCAGAGTGTACAGCTGGTGAATACGAAGAAGAAGATATCTTCTGGAAAGTGAAAAGCTTTGGTCTTTGGTTTCACTAACATGTCTCTTTCAGTACCAAGGAACTAACCATGCATTTACTGATTGATTTTACATGACCGTTTTTATCTCGTTATTCATAATTAAGATAGTAAATTAACCAATTTTACCCCGTGTAACCAGGGCCTCTCTCTCTCTCTCTCTCTCTCTCTCTCTCTCTCTCTCTCTCTCTCTCTCTCTCTCTCTCTCTCTCTCTCTCTCTCTCTCTCTCTCTCTCTCTCTCTCGTTCGCGTTCTCATCGACTTAGCCACAGAGCCGACTTGTGGTGAGTACTGAAAGGTTTTTTTAGTTTTTTTCCCAGAAAAATCTATGCCTGAAACAACTGGGTTTTCTTTTTTAAACATGTTACAACCCAGTCATGTATTTCTCTAAGCTGTATATGTTTTTTTTTTTTTTTTTTAATGACCTTCTCACTAAGCCAACATATAACCAGAGTCAGTTTCGGACATCCTTGACTGCAATGTATGTTACAATAATCTGAATATGATAGTCTAGTTTAAGTGCGACATTCTAAGAAGTTTGAAAACACTGCTACTGGTCCAGCAAACAGACAGTAGTTGATTTTGTGCTCGTAGAAGAATGGAAAGATTTCATTAGTGACAAAGTCAGAGGTCGACAACGCAGACCATGTACCGCAGATGCATCAGAGGACAGTGAAAAGTACTATATACGAAACAAACAGAAAGGCCTGTTCCAGAAATCTCTTTATTCACTGACGCTGCAAGAAGAAGAAGAAGAAGAAGAAGAAGAAGAAGAAGAAGAAGAAGAAAGAAGAAGAAGAAGAAGAAGAAGAAGAAGAAGAAGAAGAAGAAGAAGAAGAAGAAGAAGAAGAAGAAAGAAGAAGAAGAAGAAGAAGAAGAAGAAGAAGAAGAAGAAGAAGAAGAAGAAGAAGAAGAAGAAGAAGAAGAAGAAGAAGAAGAAGAAGAAGAAGAAGAAGAAGAAGAAGAAGAAGAAGAAGAAGAAGAAGAAGAAGAAGAAGAAGAAGAAGAAGAAGAAGAAGAAGAAGAAGAAGAAGAAGAAAGAAAAAGAAGAAGAAGAAAAAGAAAAGAAGAAGAAGAAGAAGAAGAAGAAGAAGAAGAAGAAGAAGAAGAAGAAGAAGAAGAAGAAGAAGAAGAAGAAGAAGAAGAAGAAGAAGAAGAAGAAGAAGAAGAAGAAGAAGAAGAAGAAGAAGAAGAAGAAGAAGAAGAAGAAGAAGAAGAAGAAGAAGAAGAAGAAGAAGAGGAGGAGGAGGAGGAGGAAGTAGAAGAAGCCACAAAAGATACAATACTGGGGCGCTTAATCTGCTGGATCATATAGTATGTAGTATGTATGTAAGTTGTACCCCACCAGGACATCGGATCAGTCATCATTTGTCAGCCATCTTACGAGAAGAGAGAAAATGGAACACGTTGTGACTACTGGAAAGATTTGTGTAAGGATGGATACAGGTAGACAACGAGAGGAGATTCGTAACAGTCATGTCGCAAGGCATAGAGGTGAGTCAGTACACGAACTAATACATGCCGCAGGGAATCGCATATTGTGGAGAGGCATGATCGTCCATGCCATTCGGTAAGGAACATGATGATGATGATATAATTTATAGTTTTTTTTTTTTTTTTTATTAGCTGGTGATAACCAGTAATGGCTTCAGGGCTTTACATGGCTTCACTCCCCAAGACATTACGAGGTCTCCACATTAGGTTACGTCGGTTCTGGAAACATAGTCAATTTTGACAAGAAGCAGCTTTGATGACCATTTGAACCCAAAACCTTCTATCTGACAGGCAAGCTTTTAGCCAATACGCTACCTAGACTTCGATACTAATTATTTATGTAAACTTATCCTCAAATAAAACTTATATAAAACTGACCGGTATCAAAAGTAAACCTTCTTTTTCCATTACCCCAAGCGTACTGGACAATTGGTGTTAGACTTCATTTTGTAGATCAGTCGACATTCAGGTAGTGATGTGGTCAAAATTACCCCGGTCGTCTTTACTTCCCATGAGTGTACTTGGTAGTCTCTAACGTTGGATCTACCTGAGGCTCAAGGTTATTTTTTTTTTTTTTTTTATTATTGCTGGCTCGGTCAGGATCTAATTTCACGACCATTGGATCCGTAGGCGTAATGGGTGCACGGCATAAACTAATCGTCCCACTATTTTTGCGTTTACATTTAAAATATATGTTGCCACATTGTCTTGTGGTTTACAGCTAGCTGCAGTATCTGCATTTATTGGGCCAAGCACATGTTATTACGGCAAACCCCTAATTAATTCGCATTTTAACCGCATGTTTGTTAAAGCAAGTTGTGGGTCTGGTATTTCTCCCCATAAACAGGAGTCCCTGAACCCACAGGAGCGTAACAAATTAATATGAATACAGTGCAATCCTGATAAGCAGAACTCACCGGGGACCCAAGAAGGGTTCTTCTCATCAGAAATGTCTCTTGTCCGCATAAGAGTTGAAGCAATAAACATTACTATGGGTAAAGAATGTGTTCTTTACAATAGAAGTTCGCCACGTCGGAGATCACAGGCTTAACACATCTGATTGCAGCAAATCCTTACTGCTTTGCCTTTAACCACATGCTTGTCAAAGGAGTAAAGGGTCTGTTATTGTTACCCCTAAACTAAGGTCCTGTAACACACAGAAGGAGCAAAACAGATTATTCTGCATATTATAAGTTTTGTTGTTGTTGTTGTTGTTGTTTTGTTTTTTTTCAGTTAGTTGCGTATTTTTTTCAGGACGTTGCAGAACCAACCCCAGCATTTGGGGGGGGGGGGGCTGATGTGGTTTTTATATGCAAGTTTACGTCTAGTAGTTTGCCATTGCTTTCTGGGCGGTCATTTTCTCGATACCACTATCAAAACCAACGCAAGGCGCAAGGCCCGCAGCTGGGTTCGAACCTGACACCACGGCATTGCAAAGCGTGTTCGCAACGCCTAAGCCACAGACGCCGATCTGAATAATATAGCGAATTTAAAAAAAAACAATCAATCTGTATATAAACTAGTATTTTGTGAGGCAAGGAGCACCCTAGTATTATTTTTTTTAATATACCTGACTAAAGGCTTTGTCAGCCTTGGCATGATAACACTGTTGCAGTCCCATTCATTATGCACATGGTCTTTCTTGCAATATTAGCAGGTGGGCACCCTGCCCTTTAACTGTCTGCGTCATTCTGGCTAGACGGGTCAGCAGGTGGGCACCCTGCCCTTTAACTGTCTGCATCAGTCTGGCTAGACGGGTTCACAGGTGGGCACCCTGCCCTTTAACTGTCTGCGTCAGTCTGGCTAGACGGGTCAGCAGGTGGGCACCCTGCCCTTTAACTGTCTGCGTCAGTCTGGCTAGACGGGTCAGCAGGTGGGAACCCTGCCCTTTAACTGTCTGCGTCAGTCTGGCTAGACGGGTTATTTATATCAATTAGCAAACATATCTAGCTGAAAGATGGGTCTGGGGGTAATGCTTCCAGTTATTCCAAATAATAAATTGCTTTAATTACTGTTTCGGCAAAAATGTTCTATGAATAAAAGGGCGTAGTCTGTACGTGCGCACATATGGATGTGAATTCCTGAACCTAACGTCATAATTTACATGCCTTAACGCATTTCCAGTGGGCGGTTGGGTGCTGATTGAAGACTGTCCATATTATATAGTACGTCTTCAGCTGCCCATATTTCTGATATAGTACGTCTTCAGCTGCCCATATTTCTGATATAGTACGACTTCATCATCATCATCTCCATATCAGTTCTCGTTATGCCTAGTGGCACACGAGGCTTCAGAGAGGACTTTCCATGCTTTCCTGTCCTGTGCAATCTTCAATGCAGTTTTCCATTTGATATCTCCCATAATGCATAGAATATCATGGGCTGGTACTTTATCTACTACCTCTTGCATTCTCCTATAGAATGTTTCTTTATCTTCATCTTCGGCTTCATTAGTCGGTAGTCATTAGATGACTGTAAGTTTGGCATGTTTGTCATTGAATCGTGCTGTCATTATTCTTTCATTGATTGGATGCCACTCGATGAGATGTTTGTGTATACCTTTCTTTAACATAAGTGCCACGCCTGCAGAATGTAGGTTATCACCTCTTCCAGAGTATATTATGGTTTCTCCTGTACCTGTTGTGGATTGTCCAAACCCTGTCCACCTGTTTTCACTAATTCCAAGAATATGCAGTTTATAGTTCTGCATTTCTTTAAATTCTTGAGCGGTTTTGGCCGTTTCAAACATGGTTCTTACATTCAAGAAGCCAATTCTTAATTTGGTTTTGACATCCAGCAGACTTGTTTTTCCATCATGGGCTTCCTTTCAGCTTTCACCCATGTTGTTCATGCTGACAGAGGGACTCTGTCCCAAGACCACCGGACGTTTACTTATTTCCTCTTGAAGTTTCAGTAACGTTGTAGATTTATTACAGGGCAGAGCTGTCAACACTGAGCCCAACCCCTGAGCCTGGAGGACCGGGAGGCCATCTTTAGTCTGGCCCCTCACCAATAACCTGTCCGGCTTGGGATAGTAGTCTTCAGCTGCCCATATTTCTGATATGGTACGTCTTTAGCTGCCCATATTTCTGATATAGTACGTCTTCAGCTGCCCATATTTCTGATATAGTACGTCTTCAGCTGCCCATATTTCTGATATAGTACGTCTTCAGCTGCCCATATTTCTGATATAGTACGTCTTCAGCTGCCCATATTTCTGATATAGTACGTCTTCAGCTGCCCATATTTCTGATATAGTACGTCTTCAGCTGCCCATATTTCTGATATAGTACGTCTTCAGATGCCCATATTTCTGATATAGTACGTCTTCAGCTGCCCATATTTCTGATATAGTACGTCTTCAGCTGCCCATATTTCTGATATAGTACGTCTTCAGATGCCCATATTTCTGATATAGTACGTCTTCAGCTGCCCATATTTCTGATATAGTACGTCTTCAGATGCCCATATTTCTGAGTAAGTCCTTGACCACCCAAATAAAACAAAAACTAGTTTTAACTCCTCTCCTTCAAAAATGATGACATTTTGACTTGCTGTTCTAATTACTAATTATTTATATATTGCTACCCACCACCCACCCCCCCCCCCCCCTTTTTTTTTTTCCAGGATTTTTTTTTTTCTCATATTTTATTTCTTGCAACAGATTTTCAGGCTATTTATGTCACTGATAATAAAAGTTATTGTAATGTGAATGGTAAATAAATGTTACATTTAAAACAAAATGGAATGTATAAACAAAAAATATTGGAGCAAAATCATCTATATGGTTAAAGGTGGCTGATTATCCTCCTTATAAAAGAGACCCCTATAAGTAGCGGAAGGAGGACTTAATTGGTCTGAATCCCCCTCCCCCCCCCCCTCCTCCGGTTCTTGCGCCTAAGCATTCTGTGAATCATTAATACATTATCCGACAGTAATGTCACTATTTTTTAGCTTTTGTTTTGACCCAGACGTCGACTATGTGGCTAAGTCGATGTGCGAACGCTTCGTAATGCCGGGATGCCAGGTTTGATCCCAGCTGCGGGCTATGCGCTTTGCGTTGGTTTCGACAGTGGTATCAAGAAAGCCGACCGTCCAGAAAGCAATGGCAAACTACTGGACGTAAATTTGCCTAGAAAAACCACGCAACAGCAAGGCGCATGGCCCGCAGCTGGGATACAACCCGGTATCCCGGCATTACGAAGCGTTCGCATCGACTTAGCAACAGAACCCACCCTAACCCTTTCGCTCCCTCAAAAAAAGGCAAACACAGGCAGTTATGACAGTGATTCCAGATAGCGATGTAGACCGACCAGCAGCTTTTTATTTCATTTTGCACTTGTTGTTTTTATAAACTGGGAAGATATGCTTATGTTTCCTGGCTTCTTATAGCCATCAATTTCTCATTGTCTCGATTATATTAACTCAGGTGTTTATTTATTTTTTTTTTTTTTTTGTTAAACGGATGGAGGAAAAATTGTTGATGGATTTTTGTCAGTTTGAAATATCATTGAAAGCAGGCTTTTAGCTATGCATTGTTATTATCTATTTGCATATTATTTAAACAGTGTTTTTCAATCAATCTGCAAACCAGCAAAACAAGGAAAACATTTCCTAGACCACCTGGCAGCAAACAAACAAAAAAAGACGCGAAATAAATATATAACAGTTTATTTGTGAAACCATGTAACGAAAATTACAATGTTTTGCTATTGCTACATCTGACGCTACTGCTGCTGCTGCTGCTGCTTAGAAGTTTCTGTTCTTCTGGCAAAGGGGTGGGGGTGCTGTTTGGTCTCGAGGCTTGGTGTCCGCCTTGAGTGCTAGACGTTTCGGGTTTAATCCTCGGTAAGGTTTGGGATTTTTTCACGACTTGTACTTCTAGTAACTCCCTCGGTCCCTAGGTAGTAAGATCAGACGCCCGTGTGCATTGTTGAGCACGTAAAAATTCCCTTGGCGGTTGGAAATCGAAAAGAGTAGCCTAACGACGTGACGCGGGCAAAGATTTGGGGTTTTAAAAATCTACCCAAAGTATTTCAGAGCCTGTGCACTGTGCTGAGCTTCTTCGGACTCACACTTGAGTTAGAAGAAAGAACAGAGCACTTATGAGTTACTACCCGTGTGCCATGACGTTGATCCGTTATTCAAACCTCAGACCTACTTTTCTTCTTCTTAAAGTCCATACCGTGTGGTGTTTTTAATTGTGTCTATCCATAAAAGTCTATCTCGTTTGCCCCTTCTCATCACGTGACTAAATAATGCAGATTGTCTCTTTCTGGTGTGGGCAATCAATTCTCTTCGTGATTAAGTTTGTTTCAAGGCATCTTATTTACTCTATTTTATCTATCTAGGGTATTCTTGTCATTCGTCTGGAGAGCCTTAATCAGCACCTTAATAATCTACAATGAAAAAGAAAACACAAAATCACAAAATTTACGTATCTCCGATAGAAGTAACACGTTTAGTCCGTAGAGAGATAAGATATGTGTCCATTTATTCATTGGGGGGGGGGGGGCTTGGCGGGTGCGGGAGGGGTGGTCATCACGTTCAATCAGTATTCCCGAAGAGGACGCTTTAGCTTATAATTGTGACTATTTTATGTGCACCATATAAAATGGCTAAGCATTTCATGCTATTAAGAGTCTAGAAAAGGACTTCTGCAGTGCTGATGCTGTCCCCACCTACCACAAAGTCGTCTCCTGACAAGCCAATAGCGACCCGGTCGCTGATAATGACTAGACACGTGTGAGGCTGCCACAAATAAATACTAGCCAGAAAAAAAGGCGGCCAAGTTCAAGGGCTGTAACTCTAAGACGTTACTTAAAACTGTTTAGATGTTAAGTCCCCTAGCGAATTTCAACCCCAAGAGATGGATACATCGGTTTTCAAGATACTTACAGAAATATAGTATATTTCAGCTGTTCTTATGTTTATTAGGTTTGGTAGTTTCTTGAAGGTTCGCCGAACATACCGGTGTCCAGATTAACACAGACTGATCTGCTCTTAAATCGCTTTAGGTAATCGAAACCACTATGTTGAAATTAGGAAATTGCGCTCATAACGCCCTAAGCCATAGACGATAACTTTTTCGACATTCTTGCCAGTCAATTAGTCTTTCCTCTTGAATCTAGGGCGGCGCATAGGTCAGAAGTCATAGCTCTCCGTGTTTGGCGATTCGTTGCCACCTGTTTCAAGACTTAGATGTTCATTAAACCCATGGTTAAGTCTTCCTTGATGATGGTTCTACGTTGGGTCTATCTCGGTCTTCCCCCTTTTTTATTCACTTTCTGTGTCCATATGAGGGCTTAATAGGGAGTTCTGGTCTTATACATTCTGTGCATTACCGATTAGTTCCTGTGGCGTTTTCCTATGAAAATTATCTACTCATAGCTTATTCTCTTGACTTATGTGCATATTGGATCTGAAATCTGTCTAGTGGAGATTTAGTAATCTTCTAAGACATCTGTTCTCAAAATTGTCTTAATCTGGAGCTACCGTTGCTTTCCAACTCTCGCAGCCGTAAGTTAGCACTGGAATCACACAAGATTTGAAGATCTTAAGGATTGTGTGTTTGTTTTTGTCTTTGACTTCCAGACTTGTGACATTTTGTTAAAGGAACTAGATGCCAGTGCGATTCTAGATAATATATCTGGCGCTGAATCCCCTATAGATGTCATCTCACTTTCTAGGTATGTAAAGCTGTTTACTTTTTTAAGAAGGTGATTGTTTAGTATGATGTCCTCTGAACTATTGGTAAGATCAATAATTTATTTAGACTTGCTAGTGGGTTGAGTCTTCCTTGTATCCTCGAAACAGAGTTCCGGAACTGATGCGGGGAGACACGCTTGTTCTCAAAAACCATCTTGTCAAAGAAGGCAATGAAACAAGAGGTTAAGAAACGATCCAGGCGTTGGAAAAGTCATACATGTAGAAAACCACGTGAACAATATAATTAGAATTTCGAAACGCTGTAGCTCACAAGGGATATATAAATAAGGGCAAATGAAAAACACATAGGAAGTTCAAATGATGGGGTAAACATTCAGTGAGCTGTCTGCGATAGCAAAAGATAGGGTAACTTGGCCTTAGCTGGTTGTTGGCCTATACTCCAATGAGGAATGTGGGTAGATCTAGTGAAATGTTATGCAGCGTAACATTTAACCTAATGCTCTGTGTCAATTTCTTCATCTGGTGTCGGTAAATATTCCATTAAGCTAAGACGGGGACATTAATCATTTGATTTTAATCAGATAATTGGCTACGTTGTGTTCCCCAAATGCTTCAGATCTAACTGAAAACGTTTTTCTGTCTAATGATCATTCTCTTTGCGATATGATGTGTTGAATGTAATGTTTGTTTGGTTATACAAATGGACTGAGTGTTCTCGAGGTATGCTGTCCGCCTCGAGTGCTGGAGGTCTCGGGTTCAAGCCCTGGTGAAGGCTGGGTTTTTTCACGTGAACCTCAAGTAATTTCCACTGGTCTTTAGGTAGTTAGATCAAACGCCTGTGTGTATTCTTGAGCACTTAAAAATTCCCTTGGCAGTTGGACATCGAAAAGAGTAACCAAACGGCGCTGCACGGCCACAATTTAGAGTTTAAAAATCGACCCAAAGTATTGTCAGGATCCTCACCGGTGACACGGAGTTCGTGCACTGCGCTAAGATTCTTTAGACTCAGGCTTGAGTTAGGAGCAGAACGGAACACTTATGGGTTACGCTCGTGTGCAATGATGTTGATCCGTCAAAAAAAAAAAACATAAACATAAACATTGTTTCACAAGCTGGGCCCAGATTTGTGTCTGACTTTAATATGGACATTCTGGATGGTCTTATTCCAAAGTTGACTGATGCATCTTTAGACAGATAATTTGAAACTAACCACGTTTTTCGAATAGAAAAAAAAAAAAATTTACATTAAAAAATGTTGGTGAAAATAATGGGAATCGAAGATTACCGACTTGGTATTGACCGCATCGCGAATCAAGTTTGCACTACCGCACACACACACACAAACTCAAGAGGTTGAATATAATTTTGTTTTCCTAATACCTTCACTTCTGTATATGGAATCATAGTGGCATAATAGTTAGTTAGTCTGTCGACAGAGTTAGCGTACTGCGTTTAATTCCTAACAGTGGCCAAATGATTTTTTCATGCGGCTCTAAACTTAAACATGCCTTTCTAAATTGACTATTTGTTTGTGTGTGTGTGCGCGCGCGCGTGCCTATTTAGTGAGCGCGTGTGTGTGGTGCGTGCATGGTATGCTGGTGTGTATGTATATATGTGTGTGATTTGTGTTTGTGCGTGTTTGTAAATGTGTGTGTTTGTGTATGTATTTGTGTGTGTGTGTGTGTTTGGCTAACAATTTGACAAACGTCTTGGAGGAAAAGGCGGGATATAAATCAATTAACAATCCCTGTTCATTATGCAGTGTGTATATATTTCACGTTTTTTCGCCTTAGCGTTGTAAAATTGAAAGACAAAAGCACATTTAACTACATATTGTCTTTACAGCATGTTTTAGTAGTATGCACATTTTTAGATACAACCATAATGCAAATGCTCTTTTCATTTAGTGGGCTTGTACTCAAGGCCGTTGCCATGGCTGGGTTCCCCAAATTATATATTCAGTTGGCCGTACGAATAGACGTTTGATTTTAAATTCGTTTCTGTGAACACATAGTTGTTTAACTGTAAATTTTAAATTGGACACTCCAAGTAAAATACACGTTTTTACTTTTTAATATGTTATATTATCCAAAATCCGTTGTCCACTTGTGGACTCAATTATTTTTAAGCACCGCCCCGGCTGTAGTCGGGGATCCTAAGATAACCTAACGGTTGAACGAGGTTTCCGTGGTCTCTCCGCGGGTGATCCTCATCCGCATAGTGGCACTTTGTGTCAATAGGTGTTTATATCTCTGCGTGATGTCCTGGTGTGGTTACACTTTCTTACTTACTACTATCTTATATTATCACTTGAAAGAAAAATATAGGGAAGGGGGAGGGGGATACGGACATTCTTCAGGATAGAAACCCAGAAGGAAACCGACTCATAACATGTATCAGTAGCGGGGTGTGGCTTTAACGGCTGCAATCGGCGTTTAACTTTCCATTATCAAAGAAAAATACATTATTTTACTATTTGTTATTACGGATTTCTTTTAACTAGTCAACTCAATTTACGTCTTGAACATAGAGAAAAAGAACGCTCGCTGCATGCTTACGCCACATGCAAACACTGTAACGTCTGAAAGCTACCAGTTACTTATACTGTGCTATGATGCTAGTTGCGTACGCATACAATCAACAGTAAAGCGACGAGTGAAATATCACGTGATACTCTCTCCGGTGTAATTGTTGCCAACTACTGCTTACGCATAGGACTTGATTACGTCTCGACACTGCAATTTATCGCTTCACTGAAAGTGCACTACTTTGGCCATTTTAAAGAGCCATAATAGTGGTTTAGATATAGCAATAGTGGATGAAAGGCTCCTGGAAGAAAAGGAATGAAAGTACGATGGCAGAACAAGGATATCAAGTACATCCGTGCATAAACCTCTCTGAGAGGAAAGTGGGCAAGGTAATAACTGCAAAGCATGTCATTGTGAGAGCAACAATCTGCAAGCACTTGCATCATGATGGTGATGTTGTTAACACAGTCAATGTCACTGCACAATTAGGCATTTTTATGAGTGCTAAGTCTTAAAATTCAGGGCCCAGCCCACTGTTGATATACTAACCACAGAAAGGCAACCAGTAAAAGAACTGGCAGGTCAACATCTTATATGGTGAACCACAGTGTGTGACTATCTAACACTTGATATCCCAAAGACAATATTTTCAATGCAAAAAACTTGCAGTGTTCTCTATGTAGTGATCGGCGGCACACACGTAAGTGTCCGTGATATCCTTTAGACACACATACACAGAGACATATAGATATATATACACACACACCACAACTTTAACTTTAGAATTAAATACTTTTATTGCGATTTTAATATTTTATAAATTAGTTAAAAATTGTTATTTCAGAATGACTAATACCTAGTAAGGTGTCTATAACAGGTCAGTCAGTCAGTAGCATGTCCTTTGCAGAACCTTGCTCCCATAACAACCCTCCGGAAAACTTCTCGATCACAAGCAAGATGTCCCGCGTCCGACACACCCATCTGGAGATCATCCGCCACATCCTACACCCATCTCCTCTTTGCCCGTCCTCTTCCTCTCTTCCCAGGCATATACCCCTCCATTATTGTTAACTCTAAACTTTCGTGACGTTCTAAATGACCAACATATTTCAATTTTTCCTGTGTTATCGTCTTTGATAGCCAGCGTTATTCAATATTCAGTTCTTGAAGTATGGATGCATTCGTTCTTTTCCTTACCCGTGATATTCTTAGACCCCGTCTATAACATCTGTATTCAAAAGCATTATGCTCTGTTCAGTTAGTTTAGTAAATGTCCAGGTCTCACTGGCGTATGTTGCAATAGGAAAGGTTCATGCTCTTAGAAATGTCTGTAACATCCTTCGAAAATAATAAGAGTTCGGGGGTGCTTTTTAACTGAGAACCACTACAATAGATGGAATTAAAAGTGTTGATATATTTTTGGTAGGCGTCTGTAACTAAGTCGTTGCGAACACTAGCGTCGCACTTCCGTCGCTCCAGTTGCGATCAACTGCGGAATATTTGGCCGCAAACCGCTTTGTATTGGTTCCAAC
>CAJHNH020001439.1:67500-82500 GCA_905116865.2 Candidula unifasciata | reverse complement strand
ACACAAAGTGCCACCATGCGGATGAGGATCGCCGTGGAGAGGTCACAGAAACCGCGTTCAGACACCTGGCCATATGTATGGCCTGCCTATATTGCGGCCCCTGGCAAAAGCCAGAGTAGGGTTTCAAATAACAAAAAATTTCGTCCTAAAAAGGACGAAACTGGGTATTGTGCAGAAAGCTCTCATTTATATAGTTTTAGCAAAGAGCATTACATGTTGCAGAGGCAACTAGCGGCTTCCCTTTATTGGCCAGCTAGAGTGGCTTCCGCTTTCTGTGCCTCCATATTTTAACTTTAGTACATAGCGTGTTGTTGCTGTCAGCTTGGCGTGCTTCTATGGTCACTGAAATCCCACATGTAATAAATGAATACCAAGGTACTGATGGGTACATCATGTCGCCCGTGAGATACACCTATTCCTTTATCAGCGATTTGCCTTTCAAGTTAACTGTTTTGACGGTGAGTCTATAAACTTTTAACGTTCTCCGTTGTCTACTTTGCCCGGTTTCTGTTTTTTTTTGTTTTTTTTGGTAGTAATAACATGAGAATGTGTTTCCCTTTGGGGTTATAAACATTATTTCATTATTACGACATGCCAGGATATATATATGTATACACACACACACACACACTACTGCATTTCCCTAAAAATATGACCTATCCCTACCATAAGCACTAGCACGATTTGATGAGATCTAGTTTGCAGAAGGTCGTTACATGGATCGAGAATTCATAGGATAAAATCACTGACAGCTGTTTTACCATTCGTAAGCCTCCTATGTAACTTAAACTCTCAAGAAAAGATATAAAACCCAACGAAAAGTATATTAGCAAGCTTCACAATATAACAAATACAAACAAAACGTGAACGTTGCGGCTATTGGGCCTTCATCGGCACATACAAATTTAACAGTACTACATAGATACACAAAATCTCTTAGCTGGTATCTCGATGCAACTCTGTACGAGTCCAGTTTCGAAATGCCTCCACTTAACAATAAATCCCCCCACCCTCATACCCCCACCCCGTGGTGCGGGGGCCCCACGGTTGGAAACAATGTTGTACAGGAAATGGAGTCGTCAGAAATTCAGGCCGAAATTCAGAATTTGGAGAGTTATGATGAAGAGCGGTTGGCTGAACGTTTAGAACGCTAGGCTCTCACGCGGAGCAAAATAAAATCCTCAACTGCACAATCGTGGCGACAGCACTAGCCGTGCGGTCGTAAGGTTCAGACCCCCCCCCCCCCCTTTTTTTTTTTTTCACCCCCGACTACACAGCAAAATCGGTATCACAAAGGCAGTAATTAGAGTTTGGAGACTAATGACGTTGTTCCAGAAGAAGTTAACATGTGTATCTGAAATAATGTAGGATTTTGTTAATGAATTAATGTAGATTATTGTATCTTTGAAAAACAAAACTCCCCCGAAAATAAAACCGGCGACATTCTAATGGCAAAAATTGGTATAAGACCTGGCCTAATTTTCAGAGAAACGTTGTAGTAGTTCATGCATTAGTGGTTAAATGTTGCATTGACCAACCGGTCGTGGGTATACTATCTATCATTTGCCTAATATTTTGACTGCTTGTGTTTCAGTGAATTAGATTTCGGGCTTTCTTTTCTCTGCTGCTCGTATTTTTGGTTTCGGTGACGTTTTCATGCTTACAAAAATATTCCCGTTGAATGGTGTTTATCTTGTTAACTGTATAATATAGAACCGATACATTGCTGAACATGTTTTTTGTCCATTGTTGTATATTTATTTATGTGTTTTCTAAAAACGAGTTTCATGCTGAATATACCATATCTGATATCTTTACATCATCGATAATAAAAATCACAACTTTAGCTATATGTAGTGTCTACTGTTTTACTGGCATTGCAGTGTTTTTGACAGCGTGTTGCCAGATAACTATTGGTTATTATTGTTGTTGCTGGTATTGTGGTGTCGTTCCTTTCCATTTTTTTTTTTTTTTTAGTCACTTGTACAAGGAGGCATGGGAACAACAGCAAAACAATACTGCTTTAAGAGGAATCTTCAACAATAGGTACATGAGAATTCGGGATCATCGTTGTCATCACTCATACTTGATATGTTTCGTATTAAACGCTCAAATCTTAACCTGTCGCACACAAAATAGTTGTGATCACGAGCATGCACTTCGCTCGACCTATTATTATTATTATTATTATTATTATTATTATTATTATTATTATTATTATTATCATCATCATCATCATTATTATTATTTATTCTTTTATTTATTTTTAATGAAAAGTAACACCAGTATACTCGTATCTGGAACTAGCATGCAGCGGACGCTGCCGAATCAAAAGAAATGTACTCTCTCAGTCCCCTTGCTAGAGATTTTGCCTTTTGGAACTTCTCTCCTAGATAATCTACCAACATAAAGCAACATACGCGTTGATATTGACAGACTCGATACTCATGCGTAGAAGATCCAATTAGGCCAACTCCAACTAGAAAGGGTTGACAGCATCCAGAAGTCCCGTCTCAAGAAATTATCTTGAATTTACACGTTGGTAACGCTGGCGTGAAAGGGAGTGAAAGAGCCGACAGGCTGGTCGTGTCTGCAGTGGTGGGTGGGGGAAGAAGTATGGACTTGGAAAACAAACTTAATCCGCTGCACTGCAAAGACGTTGAGACGAAGGAGTCAGCGATAATAACCCGCCTGTTGGAAATTTGTATTAAACAAGATTGAGCATGTAGAAACCTGCAAAGAAAGAAAATTTGCTAGTCCATTTCTGCTGGGTACCCTAAGCTTGTAACGAGTAACATGTAAGTAGCTGCCAGCCAAGGCTAAGAGCCTCGTCTGCACTGTCATAACATTCAGTTTACAAGTAGATTGGTCCGAACTCTACCTCCATAGAAGCCAAAGTGTACGATTAACATCCGCCAGTGTCTCTCTGCCAAAGTCTAACCACTGTCCGATAAACCACCTGCTCGCTTATTACTCTGGTCGTGGATATAGGCGGCTAATTTGCTACTGCCGTGGCAATATATAACACCAAACCTCACAATACCTCATACATGTTGCAAAGCCACCATTTCATTTTTTCCGAAAGTCCGTAAAGCGCAGCAGGAGATGACCGAGTCATGATCCAGGTTGGCCCACCCTCTGAATTTGTGTAGGACGATAATAGACCGAAACAATTGTTGACGAGAGACCCTTTTACTGATGATCTGAAAACTGCTGCTGTGCGTGCTCCCGCTGTGGAGTTTTTCTTACTACAAGCTGCATTTCCTCTTCCTAGTGTAACTGTTGTTGTGATTGGCATTAGTTTCCTACAACCCTCATTTCGACGTTGGTACGTTCTGAAATCCGTTCAACCCGGTTTTGCATTTAGGATGTTCTCGATAAAGCTTGAATGCGCTTACAATCTGAAAATTAACGTTTCTGCTGAAGCAGTCGGTTGTATTATACATACAGAATTTATAAACAGTCTTGGGCTACGTTAATCATTCATTACTATCTATAACAGCTTTTAAAGCCTTTTCTTATTTAGCATATATTTGCACACATTCACACACACCCAAACACACGCAAGAGAGAGAGAGAGAGAGAAAGAGAGAGAGAGAGAGAGACAGAGACAGAAAGAGAGAGACAGAGACAGTGTTCTAAACCTTCAGGCGAGATTAGGCGTAGCCAGTCATCTCTGCAGTGACTTATTATTTAACTTGTTTATTCCTGACTTATTATTTAACTTGTTTATTCCTGACTTATTATTTAACTTGTTTATTCCTGACTTATTATTTAACTTGTTTATTCTTGACTTATTATTTAACTTGTTCATTCCTGACTTGTTATTTAACTTGTTTATTCCTGACTTGTTTTTTAACTTGTTTATTCCTGACTTATTATTAAACTTGTTTATTCCTGATTTGTTATTTAACTTGTTTATTCCTGACGTTTTATTTAACTTGTTTTCTCTTGATTTATTATTTAACTTGTTTATTCCTGACTTAATATTTAACTTGTTTCTTTCCTGACTTATTATTTAACTTATATGTTAATGCTTTGTTATTTAACTTGTTTATCCTTGTGTCAAAATGGCGACACATTTTTAAATGGTGTGGTAACTAAATTTAATTCTCCACGGTTACCAGAGTTCGATCACGCATCGGGTGGTTGGAAAAAGAACCGTCCACATTTGTTCTGGACCGTTTTAGAGCGTTGAACCTTATCATGTAATAGTTGCCAGTGGATACATTTAAGCGAAATCCCATTGTGAAAATAGCATAATAATTATTAAAATTGTACACTAGTTACCGCACTTTATTTTATCTTTAATGACTGACGTCACATACAAATCCTAAGTGTAACGCAAAGTACATTACTGTCTTTCATGTCAATAATAAATTTTTTTTTAATTCTGCACGATGAAGACTATCAAGTTAACTTTGTCGACAAGTACTTAAGGCGGACTTGGCAACCTCTAAGCCACTTTGCCCTTGAAAAAGACGATAATAGACTTGTAAAACAATCATATAGTTAGTATAACTCTGATTCCTAAATCTGAAGTGCTTTAATGCAGTTGCGATGTTTCTTTTAGTGACGCTAACATGTGTTTAACACAGCCCAATAGGCGGTCTGTCTTGACAATCTTTAAATGCTTTCACACGCAACCTTACACAAAAGATTTCTTTCTTCGGCATCCTGAATTGTTTTCCTAAAAATCTGATAATAGACAGCACTATATTTAGCATCACTCTCTTTCCCTTGTGCCTAACGCTTTCTGGTTTTTCTGGTTGGTTTTATAAACAATTGTCAATTTCTTTCGCGTGATCCTTTCACAGTAATTAACAGCGTCGTGAAAAAAATAGTCGAACAAGTACAAATACCCCCTGGCCAAACACTTAATAAACACAACACAAACTTGGACAAGAAAGTTCAACAAAGTCAAAGAAAAAAGACGGACACAAATGTAACAGAATGTTTAAATGCAAGTACTCTTTTAATATTCTTCCTAGGGTTTGCAGGCGTACAGAAAAATAAGCATGCTGATAGGCTTGCCGGTAACTCTACTGTGAACGGCGGACTAGCTATGGATCAGATTGATATAATGAAGGCTCTACGAGAAGTATGACGCTTGCGAGATAAAAGTGATGACTGTGAATCTGCATCTATGACCAGACTGCTAGAACACTGCGTTAAAAGAGGTGTGGCCAGACAAAATAGCTGTGCGGAAAATCAAATAAAGAATAACAAACCAACACAGAACTGGTATCATGAGCCTCTACCCCCTGCAGAATCTAATGAGAATAGGATATGAAAACTTAAGGACTGAATGGTTCAATGTGCAATAAAGTTTTTTGTTTTTTTTATGTTCTGCTCTTTTACATGTGAATGAATGAATGAATTTCTACCCCACCAGGACATCACACAAGCGATAAACACCCGATGACACAAAGTGCCACCATGTGGGTGAGGATCACCATGGAGAGGTCCCAGAAACCGCGTTCAGACAATTGGCCATATTTATAACCTGCCTATATTGCGGCCCCTGGCAAAAGCCAGAGTGGGGCTTCAAATAACAAAAAATTACGTCTTTAAAAGGACGTAAGGATTTAAATTGCCTTTACATGTATTTATTAGGTTCTATTTATTCTCTTTGTGATCTTCACACACAATGGTCTTGAAAAGCTCTTTATAAAAAATACGTACCTTCTGCTTATTACTAACCCCGGTCACTGGAACACAGAGGTCGCATGCACAATTAAGCTGCCTCTCCCCAAAACAAAATCTTGGCAGATCCTCCACTACCGACACCCCCTCCCCAGTCACCACCTCCACCTCAAACCTCTAGAAAATGACCAAGGATAAGTCAATCAGTCAATAGCATGTCCTTTGCAGATCCTTGCTCCCATAACAACCCTCTAGAAAGCTTCTCGATCATAAGCAAGATGCTCGCGTCCGATACACCCATCTGGAGATCATCCGCCATATCCTGCATCCATCTTCTCTTCGGCCTTCCTCTCTCTCCCTTTCCAGGCATTTACCCCTCCATTATTGTGCTCTTTAATAGTTTCCCCTTATCCCGTATAAACTTTGTATTTTAAAAAGAAATTATGTTTAAATTACTCTTACTTTATGTTACAATGAACTCATAAAAATGATGGGATCTGCGGTGCTGTAGTAGCTAGACGATCCCCTGCTGTAGATCCAAAGGTTGTGTGCTTAGATCCGAATGGAACTGGACTTTTGCCAACAATTACTCTGATTCCCAGATCTACCCAGCCCTAAATGGGTATCAGGGAAAGTCTTGGGAGGCAAAGGCGACCGGCGTGATGCTGACCACACCATCCATTGAGTGTTGATTGATCTGTAAAATATAGGTCTAGACTTGAAAGCTGAATACGCCTCAAGACGTGGGGAAATGTCCAGTACTTCAACATAGTACATGAAGAAGAGAGCTGGAGAACGAGGTTAGAAAGATTGGGAGGACATGGGGAAAGCTCCATGCGATGGCGAAGGATACAACGACTTGGCGTGAGTTGGTTGAGGGCCTATGCTCCATTGGGGGATAGAAAGGCAGAAGAAGAAGAAGAAGAAGAAGAAGAAGAAGACTTCTACATAGTAATTATGATGGTTGCAAATTTCATTATTATTATTATTACTGTTATTATTGTTTTTTATACACTCAAAATTTTGTTTGGAAATGGTTCCTCTCGACACCTCCATCTCCCTCTCCCAACCAATAATTTGTTTGGGGGGAGGGGGGGTGCCCGTTCCTACTACTCCTGACCATATAAAATCGATATTTTACTTCTCTGTACAGGTCTAGAACTGTTTCATATTAACTTTCGGAATTTGGCAGAGATCACAATTCAAGAATAATTATGTTAGTTAGAGTGCCTACAATTTTTTTTTTAAGAATTCTTGGAGCCCGTGCCATGAGTTGTGAAAAGAATGTAAATATTTTGGTCTGACATTGAAATTCAGGCAGGTAAATTAAACTAATATCATAGGTTGAATTCGTCTTCCTTCTCCTGTGTTCTGCTGTCGGGATGATGTCATGGCCTCAACTTTTGCCTGTCGGAATAGTGGTTGTGTTCGAATTCGCGTAATGAGGACATTGTTATTAATTGATTGATTATGGCTAACAAGTTCAAAAGCGTCAGATAACTGCGCTGTTCGCACCAGTAATGTGCTATCAAAACCAGATTTAGACAGTCCTAGAGCAACATAAACGCAAAATTACACCATATGAGATGAGATGTATAAGAAAAATAAGAAGAAACTGTCAACATCGAAGAACCTAGAACAATTGTAGACCTATGTCACATACTGCTCGTGTCGCGTGCCTGTTTTATAGATTTCTCATTAAGAAGCAACAGCACTCTGAAACAGAATATTGTTGAGGTGTCGGCTCGTATTGGTTTAAAGGGTATCCCGCGGCCAATATACACCCAACCTATTTCAGGAGTAGGGCAACTCAAGTTATGGCACTACAGAATATATAATAAACCTAGGCACAACTTGGCTGGACGCCCCCACTACTATAAAAAGATAGCCCCCAGGCTATGATATTGTAATACCACAGCCATGTTAACACAGATTAAGATTAATAAACACATACATAAAAGCAAGACAGATTAAACAGTGAAACAGGGACACGTAATTAAAACTTTCAAAGGCATGTAATAAATACAACACATATATATCATCAAGACAATCTAAGATGTTCTTAGGCAATTAGAGCTCAGGAAACAAAGTCTAAAAAGTATTGCTGAATCAGGCAGTCAGTCTTTGAGAGTATCGGTGATCATCATCATGGCTCCAGGTGGACCTGTAACAAGCGCATGCGTTATGTGATCACTGCTGTACTTATCAAGTTTGGTGAATGTCACTGCTCTCCTCAGTCCATGGTGATCTGAACAGGCTGATTCGGGTTGACTGCTTCTTTTCCTAGTTACCCTGGCAAACACCGACAGAGTTCATACACTGGAGCTCGACAAAGCTCCTGAGGAAGGTTCTACTTGCTGGATAACAAATGGGTGGCCTGCAACAACTGTCTTTTAGCCACTGGAGCCTACACAAGCTCCTGAAGAAGGATCTTCCTGAGTGATGACAAATAGGTTGCCTGCAACAACTGCCTCTTAGCCACTGGAGAAGTTGTGGTGGTATTAGGCACTATTGGTGGATGGGGGTTGGTTGGACTGTTGATCGCTTGCCTGCCTTCCAGGAAGGAACTTAGAATTAGTATTAATATCAGGAGTCACATACCAAGCTCAATTTATTTCCCTCCACCCTTTTCAGTCACTCAGAGGATAGCTCTCAGGATAATGAGACAGTTAAATCTGCATTTATCTTTGTCTGTCATTCAGTACAAGAGATAGGAGACAAGTTGCATAGTGGAGATAGATAGACACTAATACACATAGGACATCCTCTCTCCACATTCCAATCTGCACTTGCAGACATACATTCCATCTCTTTCTTACATATTTATTATACCTCCACAGTCTGACCGTAGCTGACACTGTGTTGTTGTGTCTGCTAAAAATAACCTCTGACGTCACAGCGTCTTGCTCGTTGTAGTTTGACCCAGTTAAATTTGCCGGCTATATCGACCTGAATCTCTGCCAGTTAGTTAGAGAGTAATTTGCTTCCTATATTAAAATATTTACAATAATATGGGGACAGGTAGAACACAAACTGTCAGCTTGTAAAGGGAAAGATTTGGTTTAAGTGGCTGTACTTGGACACCAAGAACGGTCTTGTTCTGCTCTGTCTCATAGCTGAATCTTTCCTGCAGCAGCGGTTAACTTCATAGACATATATCATGGTACTCGAAAACTATAATCAACTTACCCACGCTTTATGAAATGTCCTAGACACAAAAGGCCGCCTCCTCAAAGTATAGATACTCGAGGCACATTTAGGAACATCAATTCTTCTTGGCAGTCAGACAGAAAATGACGCGGTAAGCTAGGCCTCCTTTCAAAGAAAGTAGCCAGCGATATTACTGCGCCGAGGAGTAAAAAGGCTTCTCGGAATTCTGAATATTATTCCAGAAAATATCTATCCTACAATTGTAAGTTTGAAAATGTAGACTTTTCAAGACAACTAAAGTGTATAGAAATACCTATTCCGACAGATAAAGGTATAAATAGATAAGAGAGACTATATACCCACCGGACGGGTTTATATTTGAAATGTGACCTGCCCGCTAGGGGAGCCAACGTCACGAATAGTCGAATGTGCAAGGGTGAGTTGGATCACTTCACGACAACCTAGTACCTGTAAAAAATGTCATAGAACATCAAAGAATCAAATGGTTAGGCCATCTGGATAGAAAAGAAGAAAATCAGCCATCTGTCAGAACGTACTACAGCAGGCTTCAAGGAAAGAGGCCGACCACGAATGACCGGCGTGGAGGGAGTGAAGGAGACCACAGAAACACAGTATGACATAAATGCTTTGACAAATATCACGAAAACTTCTATACGGACCAACACGAATTTTTGCTCGTGGCCTTAGATTTCTTATTTCCTAGTGATATTATAATTTATAATTACACAGATGATGCTGTTTACTTAAAGCGGTGAATTTCTTTGATTTGTGTCCAATATTGAATGTACATCTAAAAGACATTAAAGTAATTTACACACTCGTAGAAATTGTTTGAAAATCAGTTCACATTTGCAGCAATGCATGGGATTATTTTGATTGCCTGTCCCGCAAACTATGAGAAATGCAACTCACAAAGGACTATAATAATGTTGGAGGTGACTATTTCATTTATCGCAGATAAGGCAAAAATGAACACTAGATGTTTCTTTATATTTTTTTTTTAACTTTCTTACTAGGACATAACAGTTAACATGTTAAATGCCAAATTTCAACAACTAACGCCAAACGATTACTAAGTTACACATTTTTTAAGTCGATCAAGACTTCTGAGATGGACTAAAGTGCCTGATAAAATGCTTCTAAATGAGACATACAGTACACTGTTTTCATTTCATTGTTTTTTTTTTTTTTTTAGCCTATAAGGGTCACACATAGCTTGCAGTCTGTTTCTTCATTCCGCTCTTTTACTTTGTTTACTGTGGTGTAATGTTCACTTAACGGCATAGAAACTGGGCAGGGATGGGTTCAAGTGCCAGCAGATTGATGTGGATTCCTTTGAGTCTGCATACAACTGGATATAGGCTGCGGAATAGAGACTCCAGTTAGTGATGGAAATAGACGTTCAAGCCTTGATTCTTGATAATTCTGCTGATATAAGTGCATTTAATTTCACTGACGGATCCGTCGTTCGATATGTGCAAAGCACATAACCCTTCAGGTTGTTACTTAAAATTTAAAACACATAGAGGCTAGATGGGTCTCATCCTGGATGGTATTCTAACAAAACAAATCCAAGTCAAATACACTGTTCAACTTTATCGGTAGCTATTATTACGACACCCGTTTAAATTACACCAAATACTAACCTCATTTACCCTGCTAAATTATGCAAATGAATGAAAATACTGTGACCTGCAGGTACACACGCACACACACACACACACACACAAACACACACACACACACACACACACACTTATTTCCAGCTCCATTAAGATTTTCTAGATTGTTTTTGTTTTGGAGTTGTTTTTATTCGTTGGCGGATTTTCAGCTTAATACCTTTTTTTTTTTTTAACTGGAATCTGTGGGTGTCGTTTTCTCTTCCTCGGTTAAACTTTCTAGTCATAGTTTCTTCTGTCACGCAAACTCGTC
This sequence comes from Candidula unifasciata, assembly GCA_905116865.2. Taxonomy (NCBI): domain Eukaryota; kingdom Metazoa; phylum Mollusca; class Gastropoda; order Stylommatophora; family Geomitridae; genus Candidula; species Candidula unifasciata. The sequence continues at coordinate 71,751 of CAJHNH020001439.1, read as the reverse complement.
AAGAATTTAGGGAAATGAGTCAGGAGAGCTCAGAGAGAAGATGCTGCAAAATATTGTTTTGTGACACAGAAAAGTAGAAGTATATGAATTAATAATTGTTACTATTAACGGACATCGCCCATCATCATCATCATCATAAACCACTTCTGCCGTTAAGCGTCGCGGGAGGAATAATTTGCGATCCAGTGCACGTTGGCTGCCACTGGCTATTGTCATGCCGTAAAGGCGTACAGTGTCTTTAATGTTGTCGATCCATGTTTTCCACGGCCGTTCTCTTGCTCTTGTAGTTAATCTTCTGAGACGTAGTGCTTGTGGTGGTATTTGATCTTGCTGCATTCTAACGAGATGGCCAAACCACTTGATCTGATGTTTCTCGATTAATCTAGTACAAGGTGTCGTTCCCACAATTTGCCTGATAGTTTCATTATTCACTCAATCTCGTATGGTTTGGTTGGCTGCTTTTCTCAGGCACCTCATCTCGGAGGTGGTTATTTTGCGTATATGGGCTTTAGATAGTGTCCATGTTTGGCACTGGTCGCTTAATGTTGGAATGAATATGCTATTAATAATCTGTCTCTTTGCACTCATAGGTATGCTTAGATGTCTTAATAATGGTGACAAATGGTATATAAGTGTACTTGCTTTCTGACATCTGGTTTCTATTTCTCTGTCAATTCTACCATCTTCTGTGATCATACTTCCTAGATATTTAAACTCCTTAACTTGATTCAGAGCAGAACCAGTCAACTGTATGTGTAGTGGGGCAGGGGTTCTACTAACCTGCATTGTTTCGGTTTCGTTTACATTGTCTTCATGTTGTATTTACTTCATGCTGAGTTTAACCGGTCAATGTGGTCTTGCAGTCTATGTTCTTCAGGGTAGAACAAGCACTGGTCGTCAGCAAATAGAAGTTCCTTTAATGTGGGTGAATCGATTACTTCTCCTGATGTGTGTACTTCCTCGTGATTATAAAGGTCTATGTTGTCTGTATCATAACTTGCTTCTTTAGATATTATGTCTATATAGATGTTAAATAAAAGTGGGGAGAGCACACATCCTTGTCTCACACCTGTGTTGACTGTGAAAACATCTGATATGCCTTCTTGAGTTTTTTTTCTTCTGTACTTTGGCTTGAGGGGTACATGGCTATGATGTTCTCTAGTAACTGTCCTTGTACCCCGTAGTTCTCAAGAACAGACCACAGTTTGTTTCTTTCCACTCAACCTTCTCTCTCTCCCTCTCTCCCTCTCTCTCTCTCTCTCTCCCTCTCTCTCTCTCTCCCTCTCTCTCTCTCTCTCTCTCTCTCTCTCTCTCTCTCTCTCTCTCTCTCACACACAGACACATAACACACACACACACTTATTTCCAGCTCCATACGGATTTTCTAGATTGTTTTTTTTTTAGAGTTGTTTTTATTTGTTAGCGGATACTCAGCTTGAAACCTTTTTTTTTTTTTTAATATGTGGGTGTCGTTTTCTCTTCCTCGGTTAAACTTTCTAGTCATAGTTTCTTCTGTCACGCAAACTCGTCAAGTAAATCCACACATCATCATCATCATCATCATCATCATTATCATCATTATTATAAAGCGCCTTGCCAGCAGGCGTAGGCGCTCACGCATCGCCACAGATCTCGGTCTTTAGTGTACTGGATCAATTCCACTGATGATATTTCTCCATGCCACTGGCTTAGGTCATTTGCCATCATTTCTCTTGGTCTCCTCTGCCTCTTCTACGATTGATGTTTCCATTCGTCACGATATTTTCCAGTGCTTCTTTTCTCGTCACATAACCAAAGAACTTTGTTTGCCTCCTTCTCATTGGTGTATATAATGTTCTACTTTCATTTGAAGACAATTTGTATTAGTTATTCTGGCAGTCCAATGTATTCGCAACATTCTTCTCCAGAACAGAATCTTAGTTGTCTCCGATCTTTTCTTAATTTGTTTACTCATATTCCAAGATCGCTACCACACAACAGAACAGGCTCGATGTAACATTTCAGTACTCGTTTTCTGACGTTTAATTAGAGATGTCAACAAAATAGTTTATAAATACCAGGGTTGGTTTATAACGTCATGTAAAGGATATGCAACTAACTTTTAACGAAATTCGTTCTCAGTCCAAATCCATTATAGGGCGTATAAGTAAAAGAAAAAACAAGATTATGATAAAGAATTATCGGAACGTGTTCTGGAAGAAATAAATCGACCCAACTTAACAAGAATGTAAAAAAAAAAAGACTTATTTTGATGTTTCCTTCGAACTTGGAGTGTCTCTATCTGAGAGACAGGCAACCAACAGTCTGCATACCAATAGGTCAGACGGATGTGCACGCAGAACGCAAGTTCTGGAACACGAACTTTCTACAGGAGTTTACAGCCGGTGAAGGCGAAGAAGAAGTAAAAGAAACTGCATTCCTTTAAGATAATAAAATTTACTTCTTTGTTCTTTGCTGACAAAATGCGTGACTTTGAGATGCTTCCAGACTTAGAGTGTGTACACTAACATTATTTTGATATTTGTCGTTCATACTGTGTGATTATAAATTAATTCAACAACCTTTCTTTTCACAAATGAATTGTTTGCGTAAAAAACAAACACCTTCCCCCAATGGTTGCCGTGGAAACTAAGTCTGCTGAAGAAAATAAACAATGTTGTATGAACATGTCAGAGTTGTCCAAAATGCCGATGAATTATTCATTAGTTCTAATGAGGGGAAAAAAACCTGGCCATGCTATTGTGTTCATGTCAGATACAAGGTCCTGGGAGAAACGTCAATGAATTATAGACGTGTACGGAAGTATTCAGTCTGATTGGTATTGTTATCTTGGGCAGACATGTCGCTGTGTTCTCTTAAAGAGTTTCCGTAAACATTTGTTTTGTAGCAAGGTGTCTGTCTGAAATCCTGGCTAGTGGTTTTTGTAAAAAAAAAAAAATTTAAAAATTTTACGAAACAAAAAGAAACTAATATTAATTATTACTTCTCCTTACTTAATATTAATTTTGTATCAAAACGCTGGATTTACGTTAAATGAGTTCTAGGATAAGTACCGGCACATTTAATTAAACAACACATAGGCAACCTTATAGTGACCATATGACCCAGCAAGACTAGATGAATTTAACAATAGACTGACAATATTATCAATACAGCACGTCTCGTTAAAAAAATGCACCCAAAAAGGGCGTGGTTTACTAAATATATTAATAGAAAGCAGTAAAGTTAACGGGCTCACTGTCTGAAACCGAATGTGTTTATGCAACAACCAGAACGGTATTGAGAGTAGGATGAAGACAGTGCCTGTAAAAATGATTACTATGTATGTCTGGGGAAGAATAAAGAAATGTGGAATTGATATATTTTATAAAAAGAAACTCACATACATATGACTCTTTCTTCGGTTCAAAAGTAGGTGGATATTTTAGAGCAGTGTTTACCATATTGTGGTCCGCAGATCCTCGGGAATGCGCAGACCAAATTCAATAAGTATATAACGTCATGTACAGAAGAAAAATAAAACAGCTCTTAATTTTACAATGCTCTTTTTCTTTTTTTTTTTTTTTTTTTTTTTTATGAATTATAATGTTTTCCATTTTCCGTTACGAATATTAAATAGTACAGGGTCCGTGTCTGGCCAAGGAAGAAGAGAGAGGGAAAAAATTGCAATTAATGCCTGAATTTGCAATTTTGCCCACGGTGTAGGCATGGGGTCTGTGAGCCCCAGGGTTTAGAGTAGCGTAGTCCGTCTCCCCCCCCCCCCCCCCCCCCCCCCCCCCCCATAATTCCGTGTCTCCCCCATAAGTCCGTGTCTCCAGCATAGTTCCCTGTCTTCTGCATAGGTCCGTGTCTTCCCCATAAGTCCGTGTCTCCCGCATAGGTCCGTGTCTCTCGCATAGGTTCGTGTCTCCCGCATAGGTCCGTGTCTCCCACATAGGTCCGTGTCTCCCACATAGGTCCGTGTCTCCCGCATAGGTTCGTGTCTCCCACATAGGTCCGTGTCTCCCGCATAGGTCCGTGTCTCTCGCATAGGTTCGTGTCTCCCGCATAGGTCCGTGTCTCCAGCATAGTTCCCTGTCTTCTGCATAGGTCCGTGTCTTCCCCATAAGTCCGTGTCTCCCGCATAGGTCCGTGTCTCTCGCATAGGTTCGTGTCTCCCGCATAGGTCCGTGTCTCCCGCATAGGTTCGTGTCTCCCACATAGGTCCGTGTCTCCCGCATAGGTCCGTGTCTCTCGCATAGGTTCGTGTCT
>CAJHNH020001439.1:0-62500 GCA_905116865.2 Candidula unifasciata | reverse complement strand
TTTCGCCCGTTCGTTCTATCTAATATGAATGTATCTTTTTATCGATCTAATTGTTTGCATGTGTGTCTGCCTGTCTTCTATCTGTCTGTGTATCTGTCTATTTGCCTGTCTGTCTGTCTGTCTGTCTGTCTGTCTGCCTGCCTGCCTGCCTGCCTGTCTGTCTGTTCTTGGGTCTAGCTCACTGATGTGTCCCGTTTGTGCAACACGGTCTATGCCATTTTCCTTCACGAATCCACTTTAATACTGGTATCATTTAAGTCCTTCTTGCACAAGTACATTTTAATAGAAGCTTGCCTCGGCATCTTCTACCCATCTTTAATCCACTACAGAAGAGCCCTTAGAGACCCCACAACTCTCCAGCCATCTGGGCCTTTGTAGACTGAGTATTGAGTGAACAGTTGTAATACTTGATCTTTTCAATTTCTCAGTGATTGTGATCTTGTCTTGCTGGTGGTATATCCATCTGTCTGTTAGTCTAACTGAACTGAATTTCTACCCCACCAGGACATCACACAAGCGATAAACACCCGATGACACAAAGTGCCACCATGTGGATGAGGATCGCCGTGGAGAGGTCCCAGAAACCGCGTTCAGACATTTGGCCATATATATGGCCTGCCTATATTGCGGCCCCTGGCAAAAGCCAGAGTAGGGCTCCAAATGACAAAAAATTTCGTCCTAAAAAGGACGAAATTGGATATATAACTGTCTGTTAGTCTATTCTAATTGGAAGTCAAGCATGAAATACCAAACGCGCCATTGGTGGGTCCTTTACTTTACATAGACATAAAATAAAATGAGGTATGGGTGTACTGATCTTTGAAAGCTAGTCTGTTATAGGGTTCAGAACTGGAGTAACAGCAATCTGAAATATTGATTTTCTTCAATGTCTGTCATAATACAGTAATCACGGATATGTTTGTGAGAGACTTCATTGATCCACATACACCCTAAACATGGTTCTCTCCTCCTGATTTACCTCTTGGTTTTCTCCCTTCTTGATTTACCAAGACCATACACTGATTACTGTGTGTATGCGGATGACATTGACTAAATTATTCATTCAGCATACGCTGGCTGGTTTGCGTCTGTTGCGAAATCGGCTAACTATAGTACATGATAGAGAAGTGATAGAAAGAGAAATAATCAGCAATATTCTGTTCTTTCTTTAACTTTATTTATGTGTTCAGACTTTATTCCATGAACTCAGTTAAGGGTCATTGTGTTTTCGTGGCATATTTTCTTGGTTTAACTGGCCAGTGATAGGACTCTCAAGCACAGAATAGACACTGTCAGATTGAGTTTGGTTATCTTTTCTTGTTTGTGGACATATCTAACAGTATCATGTATTGATTGATCCCTGTGTATTGTACTATTGGCGCGACGTAGCGGTTTGTGGCGTCATGCTGTCAGGGTGGTAATTTCATGACTCGTTTGGGGTCCATAAGCAACGACATATCAGATTTCATATTGACCAAGGGTTCTTTAATAATATCTTATCCAAGATGATGTCACAGGACAGTCCAATATTTGAGAGGGTGGTAAGCTTTGGTTACCAGGCTTTCTAGTGCTTTTAACGACCCCAAAACATCTGGAACTGGCCCTACCCCCCACCCCATCTACGTCCCACAAGAGAGTGCAGCCTAGGTCCTACGACGAAATGTAGCCTATCTACCACCCCCTGAAATACTAGACTGTCCCGTGACCTGTGGATTTCTCATGTTTTGGGTAGGATAATTCTAAAGAACCTGACCGTCCTCTGATGTTTCTCCCTCTGGGATATTAGTCTGTTTAACATGCTGGTAGTCAGCTGGGGCCGTCATTCTGATGAAAGAAATGTTGCTGTAGAAGTCTGTTTTGGTAACGATGAGTTTTAAGAACCGTCATCACAACACTCAGGACATGCACATAAGGGCTCCGTCTCCATCTTCAGCAGCTAGCGTGAGTTACACCTCCGATGGTACCAGAAACAGTCTGACTGTAAGTGCGTCTTGCCTTTCCTCTTAGTGTGGAGCGTGGGCGAAATTGGTTTTTTGTCTGCTTCTACTCTGAAGTAGGACTTTACTTGGAGCACTTTGAGTCTATTTGCGATGGTCAACAGTGTAAATGTATGTCTCACACATACTTCTCCTAGCGGATAAACAACAAAAATTATATGCTAGCGATTTCCCGGTGATGATTGTAGAAAAGCATCCCCCACACGGTTCTCCATCGCGTTTGCCTCGCGCTCCGAAGATCGGGGGTTAGTTTCATGTCTGCGTCGTTGAGTTCACAACTGCAGTCTTTACGGACAGCCATAGGGATTGTCACGGGAGCTACGAAGTTCGTGTGTGTGACGCTCTCGGCAGGCGGTTACGTGTTCTTCAGAGAGCGACTGAGGCATACGGAATGAATCCGGGGGTAATCAAGCCGATCACCTAGACTCTAACTTTCGTGCCGACAACTTACAAAAACTGCTACATAGCCTTTTTTACTCCAGTGAGCAAACGAAGCGGGCCATAACAGTCACCACATGTTGAACAATTAGAAAAAATGATTTTTTTGGCACACTGAGCATTTATTTAGTGCTAGACCTTTTTTAAATAGATCAATCGACACTCAATTAGTAATTGGAGTCACCATCGCGAAAGCCGCCTTTTCTTCTTAGGACTTTGCCTGGTACCTAAATTCGGCTGGACCGACTTAGGAGGCTGGTCATTTTGTTGTGTGTGTGTGTAAGTGGGGAAGGGGGTGGGGGAAATGGGGAATCCGCCTCGAATCTGATGTGAACCCTTGACCTTGAAGCCGACAGGGGAGAGATTAACCTAGTGTTTTCCAATTTTTTCAATCCCTTGTCCCACCTTTTTCCTTTCTAATATTCGTATGCCCCCCCCCCCCCACACTCCCCGATATCACTTAAACTCTTGGAGAGCCCGTTTTCGAATCCCCCTCCCCCTCCTCAATCCCACCATTTTTAACACTCAAATTGATCCCGTGAACAATCAGGATGTCCGCTAAGATACCCCCCCCCCCCCCCCAGTAATGTTCCACTTGGGGTTGGGGAGGGTCAGTTATGGTGTTACAGAGTGCTCATCTCCATCTCAGGGACTCCGAGGTTAAATGGAGATATGCCAGGAAAGTCTAATTTTATGGGTGGGGGGTGATGGGATAATGTTAGTGTTATTCGGTGTTCATTTCACACCCCAACACCCCTATACCTTTAGACTTTCCCGGGAACTCCCCCACAAAATCTCGGATTTATCGAGATAGGGTGAATTAAAAGAAAAGAACCGAGTGCTAAAGCCAACAGACTTCGCTGCTTCATTGGGTGACTGGCAAAACAAAACCACACACACACACACACACAAAACGTATATGAGCTTCTTTTTAGCGTTCACCGGCAGTAAACTCCGGCGGAAAGTTCTGGTCGTTCACTCACTTCTGGATTTTGCATGCGCATCCATCTTACATATCTATCTTAACTGTATGTGGACTTTTAGTTCCTTACCTCTCAGGCAGATGCACTCCTGTTTCTAAAAAAAAACTTCCTTTATTATTCGGCTTTTATGATATGAATGTTACGGAGGCAGTAGCAGTGGATCACCCCCCCCCCCCCCCAAATCCCCTTCTTGTCTTCCCTCGCCCTACCCCAGTGTAGCCCTGGAACCCGAATGAGGAAAATATTTATCTAAAGAAGGGATAAACTGGCCATAAAAATTCAAGCCAACATTTCAACATTTTGTAAAGTTCAGTCCGAAAATATTGCTGTAATAGCAGTATTAGTCTTGGCAAAATAAAATCAAAATGAAGAAGAAACTACCGACGTATTACCAATAGTAACAAACGATGCCCAAAAAGTAAATGAGGCTCAATTATAACAGAAACCACAAAATGCAGAACCTATCAAAGATAGATTAAGCCAACTGTGTTGGTAACACAGAAGTCAAGGATCGACTTCGTTGCCACTGGTTATATCGCATATAGCGCGGTCTCTCTCCGTAAAAGGACTAACCGTCTGCCCAGAGTGTCGCATAAAGCACAAAATCCGTAGCGCCGGCGACGATCCCCCGAGGGACTGCTTAAAATTGTCCTCGTCAGCTAGGCAACGCAGAACGCAGCTGTGAAAAAAGTCAGCGATCTTCAGAGCACGAGGTCAACGGTTTAGCCACTTCACAACGGATGAGCCCGCCCCCCCCCCCCCTTTCTCCCTTTTTTTATCCCCCAAAATGTGGTTATGCACACACACACACACACACACACACACACACACACATACGCCCGCACATACGCTGAATAGAGCACATACATGATTGATGAACTAAACGCTCAGAAGTGATAACTAAAATCTTTAACAGACATGAACAAATAAACAACTTAAGCTAATCAATAAAAACACCTAGGTATCATCAAAAGTATAATAATATTTGTACTGAGATCAAAGCAACACGGTATTCTTCAATACTGCATGCAAAACAAGCTCAAGATGGTGATGCGGCTGACTGTGAACAGTCAGACATGAAAACGTAATCTATTTTAGAGAAGACTAAAATACAAAGACCTTCGGACTGCAGTTCTGTTTTCCGCAGTGTGAGTTTGAGCGAAACTGTATGCTCTTAGAGTCTGAGAAGCCGTGGTAGCACAACAGACAGTGGGTAAATAGGCAGGGTGCGAAGTACTATGTAGACAGACAGACAGACAAGTAGGCGGGCATGGGTACGAACAGATGGAGGGATAAACGGATAGATGGATGGATGGATAGACAAATAGACAGACAGACAGAAACAGACAGACATAAACAGACAGACAGACGGATGGATGGATGGGTAGGTGGGTGAATGGATGGACGGACAGACAGACAGACAAGACAGACAGACAGACAGACAGACAGACAGACAGACAGACAGACAGACAGACAGACAGACAGACAGACAGACAGACAGACAGACAGACAGACTACGTTTACTAATACTGCTCTCTGCTACAACGTGTCAGTGAAACGAAGACTATCAAATGCACTGTTCATATTTTCCAAGCGATTCCCTGGTACTCGTATTTACCTTGTTTAAGTGAAATAAGCTTCACCTGGAAGTGCTCTTTATATAGCAGACACTAATTTCATGTTTGTAAATTAGAGCTAGCACCGACTGCCCCGGTTACACTGCACGATCTGTCCCGACCCATCAGAACCTCCCAGAGGACCCGCTATTTTGTTTGCATTCTACTAAATTAAAAGTTTTAATCTGTATCATTAAGACACGGTTCAAATCGTGCAAGTGAATACACATATCGAACCAGCGTATGGAACAGTGTCCGCTATGGTTAGACGTGACCGGACTAGCCACCATGAAGAATTCCTACAATATTGTCCTCTGAAGGCATCTTTGTTCTTACGATGCGCGTGTGTTTGTTCATTACTTAGTGAGTGCTGATTATAACGATTTCCGATAAAACCTTAGTGTTGGGTTAGAATGAAAACATGACTTACTGATAAGTGTGGTTGAAATCTAGACTGATAGTGGAAGTTCGTTAATTTTGCTTTTCAACAGGATGTGATGTTTTATTGGAAACTAGTACAATTTTAAAATTGATTGCTCTTTTTTTAATGCACTTTCTCCCCCGAGTTATGGCGTGTGCAACAATTCGCACTATGACCGCAGCAAAATTTAATACCTTACCTCGTAAATAAAATAAAAAAATTAAAAGACATATGCTTGTGAGGCTATATGTATATGTGAGTGAATGAGTATAAATATAAGTGTGTTTTTGTAAGTATATTTTTGTATACCTGTGAGTGTACATGTGCATTAGGGAATATTTGTTTTTATTTGTGAGTGCGTATGTCTGTTAGAGTAAAGTGCGTGTTTGCGATTGTGAAAGAGAAAGTAAATGTGTATATGCATGAGTGTGTTTGTCTGTATATGGATAAATGTATTTAAGTGTCTATTTGCTTGTGTGTGCGTATTTAGATGTGTGTGTGTGTGTGTAAAGGTTGGTGTATATGTATATATGTGTGTTAGTGTGTATCTCTGTATGTGCGTGAGCGTAGAGGTGTATGTTACCCTTTGTTAATGTATATAGTTACATCTGTGCTGCTTTATTTTGGCGTGAGATTTATAGCCGTCGATTCCATCACTTGTGGTTGAATTATTGACAACCCGCCTATTTCATATTCTATTTTTTCCCCTTTGATTTCCTCATTCGTACTGTATAATCCTCCCACGCTGATTCAAATTTGTTTGGCAAAAAAACGAAGTAAGCCAAACTGTCTTTTTCTCCGCTTTTTTTTTTTAACACTCTTCCTTCTCTTCTTGTTTCTTCTTTTTCTTTTTCTTCTTCCTCTTCTCCTCCTCCTCCTCCTTCTTCTTCTTCTTCTTCTTCTTCTTCTTCTTCTTCTTCTTCTTCTTCTTCTTCTTCTTCTTCTTCTTCTTCTTCTTCTTCTTCTTCTTCTTCTTCTTCTTCTTCTTCGTCGTCTTCTTCTTTTTCTTCTTCTTCTTCGTTTTCGGCTTTTTCTTCCTTGAAGGTTTTAATGGGGCGTAAAACAATATTGGAATTGAGTGCATTTGTATTTGTAATAATCCGTTTTATTATTTCTTTTTCAGGTTAATTCTAAATGTGATAACATAATATTTTTGTAAACTATTTATAAAACAAAAAAGACAAGGACACTGTTTTCATAAGCAGTTTGTACATCTACAGTTACAAATCTCAGTTTGTATATCTACAGTTACAAATCTCAGTTTGTATATCTAAAGTTACAAATCTCAGTTTGTATATCTACAGTTACAAATCTCAGTTTGTATATCTACAGTTACAAATCTCAGTTTGTACATCTACAGTTACAAATCTCAGTTTGTATATCTACAGTTACAAATCTCAGTTTGTATATCTACAGTTACAAATCTCAGTTTGTACATCTACAGTTACAAATCTCAGTTTGTATATCTAAAGTTACAAATCTCAGTTTGTACATCTACAGTTACAAATCTCAGTTTGTATATCTACAGTTACAAATCTCAGTTTGTATATCTACAGTTACAAATCTCAGTTTGTACATCTACAGTTACAAATCTCAGTTTGTATATCTACAGTTACAAATCTCAGTTTGTACATCTACAGTTACAAATCTCAGTTTGTATATCTACAGTTACAAATCTCAGTTTGTACATCTACAGTTACAAATCTCAGTTTGTATATCTACAGTTACAAATCTCAGTTTGTACATCTACAGTTACAAAATCTCAGTTTGTATATCTACAGTTACAAATCTCAGTTTGTATATCTACAGTTACAAATCTCAGTTTGTACATCTACAGTTACAAATCTCAGTTTGTATATCTAAAGTTACAAATCTCAGTTTGTACATCTACAGTTACAAATCTCAGTTTGTATATCTACAGTTACAAATCTCAGTTTGTATATCTACAGTTACAAATCTCAGTTTGTACATCTACAGTTACAAATCTCAGTTTGTATATCTACAGTTACAAATCTCAGTTTGTACATCTACAGTTACAAATCTCAGTTTGTATATCTACAGTTACAAATCTCAGTTTGTACATCTACAGTTACAAATCTCAGTTTGTATATCTAAAGTTACAAATCTCAGTTTGTACATCTACAGTTACAAATCTCAGTTTGTATATCTACAGTTACAAATCTCAGTTTGTACATCTACAGTTACAAATCTCAGTTTGTATATCTAAAGTTACAAATATCAGCTTGTATATCTAAAGTTACAAATCTCAGCTTGTATATCTACAGTTACAAATCTCAGCTTGTATATCTACACTTACAAATCTCAGTTTGTATATCTAAAGTTACAAATCTCAGTTTGTATATCTAAAGTTACAAATCTCAGTTTGTATATCTACAGTTACAAATCTCAGTTTGTATTTCTAAAGTTACAAATCTCAGTTTGTATATCTACAGTTACAAATCTCAGTTTGTATATCTAAAGTTACAAATCTCAGTTTGTATATCTAAAGTTACAAATCTCAGTTTGTATATCTACAGTTACAAATCTCAGTTTGTATATCTACAGTTACAAATCTCAGCTTGTATATCTACAGTTACAAATCTCAGCTTGTATATCTACAGTTACAAATCTCAGCTTGTATATCTACAGTTACAAATCTCAGCTTGTATATCTACAGTTACAAATCTCAGCTTGTATATCTACAGTTACAAATCTCAGCTTGTATATCTACAGTTACAAATCTCAGCTTGTATATCTACAGTTACAAATCTCATTAATCTGACAGCACAGGCATTTAATTATAGACTACTACAGACATTCTGACGATAACCTATCTAAACACTTTCTGTTTCGCTTGTTGCGGAGTCTATTGTCTTTTTCTTTTTTATCACATTTTGTTATGCTGAGAGAAAGGGTGGCGGGGGTGGAGGTGGGGGGGGGGGGGATCCTTGCCACATACTCAGTGAGGCGTATTGTTCTTGCATTGTACTCAAGGGGCTATATGAGTCGTGTCATATACTCAGGGGGCCGTGGGGGTCTTGCCGTATACACAAGAGGCCGTTGGGGGACTGGGGGGGGGCGGGGGCTTGCCATATACTTAATGAGCCGTGGGGGAGGGGGGGTTTGCCATATACTCAAGGGCCCGTGGGGTCTTGCAACATACTCAGGGAGCCGTGGAAGTCTTGCCATATACTCAAGGTTCCGTTCGATCGTGCCATATACTCAAGCGGCTATAGGGTTCTTGCTATATATATATACTCAAGGAGCCGGCGGAGGGGGGGGGGGGTGTGCCATATACTCAAGGGGCCTTGGGGGTCTTGCCATATACTCAAGCGGCTATGGGGGTCTTGCCATATATATACTCAAGGAGCCGTGGGGGGTGCCATATACTCAAGGGGCCGGAGGGGTCTTGCCACATACTCAAGGGGCCGTGGGGATTTTGCCATATACTCAGGGGACCGTGGGAGTCTTGCCATATACTCAAGGGGCCGTGGGATCATGCCATATACTCAAGGGTCCGTAGGGGTCTCGCCATATACTCAAGGGGCCATAGAATCCTTCCATATATATGCTCAAGGAGCCGTGGGGGGGGGGGGGTTTGCCATATACTCAAGGAGCCGTGGGGTGGGGGTGGTGCCATATACTCAAGGGGCCGGAGGGGTCTTGCCACATACTCAAGGGGCCGTGGGGGTCTTGCCTCATACTCAAGGGGCCATAGGGGTCTTGCCCTATACTCAAGGGGTTATGGGATCTTGCCACTTACTCAAGAAGCTGTGGAATCTTGCCATATACTAAAGGGGGCGCAGCCTGAAAAAGGTTGGAGACCCCTGCTTGAAACTGAATATGGTTTATCCATTATCAAGACAGATTATGGGAACAATCTTGGTGTAGATTCTTAGACAAGCAAAAGACAAAAATTGTCAGTCACCTCATTAGAGTTAATCCACACTTACCAAAGCAAGATCTGAAAGCAATAGAACGCCCAAACAGAAAATGGCTTGATGTCAGTAAAGACAGTTACATCCTCACGTAACGACAACAGCCACTCCTACCCATCCAGCTGGAGGCGTTCCTTGGGTGTTTGGAGCCCATATGGCGTGGTGGGGATGGTAGGGGGGGGGGTGTGTCCGAAAATTATGGTAATTTGCATTAGCCAGTTTCCCAGTTTTAGGGTTATTTCTAGAAACTTTGTAGTGCATAATTAGAAAGTCTGTTCAATGCCTTTGCAGGTAAAACTTAAGAGAAAGAAAAATGTACTAGTTGTATACTGTTGAAGTGTGCAATTTTCCCAGTGCAAACTCTCAGAAACATGTACTATGAACTTTTACAGAAATTATGACTTTGTCTGACCAAACTAGGGAACGCATTTTTTTTTCTTAAACTAATGTAAGCGTTGCTTATCAGGAGCTAGTGTTTATATTTTTGTAGGGTAGCGCCCTTCTAGCAAACCAACAAATTGAAACTCTTGCAGGCTACCATTTTTTAATTTGATAAAAACGATAGAAAGAAAGAAAGAAAGAAAGAAAGAAAGAAAGAAAGAAAGAAAGAAAGAAAGAAAGAAAGAAAGAAAGAAAGAAAGAAAGAAAGAAAGAAAGAAAGAAAGAAAGAAAGAAAGAAAGAAAGAAAGAAAGAAAGAAAGAAAGAAAGAAAGAAAGAAAGAAAGAAAGAAAAGAAAGAAAGAAAGAAAGAAAGAAAAGAAAGAAAGAAAGAAAGAAAGAAAAGAAAAAAGAAAGAAAGAAAAAGAAAGAAAGAAAGAAAGAAAGAAAGAAAGAAAGAAAGAAAAGAAAGAAAGAAAGAAAGAAAGAAAGAAAGAAAGAAGAAAGAAAGAAAGAAAGAAAGAAAGAAAGAAAGAAAGAAAGAAAGAAAGAAAGAAAGAAAGAAAGAAAGAAAGAAAGAAAGAAAGAAAGAAAGAAAGAAAGAAAGAAGAAAGGAAAGAAGGAAGGAAAGAAGGAAGGAAGGAAGGAAAGAAGAAAGGAAATAAAGAAAGAAAGAAAAATGTTTGTCCCTCTCAAGCGATGCAAAGGGGATCTGTTCCACTCGCTAAACTATAGGAATACCATTGCATCCAGCGTTCTGATTACTGTTTTAAGAATCGATATCACAGCACACCGGGTATACCCATAGATGCTCCGTCTCCCGTAGCAGATGTCCTTATGTATTGATGCTAAATATTCACTCAGCCCACTGATTATGAACACGTCGTTCTCTTCTTACCATACGTCTCTCCTTGCCGGACTAACTCCTAATTTCTCGTTCAGACATTCTTACACATGTCATTTCATCTAACCTCGCGTCTTCCATCAAAATTTGTTTATTTATAGCCTTTGAAATGTCTCACTTGTCCAGCACGAGTGTTCCCGTAGCTGTCATTTTGGTAGCCAGAAAATCTGCTCTTTCAATCCCTCGCACTCCTGCATATCCCTGACAGTATATCCATGAATTCCCTGCAATGTTGGCGTACTGATGATTGGTATCCAGGCATGCTCCTCCGTACGGCGCTTATCGGTGACAGTGGAAATAATAGATACTGATGATGATGATTCTTTTTAGTGTAAAATTCTGCTTTTGCATGCGTAAGAATATATATATATATATATATATATATATATATATATATATATATATATATATATATATATATATATATATATAATAAAATGAATACAGAACCCGACAAGAATATAATGGCGAAAAGAGCCCAGACAATTTTTGCAGAACACGTTCAAAGGTCCTACTAAACTTGACTAAGTTTACAAACGATTGCGATGTAGAGATAAAAAAGTCGACCAAAGATCTGCCAGTGTCCTGTTTTCGCGCCAACAGAACGGCGATTTCCCCGATGTTTGCTGTCCGATGATCGTGGATAAATGAATTGTTTGTCCTTATAAAAGCAGGCAAGAACAAATTGTGAGACATCAAATTTCGATAAGTTGATTACGCAGCGACAGCAGGGAACTTGAGAGCGTCTAGTGCGGCTGTCGTAAATGGAAGATGACATTTCGATATTTCTGGCATATTTGTGCACAATTCAATAAATGCTGTCTGCAAGCATTAACTTCCGCATTTGCTGCCACATTTTCAAAATATGAGTAGGTAATGCTGATAATACAAGCGGTTTAACCGCAAGAGAAAGATAACAATGACATATTCTACTCCATTACCTTTGATCAAAGACTAATGAGATGTATGTAATTTTTATGAAGTATAAGAAATGATTTTGCCACGATTAAGAAAGATGTATGATCATTTGTAGCGCTTTGGACAGGTGTGACGCTAGCCAAATACGTCAGACATGTTTTACATATTTATATTGACGCATTTCTGAATAATTCGCGTGGTGGTCGAGAAGTAGAAAAGTCATCTGGAATCTTGGGGTAAGGGTTACCGTATAGTAGGACAGGATTTACGGCAACGGCTTGACGGTCTGAAGCAAAGGCATGGTGACATATCATCGGTGGAAATGACTGAAAAAAATCAAGGAAAGAGATCTGTGGAGAGACATGAGCACCGGATAGACGCAAATTGTACACATGTGTACATTGACACATTTATGTATAAGCCCAGTGGTCGGGAAGAAGCTCTCTCAGCTGGAGTCTTGAGGTACGCGGTGTCCGACAGTAGAGACTGTCGTTGGGATCTGAAGTATTAGATCTTCACACTTTCTAAGCCATTATATTTTTAGATATAAAGATTGCCTTTCTTATCATTAATTAATCAGCCTGTCAGGTTATCAGACTATCAGTCAGAATCCCAGCATTCATCGCGAACGGGTCTTCCCGGAATTGCTCTGTTCCTGAGCCAGTGAAGATTCAACAGAATGTCCATCATTGGCCCATGTAAAAAAAGTCAAACAGGCAGAAGTCTTGGCAAATTTTAAAAGCTCGCACATGCATCATATGCATAAGACAGCCGCTGAAGGCTCACTGCTAATTCTGTGGCAGCAAGCCCTTCGCCATTTTCTGAGTAAGCACCTCCAGGAGCACAGGGGGGGGGGGGGGGGGGAAAGAATTACTCGTGAATTTTTTCAGCTCACAGTGTCACGCGATACACTCAGCTCAGCAGCTGGCCGACGGAAATGGATTTCGCCTTTACCTCAGTTGTTGTTCTGTCCAGTTTCTATCCTTTTTCTACCTGTATGACGAAAACTCCCACATTCCATTAGATTACTTGGTCCCTACATTGAAGGTGAGGTAGACCACAGCAAAAGAGGACAAGAGACATTAAGATTCTTCTGTTTATCCTTTAGGACCATTCATCAACTTTAATGATGATACATATGTATAACTGGGGTCGCTGGCTTTGTGTAGATTTTCTTTAAACAAAATATATATAATAACGAAAAGAAAACAAATATCTTCTTTTTAAACAAATTTTGAAACTATTTCTTTTTTTAAATTTAAACAATAAATTAAAAAAGGTGTGTGACCAGCTTCTTCTCCTAGTTACCTTTATTTTCCAACTACATGACGTTGCAGAACCAACCCAAGCATTTTTGGCTGTTGTAGTTTTTTAAGGCAAATTTACGTCCAGTAGTTTGCCATTGCTCTCTGGACGGTCGGCTCTCGGTACCACTGTCGAAACCAACGCAAAACAAACTGTCCGCAGCTGTGATCGAACCCAGTACCCCGGCATTACGAAGCGTATTCGCAACACCTTAGACACAGACACCGACTTTACTTCCCAGACAGTTCCTGAAAACATTATGATAGTAATTGCCAGATAATAATTGTTACGAGGCTGTGTCGACTGGTAGGGCAAATCTTCACTTTTAGGGATTGAATCTAGACACTGGTTCAGTTGGACAAAACACTAACTATTAAATTATCATGGCTTCTTTGACCACATGAGTCATCCTTCCGGAATCGCAGGGCTATTCCCAAGTGTGTGTATGCTGAGTCATTCTATAAGCAGATCCGGCGAGTCGAGGCAGGCTTCGTTCGTATACAGTTGGTGGAGGCATTGCAAAACACTACAGTGTTTGGAGTTACCCTCATCTTTATCCTAGGGATGCGAATGTTCTTGGCAATAAAAGAGTTGATAGATTTCCGATTCTGCCTTAGTTGCAGATAGTCGGCCTGTGGATCGCGCCGACGCCGTTAATACTCTTAGATAGGACGATTGGAGGATTTTGAGAGCGGCATGTCTACATAACTGTTGAGAATGTGACAATAGGGAGTAAGAATCGGCACAGCCAGGAATGAGAGGCACACGTGACATACAAGAACTCTTGTTAACCAGTATGGGACTGGCCCTTTTAATTGTTTAACGCTGAAATGAAGAAAAAGAGAGAGAGAGAGAAGTGAAGAGAGAGACATAACGAGAGATAGAGGTCTAGAAAGAGAAAGTGAAGAGAGAAAACTGGAGAGACAGAGAGAGAAATGAAGAGACAGAGAGAGGAGGAGAAAGCGAAGATAAGTGAAGAGAGAAAGAAGCAGAGAGAGAAGTGTAAAGATACACAGAGAGGGGAGAAAGAAAGTAAGAAACAGAGAGAGGTTGCAGAGAGAAGTGAAGAGGCACAGAGAGAGAGAAGGCCAGAGAAAGAAGTGAAAAGACACAGAGAGCGTGAGAGAGAAGTACAGAGAGAGAAGTAAAAAGACAAGGTGAGAGTGAGAGAGAAGTGTAGAGAGAGAATTGAAAAGACAGACAAATCGAGAGAGATAAGTACAGAGAGAGTGAGAGGGAAGTAGAAAGACACAGAGAAAGCGAGACAGAAGTGCAGAGAGGGTGAGAGAGAAGTGAAAAGACACAGAGAGAGCGAGAGAGAAGTACAGAGAGAGTAAGAGAGAAGTGAAAAGACACAGAGAGTGAGAGAAAGTGTAGAGAGCAGTGAGAGAAGTGTGAAAAAACGCAGAGAGCGAAGCAGACGTCCAGATAGAGAAGTGAAAAGATACAGAGAGTACCAGAGAGAGCGAGAAGTGTAGAGAGAGAACTAAAAAGACACAGACAACTCGAGAAAGAGATAGACAGAGGAGTAAAGAGCTAGAGACAGAAGGTCGAGAGAACCAGAAACAAGCTAGGTTCTGCACTTAGAGATTCTAATCCTAGGCCTAAGCTGTGGGCTAGCCGAATAATCACTCCCCAATTATTAACTTAAATAAATCCCACCCGGTGTGTGAAGTGCTTCTGTTATTCCCCAGTAATCTGGGATAAAAGAACAGTCGCCGTTTTCGCATGTCAAATTAAAAAACTAAATGTAATACAGTGTTTTGCGCAATGTTGTTTCTGCATTCTCAGGCGAGTTAAAACTAAATAGATAGTGAACATCTCTGATGGGGTCACGGTGTTTTCATGTTAACAAAGGGCTCGTCTATATCGAATTTGTGTTAACGGGTTTTAACTGTAATTGGAGTCGCTGCTATTTTCAGTTCTAAACCCTTTGGCTCGATATTATGGATATTGCAACCCTTCGACCTTGATTCCATAATAGACACCATAAATCTGGGGAAAATGTGGATTTTCTGCCTACACCCGGGCGTGAACCCGGACCACAAAGAGTTCGTCAACAGGTCGCCGCGAAGAGGATTTCAACAACCTGCTCTAGCGAGCCGGGTACCAAATGTTTAAAGTACGCGTTACGGCCTGTAACCTATCGGCCTGATTGTTCATTTTCGAATGCTCCTATAAAATGGATTTCTAAAAAAGATGCAGCTTTATAAGTGAGGAGTAAGTAAAGGACCCATCGGCAACCGGGTCCCCCATTTGCTGGTCGGTAGATAACTTCGTCATTGGTAGGGACATTATATGGGTCTCTTTTGATCGCATCAGCACTGCAGAAGTCCTTTTTAGACCTCTTGGTGGTGTGCAATGCTTAGCCATTTTATAAAGCGCACATAACTTAGCCACAATTATAACTTTTAGGGATGCTGGTTGAAGGTGAGGATTTTTTTCTCCAGCAAACCACTTACCTGCCTTTAATAGGAATGACGTATACACACCGGAACCTACCAATCAAATACCTTTCTTAAATATTTGTGTATTCTAGACAAAGCAGTAATGTCTAATGTGTTCGTAAATTGTTGCTGTGATTGTTATGCGACATTTGCTTCGTTAATATAAATTTCTGTAACCTATGGTGCCATTTCAATGGGTTGAAATGAATTCTGTCCGTATTCCATAGTCGTGGATTTCAAGCTGTACGATAGACATGGCCAATAAGACACCTTTTATTGGGGGTGCCTAGTTGACCATGTATCTTAGTGCACTTGTATTCATGGCGAGGCGCAGACACCGTCTGGAGTTGACAGGTTCAATTCCCAGGACGGTAACTATAGCTTTCGATTTTTATTTTGTCTAGTGTGTTTTATCTATCTTTCTACTTCTTTCTATGAGTGCCGTTCACAATACTTTCTGTTACTTGATTAATTCATAATATTTAACGGCCTCAAATGGTTCCCCCCTCTGTTTATTTATAGGAATCACCTACCTGCCTGCAGAGTAAAGGACCCTTTTCCACGCCTTTATGCCTTTTGGACATTCAGGTTTGACCTTTGTTTTATAGACCAATCGGCGTTCGGTGTGTGATGTGATCAACATTACTCCAACCAGCTACATGATCCATATATTTTCTGGTGTGTAACTGAAGATTACCAAAAGTAAACAATCTACATGCTTTCGTTTATGACATGAGAAGAAGAAAAGTAAAGTAAATCATGGCGGTGGAAAATAATGACATAACAAAGAGGCAGATAGAGGCCGACAGAGAAGATGCTGAACAGTATGACACCGTGGCAGGGAAGATCTTCGGTGTTAAAATTAATTAAAAGTACACGAACCAAACGGTTATAGAAAGGCGCGACTACAAACGTCACACGGCAAACAGTTTGGGTGATTTTGATTGCAAACTTACTTACGTTTATTTTTTGTTTATGTTTATCGACGGATCAACATCATGGCACACGGGTGGAACCAATAAGTGCTCCGTTCTACTTCTAACTCAAATTCCGTTGCACCAGCGAGGATCCTGAAATACTTTGGGTAGATTTTAAACTCAAAATTTTGCCCGAGCAGCGCCATTAGGCTACTCGTTTTGATTTCCAACAGCCAAAGGATTTTTTACTTGCGCAAGAATACACACAGGCGTCCGATCTTACTACCAAGCGCCCAGGGGACATTACTAGAAGTGCACGTAAAAAAAAAAAATCCAAGCCTTTACCGGGGCTTGAATCTGGGACCTCCAGCACTCAAGGCGGACACACTACCTCGAGAAACTTAGCCACCCCCCCCCCTCCCGCCCCCACCCTTTTCACACTTATTGATCCAGTGCTTAATGTTTAAAGCATTTGGTCAAGCATCATCTATTCCTTATGTTGCATGGCGCGACAAGAGATTATTCAGTCACTATATACTACAGAAACATTGACAATGAATACCAGTTGAGGGTAACATGGAAGCTACAAACGGAGGTAATATAGTTAAAACAGGAAAATCTGGAGCCAGACCTCTGCTCGAGTCGACCCAAAGCCAGATCTATTCTCGAGTCGACCAAAAGCCAGATCTATGCTTGAGCTAACCCAAAGCCAGACCTCTGCTCGAGTCGACCCAAAGCCAAATCTTTGCTCGTGTCGACCCAAAGCCAGACCTATGCTCGAGTTAACCCTAAGCCAAACCTATGATAAGGTCGATCCAGAGGAAGATCTATGCTCGGGTCGTTCTAATGTCAGACCTATACTTGGGTCGACCTAAATACTGACCTATGCTCGAGTAGATCTAAAGCAGGACCAATGCTCAGGTCGACCCAAAACCAGACTTATGCTCAGGTCGACCTAAAGCCAGACCTATGCTCGGGTCAATCTAATGCCAGACCTATACTCGGGTCGACCAAAAGACAGACCTATGCTCGGGTTGACCCAAAGCTAGACCTATACTCGAGTCGACCAAAAGCCAGACCTCTAAGTAGCATTCTGCTGCTATGGGAGATTGGCATCGGATCTACTGAGTGTGTGTGCCAGAGCACTAGTGATTCTGCTTTCTCATAATCATCGGTTCATTATTATATTTGACAAAGGAAAGTAGGTAAACGTGTCAGAGTATGTATTGCAGAAGTATAATTCTTGGGGGAAAGAGAAGGGAAGAAACGCGATTCCGAAAATTATTATATAAATAATGCAGGTGTATCTAATAATTAATAAAGACGAAACGAGATCTTGTAAAACTAGCAATGCAAAAATCTGAATTAAATTTTAAAAAAAATTTGTAATATACACTGAAAAATCAGTGACTAAACAAACATTAAATATGATTAAATACAAAATGCTATTGACTAAACAAACATTAAATATGATTAAATACAAAATGCTATAAGTACTGATGCTAGTGGTGGTGGTGCGGATGGAGATGATGGTGATGGCGGTAGTAACAGAAAAGAATCATAACTGTAGTTGTTGTTGTTACTATTGTTGTTATTGATGATGTTATGGGAAGCGTAAAAGCACTTGGTGTTGTCCTGGTGCTAGTAGTAGTAGCTATTGTTGTTGATGTTGTTGTTGTAGAGGTGTGGAAAGAGTAGTAGTAAGAGTACTAATAGTGGCAACAGCAGCAGCTGCTGCAGCAGCAGAAGCAGCAACAGTAGAAGCACTAGTAGTAGTAAAAGTAGAAGAAGAAGGAAAAGAAGTAGTAGTAGTAGCAGCAGCAGCAGCAGCAGCAGCAGCAGCAGTAGTAGTAGTAGTAGTGGTAGTAGTAGTAGTAGTAGTAGTAGTAGTAGTAGTAGTAGTAGTAGTAGTAGTAGTAGTAGTAGTAGTAGTAGTAGTAGTAGTAGTAGTAGTAGTAGTAGTAGTAGTAGTAGTAGTAGTGTAAAAAAGGAATTCTCGCGGTAGTAGTTGTTGGTGGTTGTGGTGCTGTTGTTGTGGTAAGCATAGAAGCATTGGGTGTGGTGCTGGTGTTTGTAGTGGTAGCAGTAGAAGCAACAGTAGGAGCATTAGCAACTGTTATGTAGTAAAAGTAAAAGACCCTTTTCTACGCCATTAGTCGTAATGGTCATAAAGGACTAGACCTATATTTTATTTACCAACTGGCATTTGGCGGGTGATGTCGTCAGCATCCCAGCTGTCGCCTTTACTTCCTATGACTTTTTCTTGTACCCATTCCAGACTGGGTCGACCTGGAAACCATAGTCTTATTTTTTTAACATGTAGGTTAAAGCTTCTCTATGTCACGAGACCAGTAAATCGCTTATAGCGACCTGCAATCAAACTATCTTTGAGCGAGGATACACACTGATATATCTACCCACACAGTCTAGCACCTTCATGATATGAACAAACTACCCTCCGATCCCTAGGCGAGCGTCTAACCGATATACCCCGCCGCCTCTATCCCCCTCCGTTTTTGGTAGGTATAATCTCCCTCCCTCCCCCCCCCCCCAAGTATAATTAATGTGTAAACGACGAGTCCGCAGACAGTGCCAACAAGTAACCGGTAAAACAATAAGAATGTTGAATGAAATGTGAAATGGATTTATTTCATTCGACCAGACAATCAAGCTGACTGATGGAGCAACAATCTTTCATCAGAGCAATCTTCCTAGTTGGACATTTCCAAGCTTTTTGTGTGGTTATTTGGTACCTTCAAAAATGACCTTGACTCCCAGGTCGACCCAGCCTTGAGTGGGTACCAGGTGCAGTCGTGGCAAAAGGACCTTTACTTTTACAACTTGGTACCTGCTTTGGTATAGTGTTGCTCTTGGACGAATCACTATTCTAGTTCTGATTAAGACATACCTTCTAACGACAACGGAGACGATAACGGGGTGATTTTTTTTTTCCTGTTAGCAGAATAATTTACCTAACCAATCAGCTTTAATATTGTTTTACGCAAGCTACTAAACTTACAATACAAGCGGATTGGGTTTATTACTGTACCTTTTTAAACTTCAGTAAAGTAAAGTGAAGTAAAGTTCCCTTTTTACGCCTTTCGGCGCATTAATTAGGTATAGTTAGAGCACATTCCAGTGTGTTTAATTAGGACCTAGATATTGTGGAAAACGTGCATTATTATATTACCAATGAAATTGTGTACGAACGAATAACTGTATAAAGGAGTGAACTGGAAGGGCAGGTTGTTAGACGGGCATGGGTGCCCAATTCTTAACCCTTTGAAAATAAAGTATGTTTGTTTATCGTTCTCTGTCTGTCTGTCACATACTCTCTCTCTCTCTCTCTCTATATATATATATATATATATATATATATATATATATATATATATATATATATATATATATATATCGTTTGTATATACTTACGACATGCATTTGCGTGTATTGTATATGGAAATTTTTTTTAATTTGTTTTAGAAAAAAGGTGCCCTTAAATCAGTATCAACCACTATGCCGGTATTCAACCTAACGTGTTAATTACAGTTGCACTGGAAAACAAAATGCCTAAAATAAGGTGCTGGGACTGCGTACCGTTGAGAACCGCCAGAAAAAAAAAGCCACATATAAACATATAAGTGTCCAGGTCTCACAGGCGAATATTGCAGTGGGAAAGATGCATGTTCTTGGAAAAAAAAATTTAAAAAAAAGTGCATATATATATATATATATATATATATATATATATATATATATATATATATATAATATGTATTCGTATTCATATTATATTGCTACAGTTGAGGAAAAGAATTATCGCATGCTATATAGAGCCAGTTTTAACATATGGATGTGAATTCTGGAAAACAAACTTAAAAGTTTAATGAGGCCTTATAGAAGAATACTTAGAATTCCTTGGATAGCCCAAAAAAAGCGTAACCCAGATATTTTGAAAAAGGCGAATGCCATTAATATAGTTAAATAATAAATGTGCATCTATCTATCTATCTATCTATCTATCTATCTATCTATCTATCTATCTATCTATCTATCTATCTATCTATCTATCTATCTATCTATCTATCTATCTATCTATCTATCTATCTATCTATCTATCTATCTATCTATCTATCTATCTATCTATCTATCTATCTATCTATCTATCTATCTATCTATCTATCTATCTATCTATCTATCTATCTATCTATCTATCTATCTATCTATCTATCTATCTATCTATCTATCTATCTATCTATCTATCTATCTATCTATCTATCTATCTATCTATCTATCTATCTATCTATCTATTTATCTATCTATCTATGCCCAATAAGCCTTAAGGCGTGGAAAAGGGTCATATACTTTATTCGGTTTTTTTTTTTTTTCTTATTATCCATAACTTATTTTCCCCTTTAATTCTTTCTTCTGATAGAGATATTAATTAAAATACGAATACACAAGGCAAGAGGAGCTTTGATGGCACTAGGCAATTAATGGAGGTCAAAAGACATCACAACTAATAGTAAACTTGAGATTTTTAATTCGGATGTCAAATCAGTACTGTTTTTTTTTTTTTTTGGGGGGGGGGGGGCAGAAACATGGAGAACAACTAAGGCAGCTACTAATAAACTACAACATTCGTTAACTGGTCCCTGTGCAGAACAGAGGGATTAAAGGGTATGATAGAATTACTAACGTGGAGCTTTGGAGGAGAATTGAACACGTTCCAGTTGAGCTATAGGTACAAACGAACGAACGTTTTTTAGGTAAAGAAAAGAAGCTGGTGTTGGATAGGACACACGTTGAGAAAACCTGAGATCAATATAACTAGAATTTCTTTGCACTGGAACCCACAGGCGCATAGAAAAAAAAGAAGACCCAAAAAACACATGGAGAACGGAGCTAGACGGTGAACCAAATAGGGGGAACATGCGATGGTGAAGGATATAATGACCTGGTGCGAGTCGGTTATGGGCACATGGTCCATTTGGGGTTGGAAAGGCAGAAGAAGAGAATTCATTCTTCGCACTAGTACATTATACAATCCTCAAGCTTTGTGCCAGTAGACACTCCCCCCCCCCCCCGCCCCCCCGCCCCCCCCCCCCCGCCCCTCCACCCCTCCCTAATAATTCACTTTTTTCTGCTTTACTATATGTTGATATAGCCTGTAGTAACGCATCTGACGAGATGCAGCTGGGCAGATGTATACTGGGCCATAAATTGGGCAATATATTGTTTTGTTTCGGCATTTTTTTTTTTTTTTTTTTCAATTCACTACGGGAAAACATTGTTTCCAAGCTCTCAAGTTTCTCATATTCTGATGTCCGGAAGCCAAAAAAACACAGGCAAACCGAGCATGTTCTGGACACGACAGCCAGCTCCGCCCCTGATCATACATTGAACAGACCTGGCATCAGGGGAATTGTAACCAGAAATAGCTGTCTACTGTTACACACACTTGCAGCTAATTGTATTGCTTGGGACATTGTGGTGACATCATCGTAGCCAATACCATTATCGCCAATAATATTCTTTCTATCATTTCTGTTCTAGAATCATGCAATCATGGACGGTTTAAAAGCCATTACTTTACTGATTTCAGTATCGACATGAAACACTCCAGGAATACCATTATGTGCTCCATCTCCCGCAGCAAATGTCTTAAGGTGTAGATGCTGACTGTTCCGGTAGCACGCTTACTCGTCGTTCTCTTCCTCTCATACACCCCTCTTTGTGGGATCTCACCTAATTTCTCGATCACACATTCATACACACCTTATTCTATCTAACTGTCTTTTATCATAATTTGCTCATAAATTGTCTTCTGAGTGTCTCATTTGTCCAGTACGAGTGTCCCTGTGGCCATTAGTATATTTATTATTATTTTTTTATTAGTATTATAATTATGGAAACGTGACGTAGTGGCAAGAGCTCGCCTGCCAGATCGAGTGTCTTCATCAGTTCTCGTTATGCCTCATTATGATGATTTTACAAAATATTTTGCTTGGTACTGAGAGTAGAGTAATTCCCCTCCAATTATTGCAGTCTGTTAAGTCTCCTTTTTGGGGGGATTTTGACTATTGTTGCTTCAGTCCAGTCATCAGGCAACACTTCTTTTTCCCAAATATCCTTGAACAATGGTTCTAGAATGCTAGCAGTTGTGTTGGGATTTACTTTGAGAAGTTCTGCTGGCAGTTCGTCTTTGCCTGGTGCTTTGTTGTTCTTTAAAGTGTGGATATCTTAAAGGATTTCTTGTTTGCTTAGTGGTTAAGTAATAATGTCAATGTACTGAGAGGCTGGTTGAGTGTCTTAAGTTCGAATACTCGTCGATAGGGCTTTGTTTTTGTTTTGTTTTCTAAAACAGACCTGGGATAGCAGGTGAACCCAGCCTAAACTGAATACCAGGTAATGTCATGGAAAAAAAGAACAGTAGGTGTCATTTTGACCATAAAAGCATCCTTCGATTTCAGACTGGTCCAAAAACATAGAAGAAGCACCATATGCTCTCTACCCCTTTTCCCACTGATCTTTCCAGTTGTCACGGTGTTCTCTCGATGTTCTCTTACATTCTACCGATTGGATTTCAAATAAAGTTTTGTCAAGGTAAACACGTCGTGATGTAGACCACACCACCCCCGACTAGCCTATAAAAATGTAAGTCCAGCCTTATATGCCCTGAATTCCAGAGAAATTTGAATAAGTAAACTTATGTTTAAAAAAGGCTGCATGGACGAAAAGTTACGTTGTGTTGTTTTGTGCACCTTTTACTCTTTCCCATTTTGTTGAGCCTTTTAGTCAAATTTCTCTGGAATTCTTTGTATTAGCTTGACTGCAGTCATCCCCATAGTTTCACCTTATATGCCCTGACGTGTCAAGGGACGTTTACTTTACTTCACAAGCTAAACACCGGCTTTAATGTACATAAATTTAAACCTCCCCCCCCCCCCCCCCCCAAAAAAAACACACATACACACGCTCACACATACACACAGACATACATAACATTTACTGTTCCAGGACAAATGTTCCCATGACGTCAATGCAATGACAAAGATGACGTTTTTGGTGCGAAGATTGTTAATGATAATGATAACTAGTTATATTTCATCCTGCAAAATATGATTAATATCGATCAATATATTATTATTGTTATTATTGCTGGAGAGACGGATATCCGGTGAAGCTCTCTAAAGAAAGCAAACCTGCCGGAGTGTGATATTGCAGAGAAGCAATGTTGTTGACACAATCTAGGAAAATATTATTCGATTGATTCTGCAGAGGTTATCATCTCTTTCAGTAGCAGGCACTTCTCAGTCAAATGCCTATGGGGTATAATGTCTATCAACGTCTTCTCTTCTTCTTGCTCGATAGCTGTAAGCTCCAGGGGTACGTCCTGAGTGTTCGTCCATTTCTCTTTTTCTTCGCGTTCACCTGCCGGGAACTCCGGTGGGAAGTTGTGGTTGTTTGTCTATCTAGTGATTTTAGTATTTTTTCAAAACCTGAGTGTTATTGCGCGCATATCCGTTTTACAGATCTGACTAGTCTGTATGCACATTGTTGGTTCCTAACCTCTCAGGCATTCCGACTTGAAACGAAGCCCTCAATTAGTCGACCCTTACGACATGCTTGGTGGGAGGTAGTGGGTCTATTCTTGTTTTTCCCACTGCCCTTGATCTAGGAATTAAGTTCTTTGTGCAAATCCGTCTTACAGGTTTGACTTATTTGAGTGCCGACTGCTGAAACCTCGCATTTGAACAGATGCCCTCTATCTTTGAAGGAATTATCGATTCAATTAAGTTGACCAGGCTCCCAATTAAAAACTTGTTCTAGGACGACCGTGGAAAGGTATAAATTAGTGGCTTTCAAACTTCATTATGCGCGACCCTTTAATACAGTTCCTCGTGTTGTGGCGACCCCCAACCATACAATTGCTACTTCATAACTTCAGTGAATATGTGTTTTCCGATGGTCTTTGTTTGACCACTGTGAAAGGGTCGTTTGACCCACAAAAGGGTCGCGACCCACAGGCTGAGAACCACTGGTGTAGATAGATTTTGACAAGCGTGAGCCCTGGTTCTGCTGCACAATCATGTGTGGTTCCGCGGATAAACCCACAGTAATAAAATTGCTACTTCAGTGAATATGTGTTTTCCGATGGTCTTTGTTTGACCGCTGTGAAAGGGTTGTTCGACCAACAAAAGGGTCACTGCCCACAGGCTGAGAACCGCTTGTGTCGATAGATTTTGACAAGCATGAGCCCTGGTTCTGCTGCACAATCATGTTTGGTTTCGCATATCTGCATCTCAGCTTCTCTAAACAATTGCATGCGCTAATTTTAGCTGATAAACCCGCTGCGAAGGCGGCTACTTGAGTGGCCAGATTTTTCAGCAATGTCTGATCACAGTAAAAGTATAAGAGAACACAATATGCGCTGTCTGTTATCCATAGATATCCTATATCCTATCAAAACACAGTGGCTTACTTTGTGCTGAATGAGTTAACAAACTATTTTGACAATCAAGTAGGAAATGTACAAGCGGGTTTTCAACCAGACAGATTCCGCCTGACCAGAAAGCAACAATTTGCAATAACAGAGCACAACACTGAAATTAATTAGCTACTTTATATTTGATTTGTAGGCTATGAAACGGCTTTTGGGAAAAGTGATAAAGAATCCCTTTGAAATTTTATTATGCACTATGGGATCCTGCAAAAGATCATTAACTTAATAAAGCAACATATGAAAAAGAAACACACACAAAAAACACGAAATCAGAGTTTACTATGAAAAGAAACTAACAGATAAAAAGACCCTTTTTATGTAATTGGCGCATGGGGTCATATGGTGCTAGGGTCATACTGTTATGGACCAATCGGCAGAACGGTGACGCAAACTGACGGTCAAGTTTAAAATAAGACTGGTGTGCGAATATTTAACTCTAGGGTCAAATCCGTACTGCTGTAAGTGAATCACACACACATAGACACAACTCACAGCACATACAACACAGACACACAGCACACACAACATACAAATTTGTAAATACAGCCAATTAATAGATAGGAAAGAGAAGCTGGTTCTTTCCATTGCGAAGAGTCTGATTACCAAGCAGAGTAAACATAAAGTTTATTTTTTTCACTGGAGCTTTCAGAACAACAACAAAAAGTGTAAAGAAGTACGCAAAATCAGACGAAGAAAATAATTAGTGGCACAGAATAAGTAGAACTCCACAAAGGAGCATGTACAGCAGGGGTCCACTGATCATCAGTAGAAAGATCCCTCGTCGCCCATTGGTTCGGCCCATTACTTCCTAAACAATCTCGGAAGGTGGGGCGACCTGGGTCATGAAGCCAGCCCTATCTTCCCTTGCTGCACTTTACTGGATTTTCTCGGACAGTTACAAGACTATATGGTGATTTGTAACAGGCGCTGAGATAATTATGGTATTTGGCGCTTGGTATAATAATGTAGAGAACATACTATAGGCGTTGCAAGGTATAGCACGGGATAGGAGGCAATGAGGTTGGTAATTTTAATTTTTTTTACTTTTTTTTTTTTTTTCATCTGTCTAATCGGGGTATACAAGACACAAGAAGGGTATTATTATTATTATTATTATTATTATTATTATTATTATTATTATTATTATTATTATAGTCTGTGGGAATTCGACAGATCTTCTGCGTTGGTAGCTTAGGCGTTGCGAACGCGCATTGTAATTTCGCACTGAATTCGATCACAGGTGCGGGCGATTTGACAACAGACCGTCAAGCGTTGGTTTCGACAGTGGTACCGAATTAGCCATTCAGAAATGCAATTTCAGTCTACTGCACGTACATATCCCTAATTAAAAACCACAGCAGCCATTTAAAAAAAAAAAAAAAAACGATTTTCCATATAGTCAACCTAGACAGATATCAATTATATGATGAACAAAATATACTATATGAGACGGTGAGGAAATATAACCAACGTTGAATTTACGTTAAATACATACCAGATGTGACAATCGAAAATTACACCGGTGATGGAGTTATGTTAAACAGTACACGAACATGGACAGGTAGTAAATAATGTTACCCAAATAGACAGAAAAAAAATATATCACAAATCTCTGAGTTATTTCGAATTAGATCGGTACGCAGCAGTACGCAGTCGTGGTACTTGGGGGGGGGGGGGGCACTAATTTATTAAACACTTTATAAACAGTATTGGAATATTTTTGGACATTTTGAAGTGAATACCGGCACCTTTTTTCTTTAGGAAACCATATGTTAAACATACACCAGCACCAACCCTCAGAAAATCCCATACCAGCACCTTTGTTCTTTAGGAAACCATATGTTAAACATACACCAGCACCAACCCTCAGAAAATCCCATACCAGCACCTTTTTTCTTTAGGAAACCATATGTTAAACATACACCAGCACCTTTTTTTTTAAGGAAACCATATGTTAAACATACACCAGCACCTTTTTTCTTTAGGAAACCATATGTTAAACATACACCAGCACCTTATTTCTTTAGGAAACCATATGTTTAACATACACCAGCATCAACCCTCAGAAAAAATCCCATACCAGCACCTTTGTTCTTTAGGAAACCATATGTTAAACATACACCAGCACCAACCCTCAGAAAATCCTATACCAGCACCTTTTTTCTTTAGGAAACCATATGTTAAACATACACCAGCACCTTTTTTCTTTAGGAAACCATTTGTTAAACATACACCAGCACCTTTTTTCTTTAGGAAACCATATGTTAAACATACACCAGCACCTTTGTTTTTTAGGAAACCATATGTTAAACATACACCAGCACCTTTGTTCTTTAGGAAACCATATGTTAAACATACACCAGCACCTTTGTTCTTTAGGAAACCATATGTTAAACATACACCAGCACCAACCCTCAGAAAATCCCACAGATTGTGAAGCTATGGTAACCTATATGCCAACTTATAAAACACACTCAAGTGAAAATGGGTTTTACGTTTCTGGACAAAATGCAAGCCGGGACAAACTAAAGATCAAAATGTAGTCATGTAACGTCTATGCCTTTGGAGTTGGACCTTTAACGAAGTATGGTCTATTAGTTTTGGCTTCAGCATCCAAAACAGGTGCTGTTTAACGAACCAATTATTGGCCTGAACATAATCACAAAAAGTATGAATAACACATTTAAAGAGGTAAAGTGATGCTTTCCCATTCAGACACAACAGATGAAAACTATCGTGTTTTAAAGCAAAACATTCTAGGCGTATCTTGCCACGCCTTGCATGCCAAATGCCAGATCTGAGGAAAAAAATACACAATAATTGCTTGAAATCAATTGAAAAAGATGAACTGAAACAAGGTTAGTTTGTCGAAAATCGGAGCGTCCGGTTTGAAGCATATTAATATCAGTTACTGTATCTGTCGTAGTGCCAGACAGAAAAATTCAGAGAAAGTCTGTATTGGAAGACTGATTTCCCAGAAATTCTTTAAAGTTATCGCTTTAGTTAATAAGTTAGTTGCGTATCCTTAACAGGTTGCAAAACCAGCCCTAGAATAGGTTAGCTATTTTGGTTTTGCTAGATAATTTAACTTCCAGTAGTCTGTCATTGCTAAATTATTGCAGAAGGCATGGTACCAGACGGGAGGGACAGGGGCCGACCATCACGAATATGGGCACAGGATATAGGTGACTCCTTGAGTATGAAAGTACATGGGGCGGGAGAGCTGGCGAGACACCGAGTTTCTTTTATGCAGACTGTGATGAGAGCGACGTTCTGCAAAG
The DNA here is from genome assembly GCA_905116865.2 of Candidula unifasciata. NCBI lineage: Eukaryota > Metazoa > Mollusca > Gastropoda > Stylommatophora > Geomitridae > Candidula > Candidula unifasciata. The sequence continues at coordinate 34,451 of CAJHNH020001439.1, read as the reverse complement.
GACCTGCTACATGATGATGATGAGTCTGTCATTGCTACTTAACGGTCGGCTCTCGACATAATACAGACCCAAAAACTGTCCTGACCAAGTCCGCCTTGTCTACCGGCCAGCCAGTGGGCGACCCTGGTTGCCGATGCACCCCCCCCCCCCGAGTATTCGCAAGACACCCCCCCCCCCCTCGAGTATTTGCAAGACACCCCCCCCCCCCTCGAGTATTCGCAAGACACCCCCCTCCCCCTCGAGTATTCGCAAGACACCCCCCCCCCCCCCGAGTATTCGCAAGACACCCCCCCCCCGAGTATTCGCAAGGAACCCCCCCCCTCGAGTATTCGCAAGACACCCCCCCCCCCCTCGAGTATTCGCAAGACACCCCCCCCCCCCCTTCCCCAACGCTTCCTTGAGTATCTTGCAAGACCGCCATCCACCCCCACTGCCCCCCTTCCCCATAACACATTGTGAAAATGTGATGGAAACATAAATTATGGGGATACGTTTTGGTCAGAATGTGTTTTTAATCTATAAGCGTTGTATTGGAAAGATTTTTTAACTGTATATGTACAAACGGCCAGTGAAAAATATGTCCTTGTCATTTTGTTTAACATAAGGTTCAAAGAATATTTTATTTTTAATTAAACTGAAACAAAATGTAAGTATAACGGATTATTTCAATTACAAATGCACTCACTTTGAAAATTGCTTGACCCCTTCTCCCCTCCCTTTTTTTAGATCTCCTTGCCATCCACCCCCCCCCCTTTTTTTTTTTTTCTACCACCTCCCTCCCCCGCCCCGTTTGAAGAGCACTTGTCTAGTGTGACCTCGTTGCTGTTTCGTTCTCCTACATAAGTGCAGATCCGTACATTACAATTTGTTTTTCATTATATCATCATCATCATCCTTCTGTGTCTTTATGCGTCAATAAGACCTCTATTCGCTTCTAATTGTGCAATCTTCTCAGTGTAATGATTGGAACGGATTCCGGGACTCTTAGCCTCTCACTACAACCTTCGTCACAGGTTTTTCTCTTGGGTGTCTTGTTTCCGTCAGTCCTTTTGTTTCCTATTTCAATGCATGACTGGTGATTCTCTGCCAGTTTCTTTTCAAGGTGAGTCCAATGTGTTGTTTTTCCTGCTACTTCGGCAACAAATAGTTTAAGAGAACCATTTACTTTTCTGCTTATACTGTGTCCTTCTTTGAAACAACTTAAAGAAGAGAACATGCTAACAAAGACAGATGGGTCTGTGTATTTCCAAACAGATATATTAATTTGTACCGAAATCCCAGAACAAGGATGAACTCGTCTGGCTTGTAAACAAAAACAAGTTCAAAGGGTCGATGGGCATTAATGCAAAGCAGAAGAACTTGCGTATCATTACATAGAAGAATTAATTAGCAACTATTTTTTTTAAAGTTTTTTCGTGTGTCTGTAAAGTTCTTGTGCAATTTGATATCGACAAATGTACTTAAATATATAAAAATGTTTTTTTTTTTTTTTTTTTTAGTAGTTGTTTTACGCTTAAAAGCTTAACTAATTCTCAGACAGACACATAAAAGCTGATACGCGCACGCCAACCTTTATGAATGAATGCGTGCATTTACACATACAAACTCATACATACATACATGCCGAATTATACACATAAATGCATGCGTACATACATGCAATATGCATACATAATACATACACACATACATACACACATACATAAATATGAATACATACATAATTACATACTGATTTACCTACCTAATACCTACCTGCCTTTATACGTTCCTACCTATATATATATATATATATATATATGTCCATCCATCTATCCATCTATCCGTCCATCCATCCATTGGTCCGTCCCTCTGTCTATCTGTCCGTCTGTCTGTCTGTCTGTCTGTCTGTCTGTCTGTCTGTCTGTCTGTCTGTCTGTCTGTCTGTCTGTCTGTCTGTCTGTCTGTCTGTCTGTCTGTCTGTCTGTCTGTCTGTCTGTCTGTCTGTCTGTCTGTCTGTCTGTCTGTCTGTCTACATTAAAAATAATTAATTGATCACTTGAATACATTGTTTAAAGTCTTGACTTTTGAACTTCAATATAAACCTCCGCTTTCTGTAATGAGAACAACGATTTCTTCAGGCACCAATTTTGAACTGGATAATTCTGCTTACGAAAAAGGCGACCAGTTTTATTCATGTGTTTGACATTTTTAACCAGTTCCTTTGTGGGTTCCGGGTTCCCATTGTGAGGAAACCAGGAATAGACCTACTGCCTACCCAAAAGCATGTCGTAAGAGTCGACTAGGTTGCAGCTTCCTTCGAAGTCGGAGTGTACTTGCTAAAGAGGAAAGGAACCAACAGTCTACAATAGGGCTGTACCGAATAGTGATTTTCACTATTCGGTCGAATACGAATAGCTGGACCAACAATTCGGCCGAATACGAATACGAATAGTGAATCATCATCATCATGTGCTTTGCCGGCTGGCATGGGCGATTATGCCTCGCCACAATCTGCGATCTCCTGCAGCACGTATTAGTTCGTGTGCTGACACACCTCCATGAAAAACCTTCCTTCCATGTTGTCAGCATTAGGCCAGCTTTTTGTCTCACTGAAGGTATTTCCAGCTGTACTAAACAGGAAAATACGACAAATACAGAGAGTCAAAATGAAAACCCGCAAGGCGAAACATCAAAAACAAAAATAACGCCAACGAAGAAAACAATGCCGTCCTTACAAGTCGCCCAGCCCCCCGCCAGCTCACGAAACCAGAAGCCGGGCGGCCAACGCCAGAAGATCAAACAACAAAGACAATCAAGTCAGCCGCTGCCGTTTTCACGAGACGACGAAAGAACAGATACGACACCCATAAATGATGACGAACTCCCGTTACTTCAAAGAATCAACGAAGAGGACACTCCACTCAAAGAAATCAAGCCGACAACACTAGAACACTTGCTTTTCTGCCCCTCTTACATTTTTAAGTGTTGCATTTTGTTTCAACAGCAACACACCTAAAAACACTATACTCGCAACACATGCAAGATGGAAATAAAGGGGCACTTGGTACGCTCGTAGGTGGTGCACAAAAATAACGCTTCACAGTATAAACCAAGGTGGGAAGTCTTGATGGTTTTTTTTTCCACCAATCCAGAAACGGTTGTGAGGTAACCGCTATTCGTATTCGGCACGACCGCAACTATTCGGCCGAATACTGAATAGTTATTGGGTCCACTATTCGGCCCCGAAGCGAATACGAAGTGAATATTCGGTACAGCTCTAGTCTACATACAAATGTCAGATTTGTAAAAATAGATGTGCATGCAACAATCAGGTTCTGAAGCACGACTATTTTCCAAAAGTGGAAAAATAACCAAAATCTTCCCCCTCCCCTCCCCCTCCCCATTTGTTTCTAGAGTTTTCAGCTGACGAAAAAGAGGATAATTTAAAGACCGAGAAAAAAGAGGCGGGGTGACATTCTTTTTATAAATTTATATCCATGTACGTAAATATTATTATCATCTTTTCTAAATGAACAATCTTTCAAAAGGAAATGGGATTGTCGCCAGAGCTACAGAGTTCGTGATTTGAACAACACTCTTGGTAGTTAACTAGTCGTTCTTTGAAGAGAGACCAAGCCATGGGAAGTTTAATCTAGTATGTATTATTCGTCAGAGTCCGTGGCTTAGACATTGCGAACCCGCTTCGTAATGCAGGGTGCTGGATTCGATCCTAGTTACGGGCAATTCGACAGCAAAACGTCTTGCTTTGGCATCGACAAGGGTACCGAGAGCTGACCATTCAGAGGTAATGACGAACTACTGAATGTAACATGAGCCTAGAAAAACCGCAACAGCCACAAAGAATGCTGGGGATTGGTTCTGCAGCGTCGTTTAAAGGACACGCAACTAGGTGTATTTTTTTCATCTGTCGTTTAAAATTATGTCAAAGCTGATTAAGGACTGTGAACATTCTCAGAATGTTTGAGTGTATGTTCCAGTGCAACATCTTTTGAGCTGTTCCTAACTTCACTTGTACGATCGTGTTTGCTTTGCTGCGATTGCTAGTCATGTTAGAAGAAACAGCTAACTTTGAGAAATCCCTAATCAATCTTTAAGCAAGCGGCCTACCTGAGTGGCGTAGTACGACTTGCGCTTTTACATCACTGATGCTGTGGGTTCAATTGTATGAGTCTGCGCGCGCGCTTCTGTTATATCTTTATAATTAAATTAGTACTCTTGCTTTGTATGTGTTTTTCATTCATTTCCTAGACTATCACTCTTATCTGCCAAGGTGTTTTGCGCATCTGGTTCTGTTTTCTAATCAGTAACTGGATCAGTAATTAGTGGCAAACAAAGTACATGGACAGTCACAGTTAGCTCAAAGGGGGAAACCATCATTGAGATTATTGGCGCCTTCGCTGTTACGAAAAGTAGCCCCTTAGTGGAAACCGTGGTTGTAACAAATTCATTAGCATGGCTTGGTACTCAAGAGTACACACACGCATGCATACTTCATGACTCAATTATTATGCTTTAAAAAACTTCAGGCTGGTTTCATCAGACAAGAATGGATTGCAATACTAAACACTTCGCGAATGGTTACCGTAACCTTTGTTTTTGTGCTAGGTTATACGGGTTTCAAGGGAACGAGCGTGTAGATTATCTTGCAGACACTGCGATTGCTATGGCTGGTCCGGTACTGGACAGAAGCGACGTTATCAATGTCATACGCAGCACTAACCGTGACGACGAGCAGACCAAAGGATGTGTTTACTTATCCTTGTCTATGCTGATGGACATGGGGATGCAGCCTGGAGTTATAAGAAATGTTAGTTAGTTAGTTAATTAATTAGTTAGTTGGGTTATCCTCATTGCACTCCGGACATGTCCATAGGTGCTCAGATTCTCCCCTCAGTATGAACCCCAACTTCCGATGGCTGATAGTACCAGTTCTATGTTGATTAACAAGTCGTCTGGTGTGCGTCTCGTTTTTTGCTGTACCGATCTTACTTCCCAAGTCTGCCATTCTGGCGAGTGATGTGGATTCACTGCCACCAAAGTTCTATCCTTCCCATTTCTCTGAGGGCATTGATAATATCAGCATGATCCATAGTCTGACCGTCGGTAGTGATAGCGGATCCAAGAAATGTACGCTTCACTAAAAGGACAAGACGTTATATTAATCAAGATAGAATAGTCATCATCAGTCGCTTTACACTTGTTGAGCTTTTGAGGCAGAGATCGGAGCACCTGTGGATCTGTCCGGAATGCTATGACGATAATCCTTACTAATCACTATTCTTCTTTAGTTTTCCCGCGTTCGTCCTGAAAATAACTAGTCCTTAGAAAGATGATTTTTGGCTCGTATAATGAATTTGTTTACATTATCTACTTAAACCTAGTGCATCATTTTCATCATTAGCAGCTATGCTTGAACTGAAGGAAGACTCCCAAGTGCCTATGAAAGATATACGAATGACTGCACTCAATAAATTTTCACAGTTAAGAAATTAAGCTAAGATTCTAGCTAGGTAGATATTTTTTTTTTCTGGTATAATGGAAGGCTTTCATTTATTTTTAAGCTGTGACACAATGAGGCTGGATGACAAGTTTTTTTTTTTTTTTTTTTTTTTCAGACAGTTTGAAAATTATGTGGTACCTATTTTATGAGGCAGAGCCAAACCCAAAGTGATACTGATCAGAAATGAGAATCCGGCCATCGTTAGGGATACAACTTGAACGATTGTGTGGGTTTTACTCTTTTAATGACCCTGACTGTACCTTTTACAAAAATATGATGTGGATATACGGTATAAAGTTTGGGTATACAGAAGAATAGGTCATATTTAATGGAAACAAATACAGAGGTTCTGGAAGGACTACAACTAAAAAGAGAATTACTGAAATTTTAAAAAGGCAATCGAAATACTTTGGCCACATTAAAAGACATAACACACTTTTAACACCATAGGGGGAAAGGTCGAAAGCAAAAGAGCAAAAGGTGGCAACATTGCAAGTAGGAGAAAATCATCAAGAGTTGGAGGGGCAGCAGTCAGAGAGTGTACAATCAAGACAAGAGACAGAGCCTGTTGGAGTTATATTGCAGCCAACTTTCATTGCGGAGACGGCAACTGATTGATTGATTGTATCCGTAAATAAAACCAATAACCAATATACTACAAAGTTTAATGAATAATTATAAACCGTTAAATGAATTAATGCTTTATAACGAACTGTATGACTTTATTTTCTACACTGACGATTTTGGACTGCTATGCTCCTGTTAAAAGGCGTCCGTGGCTTAGGCCTTGCGAGTCCGACTCGTAATTTCAACGTAAGGCGATAGAAAACCACTGCTAGCTGCGTGGATTCTTATCATGGTGTGGGGCGACGCAGGTCGACCCAGCCTAAAATGGGTACCAGGATGTATGTCCTGGGGAAGTAAAGACAGCCGACATAATGCTGACCACATTACCCACCTAGTGCCGATTAGTCTGCAAAAATATGGGTGCTCTTTCCATATGCCCGATGCGCCTTAGGTGTGAAAAGAGATCTTTATTTTACTTTTTTTTTTTTTACCTGTGCTACAGTTAAAAGTCTAATTTCACAGTAATAATAATAATAAAAACCTTGTGCTGAAAGGCAGAACTGGACTAGAGAAGAATAAATAATAATGAAACCATAGTAGCAGGTAACCGATTGAGCTGGAGATCAGTCGATTTAAAATTGTTGGTTATAGTCTCAACAGCCCCTGAGTGCAGAGTGCTGTTAGGTCTATAAAAAATGTGTTTCTGGCATCACATACAATCCACGCATTAAATAATGAGACTGAAGCTATTATAGCCGAAACACAAAAAACACCATCCACGAAACAAGGCATGTCATTCAAACTGACACATTCATCTATTGATTGGGCTAAATTGCAATAGGGCGTGGTCGGCAGTCGACAAAAAATTTGCTACTTTGTCCGACTAGTGAGAGTTGCTTTGTTACGTATGTAAAAGTAGTGAAGATTTTACCAGACTAACTAAAGAAACCAGATCAGTAGAGAAGGAATGGGGAATGTTTTAGAAATGTTTGGGAAAGGTTTTAGAAGAAACAGGAGAAACATGCGGAATGGTATAAAAGAGAAGCACAAGAACACCAAAACAGCCTAGTGGAAAGTGGAAATAAAAGCAGCAGTGAAGGAGAAGAATTGTAGATACCAGGCGTGGGTGGAAAGTAAAAGCCAAGATGTTCTTATAAAATACAGGGCGGCAGGAAAAAAAGCCACAGATGTTGTCAGAAACGCCAAAGAAACATAATGGTAGATATACAGCGAAATGTTTAACGCTCGTCAAAAAAGTGCTTCGAAAAACTTTTATAAGCAAATTAACGTTATGAAAGGTAGGAACGAACAATTTGGCACAACAGAAATTATAAAGGACAAGAAGAATGTACCACTGAATTAACCATGAAAGGTCCTAGAGTGATGACGTCAAAACTTCAATGATCTACTTAATTTACAATCAGAAAATCAGTCCACAACACAAGAAAACAATAGCTACATAAACGAAAATTTAGAACCAAGAATAACACTCTCAGAAATCAGAAAATCTGTAAAACAGGCATTTCCAACAAAGCAAAGACCCTGACGATTTGCCTAACCAACTACCTAAAGCAGCAGAAGTAAGTAAAAGTAAAGATCCCTTTTAGCGCCTTTTAGGCGCATCGGGCATATGTGTAGAGCACCCATATTTTTACAGACCAATCGGCATGTACCATGGGTAATGTGGTCAGCATCACGCCGCCCGTCTTTACTTCCCCAGGACATACATCCTGGTACCCATTTTAGGCTGGGTCGACCCGCGACGCCCCATACCCTGATAAAAATCCACGCAAAAGCAGCAGCAGTAGAGTATAAAGGGGATGCACAGATTTTTCAGCCTTGTTTGGAAAACACAAGAGATACTGAAGGACTGGAGGAATGCGATAATTGTACCCATCTAGAAAAAGAAAGGCTGCAAGAGAGACTGTGGGAAGTATAGAAAAGTTTCGTTACTGAGCCACACCTGGAAAATATTTTGTAACATACTTGAAAAAAGACTAGCCCTATCATTAAACCACAACTTAGTGAAGGGAAAATAGGATTTCGAAAGAACAGAAGTCGTACTGATGCAATATTAACACTTAGACAATTAGTGGAAACGACGGTAAAATTCAATAAAGAATTACACATCGCATTCGTAGACCAAGAGAAAGCTTTCGATCGAGTTAATGGGAATAAATTATGGCAGTTATTAAACGATTACGGAGTAAACGAAACACCTAATTAAATTGTGCAAGAGTTTCTATGTGAACAGTCAATGCACAGTTAGAACAAATACAGAAATGTCAGAGAAGTTCTGCATTAAATCCGGAGTAAGACAGAGTTGCGTTCTATCACCACTACTGTTCTCACATACGTCGACCACATTTGCAAAGCAGATACGACTAGCAAACGGGACAACGTCGGAGAATTATCAGATGAACTGCTTTTCGCCAATGACCAGGCAATCATAGAACCAACAGCAGTACAACTACAAGAAAATATTAATAGACCCCGTTCAGAATGCAACAACTATGATATGAAGATCAACGCAAACAAAACACAAAACAGAAGTGATAATATTCTCCAGAAAGAACCACCAATATCAAAATTGATGGACACCACGTAAAGCAAGGGAATGATTTTTCATATCTAGGGAGCATTTTTTCAGATGACGGAAGAATTAATAAAGAAACCCAGCACGAATACAATAAAGCCAATAAAGTTTTCTGCCAAATGGCATCAATTTTCAAATGCAGGCATGTGAAAATGAACATTAAATGAACATTTCAACACAATATCAATGCTATGCTATCAATGTCAAACATGGACACTGTCTCCAGAAGGAAAAAATAATGAAAGAAATGAAATGTTTATGTAGTGTGCTAGGTGTAACGAGTAGAGATCGACTTGGGAACGACGATATCAGGAGGAGTGTCGGCACGGAACCAGTTCTGAACTTTATAGGTAGACAACAGATTAATTGGTTTGTCTATGTAACAGGATTGGCAACAGACAGGGCACCACAGAGAGCAATGTTATACAGATACAGTAACAGAACCAGAGGTCGATCGTGCAGAATAAGGACCCCAGAAATATCAGAGACACTGAAAAGTACTTTATGCAGAAGAGCCCGTTCCAGAGATATCTTCCTGCCCTGACGAGGCATTCCAGAGGTCGATCGTGCAGAATAAGGACCCCAGAAATATCAGAGACACTGAAAAGAACTTTATGCAGAAGAGCCCGTTCCAGAGATATCTTCCTGCCCTGACGAGGCATTCCAGGAGTAGAGAAAAGAAGAAGATAATTTCTGTAGTGAAATAGTTGGGTTCTTTGACTCAGTGACGGCTCATTGATAGACACTGCAGAAATGCAGCATCCAGTATTTTTAATGGGTATTTTAGCCGTGGGCTGCCATTGCTTTGCTTTGTGAGGCTCGTGTGTTCCGTTTCAGACTTACTCATTCGCTTCATGGGTGTAGCTGTTTCCGAGATTCCTAGGGTCATCGCCTTAGCTATGGAATTCGTTAATTTTGTGAAGATCTCAGCAGGGCAACCAGCCGCTGTGTAAAGGCAGAGATAAAACTATAAGAGATTTATAATGTTTTTAAACGAGATGTAACAGAGTCGATGCTTTCCCCCATCCACACCATTATGATGTGTAAGAAACTCTGCTATATGACTTGAACCTCGCTGAAAGCACACCTTCATTCAGATGCAACTGATAAAGTACGTGGAACCAAACCATGGCAAATTTTGAAAACAAGAATTGATGTTTAGGATGATACATAGCCTAACAGCTTAGCTAAATATTGTTTAAAATTTTTATTCAGCCGGGGAACATCGTAAATTTCCCACCAGTATTTATGTTGTCCTTCAATAGAAAAAAAAATAAAGAACGTTTAATGAAAAACCTGGCTACCGCAACCGATTTTCCGGTAGCCTTAATTCGTTGAAAAATCAATGGCTGCGGCACAGTTCGTTTGTAGATTTATTGAGGTAGCGAAGCAAAGCATCTAGAAAAGAACTAGTATATTTTTAAAAAATTTGCCGATGTGATCAGCTAATTATCCTGGGCTGCGTGGTCTCAAGGCATGGCGTCCGCCTCGAGTGCTGGAGGTCCCGGTTTCAACCCGGAAGATGGTAACGATTTACTTTTTACGTGGACTTTATAGTAATTTCCCCTGATCTCTGGGTAGTAAGATCGGATGCCCATGTGTATTGCTGCACACGTGAAAAACACACTGGCAGTTGGAAATCGGAAAAGAATAAACTAACGATGCTGCCCGGAAAAAATTTGGAGAGAAAAATCTACCCATATATTTCACGGTCCTCGTCGACGCTACTAAGTTCGTGCACTGCACTGTGATACTTCGGACTCAGGCTTGAGTTAAAAATAGAACGGAGCACTTATGGGTTACTACCCTTGTCATAAAAAATACCAAGGACAGAGACCCGTGGAGCGCCTATGCCACTGATACGGCACACGATGATGATGATGACGACGATATTATGCTCGATACACCTGAGGCCGTTTTACTGTTTTTTTTTTTTTTGTTGTTGTTTTTTTATTGCCCATAGAATAGCTGCTAAATTGTAGGCAACTGCAAGATGGAAATGAATTGTTTCGTTGATGTTAATTATCATCATCATCGGCATCATCATCATAAACCACTTCTGCCGTTAAGCATCGTAGGATGGAGTAATTTGCGATGTTAATCGGTGTTGTATAACATCATCTATGTTATCCTGAGCTGTGTGAAAGTGTAGGTTTTTTGCTTGGATATACTGAAATACTGGCGTGCGTTTAAAAAGAAAGACATAGAGATCATTATTACATGAGTAAGTAGGTTGGTAAATTTAAGTCGGGCTCTGATCGTATGTGACTGGGCTAACGTAAAACAGTAGTCAGAATTGGTTGTTCTCTGTCTGTACCAAATATATTTGTCTACAGTTTCCTCCTGAGGGGCGAATTGTAGCTTATCATAGGAATGGGAATAGTCGTCTTCGTACTCAAGGTATCAGCTTCGCTGCAAACGTATTGCCCCATAGTTGCTCCGTTCCTGTGCATTGCAAATCGAACACAATGCCCCATACTGCCCCATTTTGAAACTAGTGAGCAAACAATTAGCTCCTTTAGAAAACAACGTAGAAACATGCACACGTAGTAAATGCATAAGGTATAATTGCAATTGTCGTTGATGGAAGTGAGTAGAGAATCTAAATAAATAAAAATGTAAATGTTCGTTTATGGCTAATTGATAATCTCCAAAAGTTTTTCACCGATTCTTTTGAAATTCTTACACAACCTTACATTCGAATACGCGGTTTTTCAACATAGGAATGTCGCACAAAGTACGAACCACATAGCTCCAGCGACGATCACATCGGCATCTTGGCTTTGTTTTCCGACAATTCAACGTTTTTCGTTGTCCCGTTCCCGGCAAATGTGTTTTAATTTCTGATGGTAAGCGAACTTTGACTATTGACCTTAGAAATCTGCATGAAGTTGTATTCGATAATCAATGATTTCGATATGGAGACGAAGAGTTGTTGAAAGACTGTTTGGAAATGTAAAAACAAGTTAGAATTAATAGTTGTGAAAATATATGAAAAAAAAAAAGTTGTTAACAGACTGTATGAGAATGAAAGATTACTGATAAGTGAGGCCTATTATCTCAGCATTCCGGAGAGATCTATAGGTTTTCAGATCTTTTCGTTGATAGCTCCACAATCGCAAAAACCACTATCGACGCCCATTCTGTGGTGATTAATCAGACGACTCTTGCCATTGGTGAAATATTATTGTCTGGCTGCTCCAGGCTGCACCCCCATATCCATCACCCTCTGCCCGATCTTCTTCGCTATTTGCATCTCACTCTACATTAATGACATTACTACTGCCCATGTTGGGGAAATCACAGAAACCGCCTTGCCTGCAAGATTAATCTGTTCATAGGAGCAGCAATAGTAGTAGTAACAGAATAGTAGTGGTTGTTGTTGTGGTTAGCTTGGTGGTTACAACGTCGGACTGTTGTGCGAGACCCGTGACTGACACCTGTAAGGTGATGAAGTTTTTTCGTCGGGGGTAAAATTTAACATCCTAACCTGAACAGTCCGTGGCGACAGCAATAGCCTTGCAGCTTCTATGGCTCACGACTTTTGTCCACACCGACCTAGACAGGTGGTAAAACAGACAGTAGTGACAGTTTTTCAGTAGTTGTGGTGCTGCTGGTGGTAGTACTAGAACTCGATCTGTGATGTGGTAAATATTACACTGGCCACATTTACTTCTCATTACATTTTCTGCTACCCATACTAGTCTGAATGGACACTGAAGCCAAGGTCAGTTAACAAAACATTTCGTCAGGTGTTGCATTTCAAATTCTTTGGAGATTGAAAGAGGAGTAGTCTGTGGATGGAGGTGTGGAAGGGAGCGGTTAATGACAGAAACAATTAGCTGAGCTGACTTAAAACATGATTTTACAGTTTTCATTTGTTCTCTTCCCCCCCCCCCCCCCCCCCCCCCCGAATATATTGGTTATTTAGAAGTACAATAGCAAGCTTCACTTTCAGGTCTTAAAAAAAGTACTAACCGCGTTAGCATGAAATAAACAAATAATATTTTTTTTTTCTCTTAGTCTCATTAATACACGAAAACAATGCTCGAAGAGTGCTTTAGTGTAGAGCTTCTTAAAGTTACAAATAACTTGCTGGTCCATTGGCTGGAGTAACGGAGGGGTGTTGGGAAGCAGAAACTGGATCTTGATTAATTTAAATTCATCAGGGAGGTCATCTTGTAGGCCTGGAGTATTCATGTACATATATCACAATATAATACAAGTTTGAGAAAATGTGTGATCACAAGCGACAATGCTACTGGAACGAGGGCCAAACACTGATTTAACATGCGCAAAATCCGGGACTTCCCCTCTCCTCGCCACTTGTAATGTGAAACGTCGCTCGTTAAGCGAGTCATTCTTTTACAATTTGTTTCTCTCGTTATGCGAATTACTCGCTATGAGAGGTGCTCGTTAAGCGAGGTTCTACTGAACAATTAAAACAACTATTAATATAAGACACAATTATATGCTGCATGCTCTAGAGTCGGCAAACCAGACTATCTGCGCTGACAAATACTGTGAAATTAACCATATTAGAAAAGTGCGCTTTCTTTTTTTTTCTTTTTTTTTTTTTTTGCAATTTAGCCAGACTAAGCCACATCAACGCGTGACCGGATGCAGCTAGTCATTGCAAAAGCTTTTTCCTCAGCCCGAACGCAGACCGCCTATCCGACATTTCCTGAATGTCACAACACAATCGCTGCGGCACAAGAATAAGACAGACAGACAGACAGACAGACAGACAGACAGACAGACAGACAGACAGACAGACAGACAGACAGACAGACAGACAGACAGACAGACAGACAGACAGACAGACAGACAGACAGACAGACAGACAGACAGACAGACAGACAGACAGACAGACAGACAGACAGACAGACAGACAGACAGACAGACAGACAGACAGACAGACAGACAGACAGACAGACAGACAGACAGACAGGTAGGTAGGTAGGTAGGTAGGTAGGTAGGTAGGTAGGTAGGTAGGTAGGTAGGTAGGTAAGTAGGTAGGTAGGTAGGTAGGTAGGTAGGTAGGTAGGTAGGTAGGTAGGTAGGTAGGTAGGTAGGTAGGTAGGTAGGTAGGTAGGTAGGTAGGTAGGTAGGTAGGTAGGTGGGTAGGTGGGTGGGTGGGTAGGTAGGTAGGTAGGTAGGTATGTAGGTAGGTAGGTAGGTAGGTAGGTAGGTAGGTAGGTAGGTAGGTAGGTAGGTAGGTAGGTAAGTAGGTAGATTGAAAAAGAAGAAGAAGAAGCTTCTCTGAATGTTTATTCTGCCCCTATGTCTGCCTCCTCGTTTTCCTTTTATTTATTTGTGTTTTTTTTTTTTTTTTTATAGGATTTTATTTCTATATCTATTCATCTTTCGCTCCGTGTGTATATTTATCTGTTTCTATTTTGCCGGACAAATTGTTTGGATTGGCGGCTAAAATGTTCATTATTTCTGCAGCAGAGTTTTCACTTTGCCAATCTCCTGGCACCTATATTTGGAGCATGGCTCTACATCCCTTGAAACTTGTTTACTTCTGTCTATAGAAATATGCAAATGTCTGTAGAACACCTTCTAGAACAGTGTCATTTTGTGTCACATACACCCCCCCCCCCCCCCCCCCAATCTGCTGGAGAAGCGGCAATGTTGAAGGAAAGCAAGTAATTATTAAACTTGCATTTGCATATTGACTATATGATGTTAGCCCCATGTTTATATAGATCAATTGACCTTTAATTTTTTTTTTTTTATGTGGGGTCCGCGAAATAATTTTTTTTTTTTTTAAATACAATTCAGTGGTGTGTGTTTTTTTTTTTTTTTACATTCCTATACGTATGAGTTATTGAGTGTGGCTATTAAAAGGTATGCGGTCGGCGGCTGTTATCGCGTTTCCGGATTTTCAGACAATGGTGTTACATCAGTTGCTAACATCTTTCCTTTTTTCCAATGCTTTAAAAGTGATAGGCATTGGCGACCGCATACGATAGATATAATGTTTTACAGGCAAAGCCTACCTTATAGTCGCAACAGACAGTGAACACCGTCTGCCTCAGGCCTTAGGGGGAGGAAGGGACATTGGCTGAAAAAGAGGTGGTTCATTGTTGGCACAAGCAGACGTCACTATACGAAATGTTACATAGGCTGAAAAAGAGGTGTTTCGTGGTTGGCACAAGCAGACGTCACTAGACGAAATGTTACATAGGCTGAAAAAGAGGTGTTTCGTGGTTGGCACAAGCAAACGTCACTAAAAAAATGTTTTTACTTATGACAAAATTGTGCTTGGTGACGAAGGGATCACAGTGTCGCCATGCAAAACAGCTTTGCATAAAGTGCTAGTTACTTACGACCGAGGATGTCGCGAATGGATAGCTGGTGAAACAGAGACAGTGCTGCAGAAGTTAATTAATGAAAATGCCCAACATCATAATATATACAGATGAGTCTGTAATGAAAGGCGGGGAGACTGAGTGGGATTTTATTACAAAGGTGACAGTGTTTGAAAGCAGACAGCGTCGCAGACAGCGTCACTACATCCATTATGAGCATGGAGGTGGTTGCAGTAAAGGTAACTGTCCAGTGGCTTCAAAGTACCACAGTCCGACAAGTTGTAATTGTAATGGACTCACTCTGCATGCTTCAGAAAGTTGAAACTAGCGTCGTCCTAAGCCTAGTTTGGCTTACAATACTTGATAAGACTCCGATCATAATCAGATCATAGTTGTTGTCCAAGACATTATGGTGTGCGGGGTAGAGAACAGTCTGATAGATTGGCTGCTGATGCTCCTCTGGGCATTGAGCTACTTTATTATAAAGAGGTCGCGGGTAAGGCTCTCTGGGATTAAATGGACAATGCAATGGAACAGGCAGAAAATCCGCACATTGAAATATTTTTTTCAACAGGTGGTTGAGTAGAGTTGGAAGACTTCAACACTGAGAATGTCCCGACTGCAGGAATGAAGGGGTAACAACATATAAATTATTTTTTTCAATATGTTTTTTTAATTTGAATATTGTCTTACGATGCTACATTTTTCTTACCTTGTCAGCATACCTAAATTTGTAAATTCTAAGAAAAATATTTTGAAACACCCTTAAAGTAAATAAACTAGACCTGCCTTTAACATAGTATTGACGTTCATGAATCAATCATCTATTTCTCAACACCTATGTAGGATTCTAAGAACATTGTACAGTGGTTTTTTTTTTTTTAATCAAGATAGCGGCTGTTGCCATGGCACCCATGTTTTGTTTTTTAACGTAAGGTGTACAAATGTAATAACATATATACCTACAAACGACCATTATAACATTATTGGTCTAACATTTTAATTTAATAAGAAAATATTTGTTGGGGTAGTTACCCCTTTCGTGATTCGTTCATTCGTTCGTTCATTCATTCATTCATTCATTCATTCATTCATTCATTCATTCATTCATTCATTCATTCATTCATTCATGACATACGATGGTGTTATATAAGGAGTCAGCAGTAGACCTTCGAAAAAAAGAGTTGTCTCCAGGTCTTTAGGGCTTATACTTCAAAATCTTGGCGGAGTTTTTAGTGTCGTCCCATGAAGGCACATCAGTAGACTGTGCAGGCTTTAGAACTACACAAATTATGAGGCGTTTCATCCAAAAAATGCTGAACACTCAACATAAAGGAATCAATAGCAAAACAAATAGGAAAAGACCAGACAAAGCGGTGAAGTCAGAGACGCGATTTTCTGCATGAGCGTGCTGCAAGACATATACGTACTTAGCCATTTTAGACTTGTTAAAGAGCATAAATGCGTGTTCTTCATCATAGAACGCTTTGAAGCATTTGGACAATGAAGCATAAACAATCAGAAGCTTTAAAGCTGTACAGTTCGGCGGCAAGGATATTTTGTAAATGAGTCTGTGCTTCCCTTTTATGTGATCACTTTCACTGACACACATTTCTCATTGCTTCTCCTGTGCATTTTATCACCCAGTGAAGCATAGACTCAACCAGTACACCCCAAGACGCGAGGTCTACACCATATCCTACTAGTCTTTCTCATTTCACTAATTCCTTTCTCCTTATTATGTATACCTGTGTGTGTGTGTGTGTGTGTGTGTGTGTGTGTTTGTTGTGTGGGGGTTTATGTTTACTTTCATTCCTCTGACCAGGGGGATTCTAAAGTAATTGCAGTCTTATTGTTAATTGTCAGGTTTTCTCTATGTGTATCCAATCATACGATAGCGTGTTTTCCTCGTATTTTGACAAGAAGCACCTCTTGCATGAAGCCCTGGGTAGTGCTAAGGGTCACAGACTGAAAAGAGGTAGGTCTTGGATGGGGCAAACTGAAGACACAATTGGACATGTGTGCAGGCTTGATAATTTTGAGCGAGGAGAGAAGTGGGTCAAGGTGTTCGAACAAGTTTCAGACTTGTGTAGGGTTAGGTCGTGAATGAAGAGACTGGCCAGCTGGTTCTGCAGAATCAGAAGTTCAACAAATGATTCATGACAATTCCAGCTCAAGTGATTTGATTATCTATAAAAATGGCTTTGTGTTGAGGGACAGACGAAGTGCATGGGGTTTCATAGCAAAGGCGAATAGACGTCGCCTAGTGCAGCAAAACCTTGCATATGATATCACAACGTCTAGTTTGAAATTTAAGGTGGAGGCAGTCTCTGCTGCCTTCCGTTGGCTTGAGAATCAGCTGCACACACATGCCGTGATTGTAACTGAATCGCAGAGCATGTTGAGAAAGGTGAAAACAGGCATGCTTCGTGCAGAGTGGCAAGCTTCACTTCAGAGCTCTCGGGTATTTAGCATCGTTTGGATATTTTCTCTAAGGCATGCTGGTGTGTTTGGAAATGTGCAGGCAGATAGATTGGCAGGCTCTGCACCAACTGGTGTTTAATTAATGTATGACAAGTTAGATATTGTCAGGGCCCTTTGGGAGCGAGTCAACAGTGCGGAGGCGCAGATAGATCATTACGTTCTAAGGAGAATGGTGCTTCGGGGGTCTGGCCGACGCTCAAGACTCAGGGAAAGGATAAGACGGATATACAGACGGTTGCAGGTACCATTGGAACTCTTTGCTTGCTGCTGAAGATGGGGACTGAGCACTTATGGGAGATTCCCGAGTGCTGTGATGTCGATTCTTAATTCAACATTCAACATTCAGTCCTTGGATTGTGATTCACTGTAACTTCTTTAGTTCTCTCACAAAGCTCTACTCTAGTAATTCAGTCATATCATTTGATTCTTTCTATTCTGTCCAGGCACCATGAATGCATATAGCTACTCTAGTCCAAGCCATTTTACAACATAAGGAATAAATTCAATGCAGTGCATGAACTCTGTGGCACCAGCTGTAATCTAGTGAGTGTCGTTTAACCCCACCAGGACCTACGGCGAGCGATAAACACCCGGTGACACAGAGCTACAATTCGGATAAAATCACCCGGGCATAAATCCCAGAAACTTCGTTCAGCAGTTGTTTTATAAAGGCCCACTGACGACAGCTGGGGTGGGGGTTTCAAAAAAACACACACTAAAATTGCGTCTACACTGGTGCAGTGTTAATGTTGAGACCGACTGACAAATAAAAATAGGTAGCTTCCAAAAATATCGTTTGGGCTTCTTTTTCCTCAGACCGTTTTTCCCCCTCCTATTTCAGTGCTTGCTTTCTAAATCTTTGCTCATTTCGTCTCTGAGTGTGCCAGTACATCTCCATTTTCTTTGTCTTATTGCAGTCGATACAGGTATTTGTCCAGACATTTCTCTCATCTATTAAACACAATGCATGGGCGCTTTAATGAACTGAAAAGGCGATCTGTAAGACGGGCCAACCACCTTTAGAGCGCGAGGAAAATGGCGTTACCAGTCTGCCAACGAGAATATTAAAGTCATTAGTAAAAACGGAATGTGGAATTCATCAATAAAAACGGAATGTGGGAGTCAGTGAAAACTAAATATGTAAGAAATAGGAATGAGTGGGATTGTGAAACATTTACCTGAAGCTACATAATGATAAATGTGCCTAAGTTTGATTTTCAAACAGTAACAGATTGATGTAAAGCAATAATTGTGACTGGGATTTTCAAACAGTCAGAATTTTATGTTATTATAATTATGACTTTTTAAACTGGAAAACCAGAACGCGATCAGCTAATAACTATGACTTTTTGTGACTGTAACACAGTTTCAAATATGGCTGGCTGAATAATTTGACTGAGTGGTGTTGTGAAACAGTGGCAGATGGGACAATTTATGGGGGAAAATATTTAAAAATTCACTAAATAATAATGCAAAACTTATACAGATTGAGTTTAACAACTAATCTACCTGATTATGAACTGTGAAACAATGAATTTGAACAGAAGTTAACAACTGTCCCGAACTATTCTGATTTCGGCGCCATTCCTGGTGACTCAGTGGCTCTTACAGGCAATCTCCTTTTTTTTTTTTTTTTTCTGGAATACCAGTCATGCTTAACTGGTCAATCTGTGAAGGTAAGAGTAGTTTTTGAAAAAGTCCTAGTCATTTGGCACCTGATAAAAGTTAAGTATCTTAACAATCACCAACAGAATAACAAATCAAGCACATCTGAATAGCCTAGTTTAAACCACTCAACCCAATGATAGGGAGGTCCTGTAAATAAAGCTAAAAGCAATGGATGATCTGTCTGCTTTCACGTCGTTTACTTTATCATAAACCAATAGTTCGATCATACATTTATTCATCCACACTAACTGTGCAACTGTTCCGGGAAACGGACCCACGTCTTTCATAGCGCGAGAGAAATAGCTTGAACACTTTACCACTGTCTTTTTTCCGGGGTCATGGAACCTACAAACACTACACTGGCCACATATTACACTAACCAATTATGAATGTTGTATACAAGACCATTATTGCCTATAATTTAAGAAAGGAATTAATCACATTTTTGTTTTTAAGTTTTTTTTTTTTTTTTTTTTCACTCTAGGATTGCATTTTGTAGGAACACCTTCGAATGGATGAGAATAAAACAGCTGAAACTACTGGAAACCCCATTCAGCTATATAGTCGCATAGCACAGTTACACTGAGAGGTAAACGCTGAATACATAAGGGAGATGAATGGTCGTAGACCACGAGGCAGATTAAGAAGAAGATGGAGAGATCATGTCCAGACAAACCTGCAAACACTAGGTGTCACTCACTGGAAAGAGAAGACCGACCAGAGAGATGAAAAGGAGCCAGGTGATATCTGCCGCAATGAACCTCAAGGGCTCGGAATGCTGAAGAAAAAGAAGAAAAAGAAGAAGAAGACAGTTACACTGGGGTACCACAAAACGTTAACGAAGTACCTGTGTTTATTTTTTTTTTATTACCTGTCATACAATGGAACCTGGCAGTCAGGTTACATGTACGTTGTTCTCTAGACAAAGCATTATGTTGCTGTGTTTGTTAATCGACATATGCTTGGTAAATATAACTTTATGTAACCTATGGTGCCATGTTAATGGTTTGAGAGGAATTATGACAGTATTCTATAGTTTTAGATTTCAAGCTTTACGATAGACATGGCCAGTGAAGACACCTTTTTTTGGGACTGCCTATCTATTTGGTCTTTTATCTTAGTCTACTTGTTTCCATAGCGAGGCGCGCACGTCATTTGGAAGTGACAGGCTTGATTCCTAGCACGGCACCTAAGGCATTAGATTTGAATGTTGTCTAGTGTGTCCTTCTATCATTCTACTTATTTGTATGCGAGCCGATCAATGCATTATCTGTTTCTTAATCTATATTAATAAAAAGGTTAATTTTCCGACATTGTTAGCTAAAAACTCGGAAACTACTGAACCGATTGCTTTCAAATTTGCACACAACGTTGCCTTTGATTCCAAGCGTAATTTTTTGTCAGAAAATCGCACAAACCACGAACGACTTAGCTCCAGGAACGGTCAAATCATTATTTGTTTCGTTGCCGGCCCGGATTTGTTTTTAGTTCATTTGCCTTATTTGACTGCTGAGCTCTTATTGAACTTTGCATTATTATATAATTTCATTTCCACCATATGCTTGAGTGTTTGGTAGCGTAGTTGGTAGCTATTCTGCCTTTCATGCAGGTGACCCGCGTTCGATTCATCGCTAGGTGACATAACTTTTTTTTCAGCCCTCAACTGGGCGGCTAGCACGTTGTGCTGTGATTTATGGCTAGGCTGTGATATCTACGCCTTTTTCGATTTTGGGGTTTGCAGCTAGCCTGCGTCAGCGGCGACGTGATGCTCAATGTTTATGTCACGGGTAATCTTCGTTCGCCCCCGAGAGGGCCGTTGGCACGTTGTGTTGTGGTTTACAGCTATGCTGCGATATCTGACCTAAACTCGTCAGTCGTCGGTAAATTAGTTGCAAGTATGTCATTCTTCACGCGGGTGACCTGTGTTCGCTTCCCAGCTGGATAATAATTGTTCTTTTTCCCTTAAAACGGTGGTTGCCACGAGGTTTTGTGGTTTACAGCTAGGCTGCAATCTTTGCGCCTTTCGCCCAGACATCCGATTTCAGTTAAGTCCTAATAAGCCTCCCCGCAACGCTTCTCGATCAAAAACTATTCGGCGATGACAGAAACTGTTAACTAAGACGGCTTACCGTCCAGCTTAGTTTGGGTGTACACGGATGCCAAGGTCAGTTAAACTGCGTCGAGGGGAGAGGAGGGGGAGGGGGTATGACAGACATTGTTAGCTGAGAGCTATTTTCTTTCCTCTCCATTTTACCATTTTGGGCCACAGCAACGCGTGGCCGGGTACAGCTAGTTATATTTAAAATAGTCCAATGTGAGTGGGCTGCCGCATTGAAATTAATCATATCTGCCTACACAATCACTTAGGGTTGTGTGGCTAGACATTATATTGTATTTTAAAATCTCCACATACGTCACACGTTTTGAGAAACTAAACACAGATTGCTTTTTTTCGGCAATATTTTCGCAGAGGAGAAATTAAGCTGAAGGAAGGAAAGCTAAATCAAGGGAATCGATGAAAATGTGAACGCTTTGCCGGATAATCAGAAGTGAGACAGAAGGTCTTGAACGTTATTTTCTGCAGGGATAGGTTTTTATGCTTTCGACATTTGGGTTGGTTGCGACATGCATAGTTTTTGATCTGATGTAATCAATAATGCCACCTCATTATCGTGTTTTGCTCATTCTGTGCCTCGCGTCTCACCACATGCATTTGGTACCTCATTATACTATTTACTTTAATGGGGAAGGGGGAAGGGTGGAGGAACTCTCCATGTGGGTTCTGCATCTCTGTTGGACAAAGGGAAGGGGTCCCTGCCCTTACAAGTATGTAGTAAAATACGAATAATTTAGTGCTTGTTGAAAAAGGTTTTTTTTTTTTTTTTCAATTCAGATACCGCTGATATCCCATCCTTGCTGTAAACTAGGGCTTCTCAACTGGCGGCCTAGGGGTCAAATGTGGCACTCGAAAGCCTAGCCAGCGGCTTACGGATCACTGCCAGTTGTATTGTTTTATTGATCTTTCTGGGCTAGGTCTCAACTCTCTCGCTCATGACAATCCACAATTTTCAAAAAGCTGGCTCCCCGGGTAAACATGAATAGCCCTACTGTAAATCGTAACACAAGGTGCCTGTGTACGGGTGAACGTAGACGACGAAAAACATTGAGGGAACCGTGACTGCATCGTCATTTCTGCACTTGCTAACCAAGAGTCGGCGTCTATAACTTATGGATTGCGAACGTGCTGAGTATTACTGGGTACCGGGCTTGATCACAGTTTAAGGCGATTTGGCAGCTGACCGTCTTGCGTTGGTTTCGACAATAGTATCAAGAGTTGACCGTTTAGTAAACAATGGCAAACTATTCAACTTTAAATGTGCCTAGAAAAACCAAAAATGCTGGGTTTTGTTTGGCAAAGTCCTGTAAAGGATATGCAACTAACTTTATAAAGAGATTTAAAAGGTGGAATATTTTCAGAGCTCCCTTACACATCTAGTGCCTCATGCATATATACCACTAGATCAGTTTGCATTGCCAACCAGCACTCGGTATGCTAGGTAGTTAATCTTTCCTCTTGGGCCTAGGGTGGCGCATAGGACAGAGGTCAAATCTCTCCGTGTCTGGCAGTTCGTTCACATCTGACTTAGGTCTCCGTGTGTGATATGGTCAAAATAACATTGGCCACTTTTACTTCCCTGGACAGGTGGGAATTTATGGGCGGCAAAGCAAATTGTACTTATTCCTTATGTTTGTCGGTCGGACGTTTCCATGCTTCAAGTGCAAAGACGTCTGTCAAATGAATATATTGCACCCATTTTTAGTACTGCACCCATTTGTAGTTAAAACTATCTTCGTTTAATCATTCTATGCGTTTATATAAAAATGTATTGACAATAATATGGTGGTCCTTTACTTTTCACGAGTAGTGTGTGTGTGTGTGTGTGTTTGGGAGGCGGCGTTTAATCTACTGATGCCTTAAGATTCGACCAGTGCTTGCAGTTATTTGTCTCTTGCTTGCATGTTTGCCTGTGTTTAAATTCACATTCTCATCCTCTCTCACTCACTTACTTTTTGTTCTCCCCATCGCCCTCTTACTCTCTCTCCCTCCCCTCCCCCTCTCTCTCTCCATCTCTCTGTCACACATCCTGTGTCTCTCTTCCCATTTTCTTTTCTTCTCCCATTATCTCTTATTAGCCTTCATACCCATCAACCATCCATCTCTCTCACACACGCATTTTCTCTCCCTTTCTCAGTTATTTGTCTCTTGCTTGCATGTTTGCCTGTGTTTAAATTCACATTCTCATCCTCTCTCACTCACTTACTTTTTGTTCTCCCCATCGCCCTCTTACTCTCTCTCCCTCCCCTCCCCCTCTCTCTCTCCATCTCTCTGTCACACATCCTGTGTCTCTCTTCCCATTTTCTTTTCTTCTCCCATTATCTCTTATTAGCCTTCATACCCATCAACCATCCATCTCTCTCACACACGCATTTTCTCTCCCTTTCTTCCCCCCCCCCCCCCTTAAACCACATCAAAAAGAACATTGTTTCGTTTCTTCTCTTGCTAATCTTTTGCAGACGAATGTAACTAGTCAAAGGGGCGTAATTTAATATTTATCAGTTCAACCCAGCTAGAGTTAGCGAGTTCTCTCAACATTTTTTATATTGCCAATAAAATGACGGATTTTGTCACGGACCAAATCTGGACTTCAGTTCATTTTGTAACCGTTTCGTGGTACCTCAAATTACGTGTCATATATGGCTAATAGCTAAACAAATTTTCTGAGGTTTGTACCTGTTTTATTTTTATTCTTTCCCCGTGTGGGTTCCGAGGTCCTGTTGTGGGAAAAGCAATAACAGACTTACTGCCTCAAAAGCAAGCATATCGTAGAAGCCAACTAACTGGGAGCTTTCTTCGGAGTGCATCTGTCCGAACAGCAAGGAACAACCAACTGTACACACAGATAAGCAAATAAAACGGATGACATGCAAAACTCAGGCCCTGACACAAAGTCAAAGTTCAAATGGACGAACAAGAATATTCTAATTCTTGAGATAGTTAGTTAGTTAGTTAGTTAGTTAGTTAGTTAGTTAGTTAGTTAGTTAGTTAGTTAGTTAGTTAGTTAGTTAGTTAGTTAGTTAGTTAGTTAGTTAGTTAGTTAGTTAGTTAGTTAGTTAGTTAGTTAGTTAGTTAGTTAGTTAGTTAGTTAGTTAGTTAGTTAGTTAGTTAGTTGGGTTATCCTCATTGCACTCCGGACATGTCCATAGGTGCTCATCTTGAGATGTTAATTGTAAAAAAAAAAAAAATTCAACAGTTTCGTCTTTTTATTAAACTGAAAAAAAAAATGTTTCTTTGTGCCTGTCTAAAATGTGGTATTACATTCATAAGATACTTCCGGTGTGGCGGCGCTAGCAACCATGATTATTTCAAGGCAAAAACTGTGCGTATTCAATCGGTTTTCATCGCTTAAATTTAAACTCTTACCAGTTCAAACACATGACGGCAATGTTTTCCACCGCTGGATACTCGAGGATATCAGGTTTCTTTACTTGTTGCCTCGTTGGTTACACTGGCTGTAGTAAAAACAACAGGCGAGCTGGAGTTTGTAGCTATCCTTGCGGCGTCATCAGTAATTCATGGGGGGGGGGGGGTGTCTATTCAAAGGTGGAGCCTTTTATTAAATCAACTGTGTATTTAACTTCAGGAAGAGTCTTGTCAGCAAGGGCTTCACAGTGCAGCAGATGTTTAAAACTGCAGAAAGTTTCCTAACGTCCATGGGATTTAGCAGAATGTTGCCTTCTTTCGGGGAGAAGTCCGGGTAGATGGAACCCGTTAGCTTTGCACAGCAGTCTATCTAGGAGACGGCAAACTCCCCAAGTTCAAGGTGGGCCAACGTGCTGAGGAACTGGATGGCCACGGGTGAGCTGGTCGTGAACGTTGGACGTCTGGCGGGCGTGCGGGAGGGGGGGGGCACCAGGCGTATGGACTCCTACGGGACATCCATTGCAGGCAGGCAATACTAAGGCGACCGGTCATTTCCTGCAGTACTCTATTTTTTCGTATAGATTTTAAAAATATACATAAGAATCGTCGCCGGAGCTACAGGACACGTGCTCTGCGCTTGACACGTTATTCAGCGGTTAGTGAAGAGGGAGTGAGAAGGAGTCATAATCACGCTGAGCCGGGAATGCAGAGACTGGCCAGCAGGTGCAACGGATGTGGAAATTCAGCAATTAATTCAAGATAATGCTCGCTCAGAGGATTTGATCATTTACACAGACGGTTCAGTGTCAAGAGGCAAAAGAAGTGCTTGTGGCTTCTTAGCAAAAGTTAATGGTCAACGTTTGGTGCAGGAGAGCCTAGCATGTGATACCACAACATCCGGCTTAAGAATGGAGGTGGTGGGGTTCATTGCAGCTTTCCACTGGCTAGAGAATACCACACACACACACACACACACACACACACACACACACACACACACACACACACACACACACACATCGTGATTGTACCTGATTCAGAAAACATGCTGAGGAAGATCAGAACCGGTATGCTTCGTGCAGAGTGGCATGCTTCGCTGCGGAGGACACGAGTGAGGAGCAGTGTTGCCACTTTTCTTTGACAAAAAATATCCAAAACGGTGTCAACAAATATCTAAAAAGATCTAAATCTGCGTGGAAAAGATCTAGAAAAAATATCCAAATTGAAAAAGTCAAAAATTACATAGCTTTCGTTATGACTTACCCTACATAATCATGTCCTCACCTTCACTGATGTCTGCCTCACAAGATCCACAGGATAAACTTAGCTTGGATAATGAAGTTGAAACTTCAGATCCAAAATGACCCTAGTCTGCTTTAGCTGTTCAAATTTCTTTATAAGTGGAACAGTAGGCTTATTTCCCCAGTCTCATCAGGCCGAATTTTAATGGCACGATAGCATTTAAGAGGTCAAATTTCATCATGTTTTTTAGGTTAGATTTGATATAATTCCTAGCACTGAAAACTCTTTCTACATCAGCATTTGAGTGGGGTAGTATCATGGCAGACATGGCACTAATGGACTGTTTGATAAGGCATCTTTGAATTGTCTCACTTCACTCCAAAACGCTTCAGTTTCTGTTTTGTTTGTCCATTCAGCTAACTTTATTTTGGTTAACTGATATTCTGCTTCCGCGACACTATTATCAGTAGCCCCTAACAATTTCATAACTTCACAATATTTAGGTATGTCCTTTATTGGCTGAAGTATGTTGCTCACAGAAAAAAAGTGAAATATTTTTCAAAACATTTTCAGGAAGTCTCTGCTTCAATAATGAGATAAGGAAATCTTGACAGCGTTTTCTTAAGTTGTTCTCTTCATTCTCTGTTAACAGTCCTTTAGTTTTTAAATCATCAATTTTTGATTCGATTTAATATCCAAGGTGTGGCTTAGGAGCCAAATAGCTCTCTATAGTGCAAGTGAGCAAATCAGCTTTAGAAGTTGGCAACACCAGTCTTTTACCGAGTGAAATAGCAAGGTAAGATCATCAAGTAATTTAACTTTATCAACAAGTTTAGATTCAAACAGTTTATTAACTTTTTGCACTTCCATTAGAATAGGTTATAAAAAGAGAATGAATGACCCATTTTTTCATCACTGTACATTCCATATAGTATTTCAACTGTGTAGCACTTTTCACTTTGTCTTGTTATTTCAAAGTGTGTCTTCAACTTCAGCCATTGCTTCATAATTCGTTCAACAGCTGGTTAAATTGAAAACCATCTAGTTTTGCAATCTGACAGAATTTTCGGTGGTGTGGAACCATCATTCAAGGCTGTATATAATGTATTGTCTGACAAATGATTTGGAAAACCAGTAAAATGTTTTAGCAATAAGGTATTCCAAATTCCTTGGTAAATATTTAGATGAAGCATGTGATAATGCAAGCTGCAATGAATGACGCATACATTTTATAAGTATTAACGATGGGCTGGCTTTCTTCAACTTGGCAAAAACGCCTTTGTTTATACCAACCATCACTGAGGCATTATCAGTACCAATTACAGCCAAATTCTTCAAGCCTAACTGTTTGCTGATTAAAAGGTCCTTCAGTTCCTAAACTATACTTTCTACATCACACTTTTCAAATTGAACTAGTCCAAGATTTTTTACAAATCGATCAAAAGGTCACAGTTTGAAATTGCGCAGTGACAAATTAAAAACATTGCGACTGATACTTCAACTTTTGATGATTCATTTATCAGTATAGTTCTGAAAACAGATGTCAGCGGTGTAATATCTTTAAATGAAACTAGTTTTATGCTTTTTTAGTCTCTGCATGACCCTTTGAGTTTTGTATTTTCGCTTTAATTTCACACTTGCAGTACTTACAACAAGCTTTGGTCATGTCCCAAGTTTTTAATTTTGTCATCATGCAACCACTCTTTCCAAATTTTTTTGCTCATACTTTACTTTTGGCATGTTGAAAGGTTTTTTCAAAGTGAAAGCCACATAAGAAGGTGAGCAATTTTTTTTTTTAATCACATGGAAAAGAAACGCAAAGTCAGCACAGTGAGGTTAAAACAAAGTTAGTATGATTTACGCGCGTTTTTATTTATCAGTACCGGGGCAGCCAGATATTTGTTCATTGACCCCAGTGAGAGTTCAAAGTTCCAAGTAATGGCAGTTGTCACAATGTACGTGCCAGACCAAAACAAAATTATTGTAGTAAATATTTTACACAGTAATTATTAAAGTGACAATAAAAGAAAAAAATCTATAAAATATCTAACTCCATATGAAAAGTTTCTAGAAAAATATTTACGATCTAAACGTCGAAAACAGTATCTAAAGACAATGAAAAAGATCTAAATTTGGATATAAAAGATCTAAAGTGGCAACACTGGTGAGGAGTATTGTCTAGATTTTTTAACCGGGTCACGCCGTGTTGGGAAATGAACAGGCGAACAGACTGGCTGGCTCTGCACAACTTGGTGGAATACTGCTACATGATAGAGCAGACGGGGTTAGCGCCTTGTGGGAGAGCGTGTACAATTCGGAGGAGCAGATGGATCACCACAATCTGGTGAGTTGGGGGTGACGAGACGTTCTGGCAGATGCTCGAGGCTCAGAGGAAAGCTACTGGCACCATTAGTATCGGAACTCTTCGCTGGCTGCTGAAGATGAGGACGGAGGGAGCGCTTATGGGAAGGACCCGAGTGCTGTGATGTCGGTTCTTGAATCAATCAAATCAAATCATGTCTAAAATGTATAGACTAGTTGTTTTGTTTCACGCAGAGTGTTGGTACTGCAATGGCTAAAAATTGCTTGCCGTACTGGTGGCCTTGGGTTCGAATCCATATCTAGACAGATTATTATTATTTTCCTGGGCTATGGGTCGATCAAAACTAAATGGGGTATCGGGAAATTTGTTGGGAAGTGAAAGGGATCTTTGTGATGTTAATTACATCTCTTGTCTATGGGAGTCCTAATGGAGCAATAATACAAGACATCAATGTATCTTAGCCTCTTTTGCTTCCTGTGGTAAACCCTGTTTTTCCCAGATATGCAGTGTAAGGTTGTGGTTCTATCCATTGTGGGTAATTGGATGGAAGAACAAACAACGCAAAGGCGAAATCCGGTTCCGCCGGCCAGCAATTGTTCAGTTCGTTGTTCTATACAGAGCTGTGAATTTCATGTTGAATGCTTATTATCTGTACTAGCGAAGATGTGTGTCGTCAAACGTATATTGTAAACATTGTGAGGGACTGGAGGCCATATAACTGTTAGTGCCTTATGCAGTAATGCTTGTGCACCTGATGCTTTGTTGTAGCTGCTGCTTCCATCAGCTCTGAACAGCCATTTTACTAACAGAATTGTAGGTGTTGGCACCTCAGGCGCCTGTTTTGTGCATTTGGTACGTAAACGACCCTGTTGGATTTTACTGTGACTTGTCAGTCTGACATTTCATATGGAAAAGCGGTGGGTAATTTGTGTTGCTTTCACTGGCACAAGAGCGGAGCAAGTACGGGGTTACCCGTTCGCGATGAAGTTGGAACTCCGACTGATATAAAGCATGATAACTTACAATCAGATGTTAGCTGATCTTTTAATATAAAAGGTTTATCAGCATATGCTGAATACTCCGCTTTACTTTACCTTTCTTTGTCGGATCCTGAAATAGATCTAGCTATCGAACATAGCATACTATTACATCGATCGATCATAGAAACATTAGAAATGGTACACACACACACACACAGTTAGATTTCATTATGAAAACAAAGTGTGGCAGAAATTCATTGTTAGAGTGTACATTCTGTATGTAAGATAACATGTGACGTGACGCGTGGTTTACATGTTTATGTTGTTGAGTAGGGATTTTCCTTTCAACACATTCTCTCCACTAGATAAACCGAACTAAAATCTGAGCTATGTTGCTCTCAGACAAAGTCCTGGATATCCAAGAAAACAGCCATATTGGCTCGTTAAGTATGTTAACATTAGCTGAACTTGGTACCCACAAGAGAAGGCAGGGAATTTTAGATGTCTATCATACTTAATGTTAATGAATTATTAGACAGGGCAAGTGATTCCTCCGTCATCTACCTTCTCCCGGTGTTATTATTAATAATTAAAGAATTATTATATTATTTGAGCCCCCACCAAATGGTAATCTATCTTAACAGTTTAATTAAACATGTAAGAACAGACATTTGGAATTTAACAAACTATGTAGTTTAAAACTTGACATACAGCTTTATTTACTACAATGAAATTCCCAGTTTGTTGATTTACACAAATAGTGACTGGTTAACTTGATGATGGTGGTAAGCTTCAGCGAGAAAAACAGCTCGGGGTTTAGAGTGGTATGATAATGATGATAATAGGTTAACATAAAGGGGTTAACTCAACTTATAAGCCTCTGACAGCCGTGAGGAACTGTCAAGCTTGTCCAACTCTTCCTTGCCTGTTGTCTGCCTGTTTCAGCTTATTCTCCACTTCATCCCCACCTCGTTCTCCACCTCGTTCCCAGCTGGCCGAGTCTAACACAATGTAGGCTACTTCATGGACTGATCGTCACATGGGCGCTGTAATCATGGAAACAAAACACATACGTGTAGTATCTTGACTTACACTAAGAATACATGTATCAATTAATACAACATATAATAATAAGATATAATAATAAGATATAGCCCATCACTCCTCCTCATATTCCACATCCTCTCCAGTCTAGTCTGAAGGTCTTTTGTCTTACATGGGCGTCACATATCCTGCCTTCCCTCAAATGCTATGTCATGATAGTTGACTTTCTAAGTCTGTTGTCCGTCTTCACTCAGACTTCGAATTGGCTGACATAGAGTTGACATAAACATGTGGCGCAGGTTATGTGCTGAAAACGCAAACAATTTATATGTGCACGCTGTCCTGAATATTATCTTTCAGTGACAGTGAATTCTATACACCCATCATTCTTCCCCTGAGGTTATAAATCCCCTGTTCAGGTGAACACATTAAGTGAGCACATGATGGGCACACAAAACGTAGCAACATCCCTGCACATATTTGGGCATCATTTCCCACAGTCCAAACTCATATTTTGGCTGATCGTGAAAACAATATAATTACATTTCATTATAGCAAACGTCATTGTTCACATCTTATTTTATACACATGAAAACATACAATGAAAAACATGTGACACAAACATACAAGAAATATGAATAGTTTAGCAGTTCCCTAACTGAGATACTGAACATTCACAAAGAACTATTTCAAGCAGAATGTGCAGACAAATTAGGAAAAGGTAGTATAGACTAAAAGCTTAACTCCCTAACCTAAGTATACAAGATTAAAATTAATATTTTCTCTTACCTGGGAACTTTCCATTAATCGCCAAAACAGAATGCGACCGTAAAATTTACCTTTTAGGTCGATCTGTGTTGTTTGCCGGCAGGCTGCGATTAATGACGGAAATTCCACAGGCTCGAAGTATAAGTATCAATCTATTGTCCAAATTAAACTCCTCCCTTTCCTTAGTTTTTACCCAACCCTCAAGATGATGGCTTAAGCACCGCCCCTGAGGTAACTATCAGATCACTTGGCTAACCAGTGACCTGTCACTCAATTCTGGACTGACATCCCTAGAGCAAACATTCTTAAGTGACCCAATCTAGTTTACAACGAATCTAACTGGCAGGTGTTAAAAGACGTTCAGTGAAGCCATTGTGTTTCCTACTTGACCCAGATCAAACAGTCCTAATTGCCACACAACTGTTCTCCCCCGAATTACACTGACGTGTGAAACTCTGACCTCTGGGCTCCACAATGTCTAGCGTCCACTCAATTTACCTGGTCAAAAGGGCCCCCCTCAGTCTCTACAGTCTGGTCAGGAGATAACATTCTGACACTGGCGTGAGAATGCAATCTAACATCCCTAGTCTGAACCAGCGGGCTATATTACGTAGTGTTGGGTAATTTTAAACAAAGCGCAGTGGCTTGTCTCGAAGAAGGACTGGTAACAATTTAAATCCGTGCGGTTTAAAGCAATATTAGGATAAAGCGCAGAGTAAATATAATTCTGTCACTTTAGAACCAGAAGAACTTATTACAAGTACTAACTTCTGGAATCACTGAGATCGTCTCGTGACATAACATTAGCGCAAGCGAGAAAGGCCTAGATTTTAAAGGTCTAGAGTTCAAATACAGCTGGAGGCGAATTTTTTTTTAAACTGACCTTGTATTCTGCCATGCCCAGAGACGGGTGGGTGGATTCACAAGTGAGCGGACAGGTGCATGGATGGATGGATGGATGGGTGGATGGATGGATGGATGGATGGATGGATGGATGGATGGATGGATGGATGGATGGATGGATGGATGGATGGATGGATGGATGGATGGATGGATGGATGGATGGATGGATGGATGGATGGATGGAACACTACCTTTTCAGAGGGTTGAGAACTGGGCACGCAGGTCTGTCACATTATGTCATTGTGGCCTCACTACTTACATACATCAGACCACTCAATAATCAGTTACAATAACAACAATACACATCAACAGCATCTAATTAGTAGTCACAATTGCTGGCAAATACTCTAGCATACTTACACTTCTACACAGTAATAATAATATTTATTGTAAGTTTAGTAAATTTGGCGGGAAAACACAAATATGTTTAGAACGATTATCTTTTAATGGGGGTCATAAATCCGTAAAACGTGCTGAAATAATATTCAAATAGTTTCCGATTGATACTTTTGATTGGCTGTGGAAATTCGTTCAACAGATCAGCTACGGAGAATGTAGAGCTTGTTTTGAATAGATATGTCCTAGATTTTGAAAAATGTAGTATGTGTTGGCGTTTGCTATGTCTTCCATTTTCCATTATGCGTAAACAATGGCTAAAGGTAATCAGGTGCGGTTTTGGATAAAATGTTATGAAAAGTATGCGCTTTTAGAGGTGTAATAGAATTAGACGCGCACACACACACACACACACACACACACACACACACACACATATATATATATATATATATATATATATATATATATATATATATATATATATATATTGCTACTGTCTTTTCCATGATGGTTACTTATTAAAAGCCGAGTACTTTTTTTGCAGTGCTTGTGATTTGTAGACTGAATTTAAAAATCTATGCGATACTGTGCATCAATAGTCTAAATATGTCTGAATATGATACGTATATAATACATTTATAGTGTTCTCATCAAGAATGTTTCTTATTCTTTGCAACTTTGTATATTTTCTAGATATTTGTTCCACATGTGTTTGTACGTGACAATTGAAAGCGAAATTTCTCTCATTAAATAGACTCATTTACACTTTCCACTGGGGTGGTACCGTTGTAAAGTTGAAGAGTACTCTGTGAATTTAAAGTGTATACTTTTTTTTTTTTTTTTTTTAATTAAAATAGATTTTGTTTTACTAATGTTAATTTCCATGCTATTTGCACAGCTCCGCTTAACTATATTGTCTAATTCTAGTTGCAAAAACGACTCTTCAACATTACACTTTTGAGCATTTACATAGATTGTACAGTCGTCTCTGTTCTAATTCCAAGACGACGGCAGACATAATTAAGATCATTTATGTAAATGCCAAATAATAGAGACCCAAGAATAGAGCCTTGGGGTACTGCAATATTTAAAGTAGCAGTCTATGATATGTTTTATTATAGGAATTAATCAGAAAGGCTTTTATTAACAAATATTAGTCGTTAACTTTCATTGTTACTATTTTTTTAAATACAAGTAGAATGGTTTCTAATGTCAAAATGCTTTTTTAAAGTCTATGCACATCCCTCCACAAATTTTACCTCTATTAATAATCTGATGCCAGTTTTCTATCATGTGTGCTAAAGCTGTATGACAAAAATAATTTGGTCAAAATCAAGATTAGTTGTTAAGGATTAGTTTGTTGTGGTCTAAATATTAAAATGATATTTTGTGAATATGCTTCTCTAGTGGTTTTTGACAGATGTGATAATGCGGAGATAGGACTATAATTACTAGACAGACCACTGTCCAGTGATCCAGATTTTAGGTGAGGATAATACACTTTGGCAATTTTAAATACTGATGAGAAGTAGTCTCTGGCCAGTTGTTTGTTGTATTTTTTTTTTAAGAGAGGGGTGGGGGTGGAGAAAAAGGATCGGTTAAGGGCTCGCAAATAGACTTATTTCTTTCGCTTAACTTTCAGATTGCTTTTACAAACACTTAAGAACAACGAGAACCGCTGTAGTGAGGTGAATTCATGTTTGCCTGTGCGACTCTAAGGTCTTGGGTTCAAATCTGCATCGTGGTGAATTTATAAAATTAACTTTGACTCCCATGCCGAACAAGCTTAAAATTGAACCAGAAAATGTGATGGCAGGTAAAAGCGATTATTGTGAGTTACCAATAGCACAATAACAGCACAAGAAGAACACGAAACTGAACCCACAGTGTGTGCCTATATTTACAATGTCGGGTGCTATTTGTTTCCCTTAATGAGACTGTCGGTCTACTGCTTAAAATAGCCGTTATTTACATCTTGCGAAATGCAAGATTGAGCACGGCTTTCCTTATATCTGTCTCATCAGACATTGCTGCACCTCTAACCTACAACTGAACAACCAAACGAAATAGACTGAATACGCCTGGGTTATTTTCTCCTAAGGCAGAATATTATTATTTACAAATTCATGACACTGGTTTTCTCTGACGCGACAAAAGCCATTCAAAGACCGTATGAGTACTCGTAGAGAATACTTTTGTGATAGAGCGATTGCAGTTTGTGCATTTCTGTTTAGG